>CM077302.1:14930331-14942831 GCA_039654925.1 Anguilla pacifica
CGCGCGGGCAGGATTCCCTCGTTTCCATAGAGACCTGGGAAAGGGGGGGGGGGGTGAGGAAGACAGAGGAGCAGGGGTGCCACTGTAATCGCTCTTTCTGTTTCACAGCATTCAAAGGCTACGGTGTCAAAGAAAAAAAATATGAAAGCTACAGCGAGTTAAAGGCCGGTTCGCTGAGGATCAGCACACGGTGACAAAAGTTTCTGAAGTGTCTGAAGCTGAAGTCAGCAAACAAACTGCAGGTTTAGGGGATCCCAGGACAAGCACACTGCCTTCCTAACTCTGTGTCTTTCTGCTGCCTCTGTGTTTCAACGCACCCCCGGTTCACAAAACCAGATCCATTAAGGCATCACCACAGCTTGTGTCATCAGGGAACGACTGCAAGGCTAATGAATGGCTGCCCAACACTGAACAAGCACAGATCACAGAGTCACAAAGAATAAGCTGTGCCAAGTAAGTCAAAAATGTACAGTGTGGTTATGCTGTTGAAAGTATCACTGACAATGTAACGCAGCTGCATAATTTTTTTTCTTTCAAACTGGGGGGAAAGGCACATTCTAGTGCAAAAGGCATGTTTGGGGGGTGTCACACTACAAAGATTAAGTGACCTTTACGGTATGCGGACAAGCCGTTGCAGATTATTTAAGGATCAGCGAGTCTGCTGAATCTGTGGTGCAATGGTCCGAATGCACAAGCACAATCTCTCACACACTCTCTCGTCCACCCCCTCCACCCTCCACACTCAACCCCCCCCCCCCCCCCCCCCCCCCCGCAAGGCTGCAATTCAATAAAGATGTCAATTTGTACTTTTCTGAAAATGACATAATTGTAGTGCAAGTACTTCATGCACTGACTAAAAGATGCATGCCTGAAGTAGAAACCCGGTCTGCTTTAAACTGGACCAGTCCAAGCAAGCTTAGTCTTGCAATATAAACACTAGAACACAATTAGAAGGAAATGCAAAAAGGTTGGCTGAAAACCCTGCTCCCAGGTCATGTGCAACGCCAGGGGGACTTGGGCTCGAGTTTTCAAGAGCAGCACGAGGGCTCCCAAAGGTTTACCTAATGCTTGAAATTTAAAACTCTCTCGAATGATTCCACGTTTCCCAGGTCTCTCCTAGTAAAAGACTGAGGGTTTATCACTTGATGATAAAATGTATGAAGAAGCAGCCCAAGTGGTAACAGGTAGGTTTCCTCCGAACCAGGTTACAGGACCAACTCGCGACCTCGTTGAATAGAAAAATCTCCGTGAATGCATTCACCACTGAAGGCTCTATGAAAGTAACATCAGAAATAATCTGGTTTCACAATGCGACTCGGCAGTCGCGGGCAAGGCCCCAAGCCACAGAAAGGGAGGGGTTCCTGGGGAAGCGGCCTGTCAGAGAGGAGCGACTTCAGGCCGCAACTCACGCCGCTAAAATCTGGGACTCTCTAAAATATACCGTGCCCACCAGGCTGCAGGTAACGTACTTAAGGTCACACCGACATTTCACCAGATCTAGCAATCTTAACAGCATCTTACAGATAAACGTTAATGAATAACCAACACATGCAGTGGTGTTTCGTCCTATGGACCTGCAGATACATAATGCTGAATATCTTGCCAAATTCTCTATCTGTATTGTAAATTTGACTCAGATTGGAGGGGCACTGTGACAACTTCCTGTTGGCAGTCTTCATTCCAGGCAGCATGCTCAAGCCAACTGGTCAACACCACAAAGGTGGTGTGAAACACTGAGATTATTGAAGTTCAGTTTTACTGGCAACTTTTTAGCATTAAGCTTAAATGTTTTTTGTTTTTTTTGACAAACTAAAAGTGTCTTGGGTGACAAAAAATGTTGCAATGAAAATGTTTTCAAAACTATTATTATTATTATTTTTATTGAGTGTCCCTTGAAGTGTAGGTTTCGGCTTTGAGGAATATATGGCTGTTGATATTTAGACCAGCCACTAGTTCTGTGACTCATCCGACTCATGTTCTCTACAGAGAGACAAAAATGAATTGCCGGGTCTTGGGGAGATACTGCATCCGGTTTTGGATACAGTGACTCTCAGTTCATGTTGTCTGCATACAGGAAGATTCAGCATAGCTCACATGAAAGATTAGGAAATGTTACTTTAAATCTCACATCTACAACTGACGGTGAACGCTTTACATCACATTACACGGAGGTCTGGCTGCTGCTCAGCGTTACGTTCAGTTAAGTATAGTCGCTCGAAAAAATGCTTTAAAAGACTATTCGAAAGTTAAATGATACCAAAGTGATGAACAGCCATTAACGCTACACACTACTAAAATGGATCACGCTGCTCAAAATGTTTGCATGTTGCATACTGGCAATCAAAGTAACTCCATACAGATTTACTGATTTCAATATTTTTTTAACGTGTTTAGACATCGGAAAAATAGACGCAGGACCCCTCGTCACCTGCAAAACTTCCTTGCTAATGCAAATTTCCTACGACGTTGCAACAGCTCGGTAGTCCATACTTGCGGTAGTCAGCTATTGCAAACCAGTAAAAAATCGGAATAAACCTCTTACCCGGTATCTGGACGTAAAGGGATGCGAAAGCAAACAAGTAAATAACAGACATGCTCCACAGAAACATGTGTCTCGGTAGCCTAATTTCCCCCATGTTCAAGCTTTCGCTGCGTGAAGATCTGTGCAAATTTCTTATCTTTAATATAAAGCCACGTCGTTTACGAACAGGTCCCCCAGTCCGGGAAAAGTGGAAAACGCGAAGGCGTGGCTTCTATTTCCTAGACCTGCGCAGTACTCAATCTTTTGGGCGCGCTCAGCAGTGCTTTTTATATTATGTGCGGTCACCATGCTTTCCTGCTGCTTACTTCTCCATTGTTTAATAATATTGTCATTAGTACAATTATAAAGTATAATTTTGCAGTCATGATTTTCAATGTTAAATGCATGCAATACACAAAACATAGTTCTCAAAATACTTAAGGTGTGTTGGGCACGTTTTACAGTGACAGTATGTTGCAAATATATGCTACTTATTGGAATTTTTGAAAAATATGATCAAACTTTTTCACAGCGATGTATTTTGTAATTGTACAGTAATATAATTCGTTGCATAAAAATGGTACAAAAAACTTAAGGTCCCAGTGACATTGGTTTAATTTTGCATTCACTGTAGTTTGCTAGCAAGCGTCCTGATCCTAATTGCAACCGCTAAACCACCTATTTTTGTTTTAACTTTGGGAGTTAAACAGAATTTCAGTTTGTTTTGTGTTTTTTATGTTTGTTTTACGTCAGTAAGTTCCTGTTATACTAGCATAGCAGACAAAGTAGCCTGTTTCAGCAGTTGTTTGCAGTTAGTTCCGGAAATCATTTTGTAAACATCTACAGTTTGTACTTCGGCTACAGTTACAAAGTTCCGCAGTAAAGGTGGTTCCAGTTCAGATAGTAAATTAGCTTGTCCTGGACGACAACGTTATTTATTTTTAAAGACAGAGAGGCCGGTCTATTTGCCCGGTAGGTATAGTTAGTGAGAAGTTGATGATAATGAAATCGGGTAGTGCATGCGCAAGAACTGTAGATTACAGGTCCCCGAAATCCGACGTGGAATAAGATCAGAGACTGTAGTGGGCTAGGTGTCTCCGCCTTCGACAAGCCAACTAATCAAATGAATGAATATTTAAGATTTTTTTTTTTTTTATTAAGTCATTGCATGGTGTGGGGGCATTGTACCACACTATAAACACTTAAATGCATGCGGGTACAGTGGTGTCGACGCAACAAAATATTTCTGTAGAAATAAGTGGCTTAAACACAAAATTTCAACCAACAAAGAAAAACAATAATAAATAAATAATTGTATAAAGTGCATATATTAAAAACTCAAGGGATTTACGAAGATGCTAAGCAAATTACAACTACCAGCGTGTGCGTAGAGAGGTGCCATCTGCGTACAAATGCTGCCGCCTCCGGTTCAGAATGCGAAGTACACCACAGCAATTCTACTGTGTATCACAGGCCACATTTCTTATAGTTATACAAAAACCAAATAAAACAATTAAAAAACAATGTTGCAGATCATTAAAAAAATAAATAAACATCCCAGGCCATAGTTTGCAGCACACCTGGTATGTGTACATACACATTCAAATCGACAAAGCCTGGTGTTTGCAGTATAAAGTGTGTACACCCAAGCCAACGTACAGCTAATGTGACGTGTTAGTTTACGTAGCCTGTTTCTATGGTCATTTCATAGCATGCTAGCATTCGTACTCCACATTGCTGGCCAGCTCACTGGAGTTGATCCTGTCCCCGAGTAGTGCTTCAAATTTTGAATTCTGCTCTGCGGTGAAGTGGTTCTTCCAGTCCCCAACAGCGCCTGAGAGGACACATAAGTACGTTAATAAATAAATCAAATTTTAAAAACTCAAGTAAAGTTAGTTTATGTAGACAAAGCTCACATGAAGATGTTACTGAATTCTTAACACATTAAACCAAAGAAATCTCTCAGTATGTTTTGGTCATTTCTCATCATTAAAAAGGGAGGCAGTTAATAATAATAATAATAATAATAATAATAATAATAAGAAGAAGAAGAAGAAGAAAGACTGAATGAGGACACCTCACCTTTCCTGAAGATGAGCTTCCTGTCGGATGTCAGGGCACACACGGTGTGCGTAGTGTCCGGCTTCTCCCTCTCCTTCTCTCTCTCCACCCTCTCCTTCATCTCTCGGAAGGAGGAGCGCTTGGCGATCTCCCTCGCCTGCTCCTCGGTGACCCTCAGCCCCAGGAATGAGCTGATCTCCTCCACGTATTTTGGCAGGTCCTGAGGGGGAAAAACGTTAACACCGTTGAGTTTTTGAACGTACTGTGTTTATTATCTGGAAAACTTGTTGGCCTTCACCCAACGTTACTGACTGCAGCCAAAACTGAATTTGAGTACAGACAAGTTAAGTTCATTCATTCATTAATTGCTTAGAATTTTATTATGGAGTAACCGTATTCCTTAATTATTTAAAATAAAAAAATATATATTTAAAACATGAGACGTACCTTCTTCAGTGACTCGTAGTACACAAAGAGTGTATTCCCATTGGTTTCAGCCCTCTCCCAGCTGAGAAGGTGGTCGATCCAAGAGCCGTACACCACTGCAAGAAAGTGTGTGTGTTAAAACCGCAGCCAGGCTACATGCAACAATACAGCACAGCGTTTATTCTTTTCGTTTACATTTACAGATTTAACTTTTAATTCGTAGCACAGGTACACACCTTCTCCGTTGAGGAACAGGTCCAGGAAGGTGCCCCACTTCTGCACAGTGGGGAGGTGGGGATTCTGCTTGTAGTAGTGAAACATGGACACTGCGGTGTCTTTGGGATTTCTGATCACGTAGATCACCTGGACAGACAGGTACAGAACGCACTCTCGATAAGCAGGTAAGACACAGTGCAACATCAGGACACAGAATTCTTTAACCCATAAAGGCATGAAAATAAGTTTTTGTCCCACTGAATTAATTAATTTTTTTTTTTTTTTTAAACGTCCATTTCTTCAGAAATGATATTTTTGCCTTACATTAACGTCAACCCTCCTGTTTCACTGTATGGCAATGCACTCTCTCCCTTGGCTCACCTTGCAGTTCTTGCTGTGGACCTGGCGGGGCACCATGTTTTGGGGCAGGTGCGTGGGGATGACCCTGGGGCCGGGCAGGTTCCTCAGCTCACAGAGCTTGGAGGGGTCCTGGAACTCCAGCGGGGGGGTGAGGGTCATCTGTCCCGCCGTGCAGCAGTACAGGTTCTTCAGGATCTCCACCAGCCAGTGAGTGCCTGAAAGGGCCAACGCAGCGGTTAGAAAAAGTCTTCTGAACATAAACTCTGAGCGCCAGAGATGGGGCTCAACACTCAAAAGGCAGGTCTTTTAACTTAAATGAGCACTTTTTAAAATACAAGATGCAGTGAGGAATCTATTAAAACCACAAATGCCATTAAATGCTATTAGACTATCAGAGTGTGGAATAGCCTGTCGGATCACGTAGCAGAGGCAGAAACTTCAGATCAGATTTTCCAGATCAGGCGGTGTTAGACACTATCTAGTCTGTTGGTAATCCGTGCACTAGGTACAGTTCAGTTCTGGAAAATAGCGAGCACTGTTGGGCTGAATAGCCTGCTCTCGCGGTTGCATTATACCATGCTATGCTATGTCACATTAGACAGCAGAGGTCAGGAGCGTACTCACCTGATTTGGGGTAGGAGACGAGCAGCACGTCGTCCTCTCGGACCTGGAAGTCATCGAGGGCGCTCAGCTGGTCGATGGACACCCTGGTGGGGAAGGGCACGCCCTTGTAGGAGTGGATCAGCTCGCTGTTCTCAGGCATCTTCAAATGGAGGTTTTTTTGTTGTTTTTTTTTTCCTGCGTACAAACCGGCGTGCGTCTCTCAGTCAGGTCACTAGCGAATGAGCGTCTGTCTGTCTGTCAGGTCTTCTTCTGGTCACCAGTGACTGTCAGTCAGTTTTCAGCTGCGAGGGCCGAGGTATGATCTCCAGAGGAGCCCGCACCTCCTTTTATACCCCTCAGGGCCGGGGAAAAAGGAGAACCTGCTTGGCGTGAGGCAAACAGCCACTTACGCGAAGGAGGTGTTGTAATTAACAAGGGCTGATGACTGGAAACACGCCAGTCCTTTTTCCACTCTTTTTCTCACGGGCTTAACAGACGCTAACAAAATCCCCCGGAAGGTACTTCTCCATGTGAGAGGACCCCCCTTCCCCCACACCACCCACCACATCAATGAAATGGTTTTGAAATATCTGTTCAAACACCTCCTATTGGCTGCCATGCAATGGTAGTTTCACACAAGTGCATGGAAGCATGTCTAAATAAGGCTTTCATTACCACAGTGCCCTATACAAGACGAACAGCTATTTAGTGAAATATAAATATGTCTATTTAATGTTGTTATTGCGACATGGCTCTGTACAAGATGCACAGATATTTAGTAAAATAAAAATATCTGATGAATACACAATCATTATATTACCAAGGATACCCAGACAAGGTTAACTGAATCAGAAAAGAATAACATATGTAATTTATGAAATGTGAAACTATATGAAACTATTGTTATTGTATTATTATAATAACTAGTTATTGCTACATATTATCAATATGTAATATTGTATATAGTATAATTATTAATTGTAGAGCACTTGTAAAGGTTTTGTAAAATAATAGCACTTTATAAGTACATTTCATTATTGTTATTATTATTATTATTATTATTATTATTATTATTATTAATAATAATACTAATAATAATAATATTGGAATTATTGTTTCATATTATTATATGTGTACATATGTATTATTACAAGTATAACAGATGTAAATTAAAATGAATTGAACCTGAAAAACTGGAAGGAAATAGTACGTCATGCTGGACTATTTCTTTCACAACACGGTCAGGTTGTTTACACATCCACATGCCCATGTGCTGAGAACTCGAGCAGAGGCGGAGAAAACGGAACAGTGAACCATTGCATTACTGTCCATTGCATTACATTACAGGCATTTAGCAGACGCCCTTATCCAGAACGGCTTACACAAGTTTTTCACATGGCATTTTACATTGCATCCAATTATAAAGCTGGATATATACTGAAGCAGTGCAGGTTAAGTACCTTGCTCAAGGGTACAATGGCAGCGTCCTAGTGGAGGGACTGAACCTGTGACCTTCAGGTTACAAGACCAGCTCCTATCCCATTATACTACACTGCAGATCATCACCCATATATAGCGTGGGTTTTGTCACTGTGTCATCCAGTTTTAATTGCACGGTACACGCTATTATTAACGCATTACTCTCAATAGCTGGACATTGACCGGTCCCAAATTCAGTTAGGCTGTGAAATCCGCTGGAGGGAAGAAGTGCAGCATCCCAAACAAGGTTCGAGCCCACATCTCCACAGTTCGTGTTGCTCTGGCTGGGGCGCAGGGTGACTGCAGGGTGAAGCTAATTCATATTTACTTATTTATTTATTTATTTATTTATTCATAATATTTTATTTTTGTTGTGCCATCTCATCACGCGTCTTCCTCCTCACAGCTGTCAGTAGGCACAGATCCAGTCATTGTGTGGGCAGGATCTACGCAAAACCCAGACAGTACACTGCCTCCTACATGGTGCAACGGTTAGGCAACTGAGCTTGCCTGCAGTCTTTTGAATTTTGAGTCAGTTGAATGACAATTTAAATACTGTGATTAAAAAAAGAAATCACCAATCTAAAATACACTAACCTTGAATCTGAATGGTGTGAATTAATTTTGATGTCTTGAATGGTCGTTGGAATGAGAAAAATGATCATTCAAGACATTATAAAATAAATTCACACCACTCAGCATCAAGGTTCCGGTGTATTTGAGATTGGTAATTTCTCCTTTAATTAAAGGCATTTAAATTAGCGTTCAGATCTGCATATTTAATTGCTGTTGCCAGAGTGATGCTCAGGTGCATATGGTGGCTTGATCCCGCAGTCCTGACAGAGCTGCTGAGGTGAAACATCCAATCTCTGCCACTAGGTGGCACACCCATCTTGTGAATTCCACAAATCCCCACTGACTGACAGAAACTGTTCAGAGTTCAGTCAGCAGGGATGTGTACTTGGGGTGAACAAGGGGGCACATGGCATACCTGCCTTCACTGTGCTAATGTCAGCACGCAGAAAAGATCAACATGTACACATGTACTGGCCAAATGAAATCACATAGAAAGACACCAAAATTCTAATCCCATCCTGTAGTTACTCTGCCATAGTTTCTTCTGTCTTCATGTTGTTTTCATATTGCCCAGCTATCTCTCTCTCTCTCACCATCCCCCACAACTCCTACAGGTCATGTTTTCTCTCTCTCCAAACTCCCCAAGCCTAAACCCCCATCATCTCTTCCACACCCACCCCCACCAGCCTTCGGCCTGCTGATCTGGTCAGTAGCGCTGTACCACTAGGGGGAGCCATTTCTCCATAATACTATAATCTCCGGGGAGTCCATGACTCCCTAAAATGATATTATTTGTTTCGTGGTTCAGAGTGAGTAAGAGCTGCAGTATTAAATGGTGGCAGAATGATATTAGACGAAACTCCCAGGCTGCAAAGTGGCTTTCTAGAATTACACACACGGACCAATGAAGGCAGGCAGATGAAGCATGTGACCATTTAATGCTCCAGGCCACAATATCAAAATCAGGGAACAAATAAAACAGACGGTAATGTGTAGTATCTTTCAAAAAATAAAAAGGACTGAATGAAAAGCACTTGCAATTTAAAAAAGCCTCACAAAATAACACAAAAAATATGAAGCACACCCAATTTTTACACAAAAGGAAACATATTATTGAACAACGTATCAGCAGACCTTCATTCAGTTTGAGCTGAGTAACCGGATGCTTGAGAAGCCATGGCCACCCACACGGAAAAAAAATTCTTCATTGCATACACCTAAAATGTTACTTCAATCTGTTGCACTGATACATTTTTTAGGTTTTCTCAATTGAAAAGATTCATTCACATTTTCAGTTGAGAATACCTAAAAAAATATATATATTTAAAAAACTTTGGGTTTATCCACTGAAACATTCTTCCCATAAAGAGACGGTGGAGTAGGGAGGGCAGTACTGATCCCAGTCTAAGACCCGTAATAATAAGACAAAGAAGAAGAAGAAGAAGAAGAAGAAGAAGAAGCAGAAGAAGAAAATTTTCTTTTAGTTTTTTTCGTTATTCGGGGCTTGTTGTTGTGAATAGAACAAGCCCCTGGACAGAACACTGTCACCAGCGCAGTTGGTTAAAATGCCTGTTATGGGAGACCTAATTAATATGGGCCACTAATGTGATTTGATGGTTTTCCTGGCAAGGGCAATATAATTAATTCTGCAAATGAAAGGATGGCTGGAGTGAAAAATGCTCCAGGAACTGTTTGTTCCATACTGATCATTTTGGGCAGAGAAAGAACTGTTTCTGGAATGTTCTTCAAGAGGAATTCAGAGAAATAGTGTGGTCCACTGTTAAGAGTGCGGGAACACTGAGTAACACTCCAACTGTAGGAAAACATTCACATTTGTGATGGTGTTTGAACAGCATAGATTTAAATTTCAGACCCCTATAATCTTTTTCCTCTAAAAAAAGACGACTTTGTCTCTCCGGCTTGTTTTTAAAACACAGCTGAATTCAGTTCCATCCGCATGACCCACACTGGTGTTCAGAACAGACATAATTTGCCCTTGCCTGTTTCAAATATATTTCTCATTTAGGTTTTTGTTCCTTAGTTCTTCCTTGCCCAGTTTGAAAAGGCCCGTTCATATTTTGCGGGCCGACCCACATCTGCAACATTCTCATAACGCTATTAATAATAATAATAATAATAATAATAATAATAATAATAATATCTAAGACTTGCACTGGTTTTAGTTGCACAGCTTCCCCCTCAGTCTGTGTAACGTCTGACGACATCACTGACGCTGAGTGTTCCACACTGAGTTTGGAAGCAATTAGGCAAACAAAAGACCGTCATCACTTCCTGTGTGTGTGTTATGGCTCTCCATAACGCCCTTACTTCCTATTTCTATTTAGCAAAAACTAGATGTGTGTGTGTTTGTATGTAATATATATTATATGTATTTATACTGTATATACTTAACATTACTCTCTGACCTAGCCTATGCTTACTGTGTGAACTGCACTTGACGTGTTCATGGCTATGAATAACTATTACATGAGTATTGTTGTTCCAAGGAAATACTCAAGGTAGGACTGACCCGCTCTCCTTTTAATAAAAAGAGAAAGACTCCAGGTGCGCTATACTCAGTATGTACCTGAGCAGTCCTGGCATTAAAACACTCACACCTAATCTAAACCAAACAAGAAAAAATAAAATAAAACACTGTATTTGCGCTCAGCTGTGTTTATTTCTCCTCCTTTGAACGGCCTTTTTAAAATGCAGTGCTGTCTGCAGATCAGAAGGACAGGCCTGGTGCACAGCACAGCCTCTGGGGTTAAAAACGCCGTCCGTGTCCTCGCTGTGCCTTCCTGCCCCGCTGTGACAGATGGAGTCCCTTCGCACGCTTTTCCGGAGACATTACAAACCGCCCCGCATCACGGGGTCCGCAGAGGTCCGCCGGTCCGCCCCGTGAGCGCCACGGATTTACGCCATGGCGCTTGACGTCCGCGGCTCTGCGGGCGGCTCTGCCTGGCTGCAGTGCAGCGATGCGCTTAAATAACGTGCATCAGCAGCGCTGAAATGCCTCCACTGCATTAAAAAACACCCCCACGCGCACACACACACACACACACACACACAAACACACACGCCCCCACACACACACACGCACACACACACACACACACTCAAACAGGTCCGTGAATGATGAGGGGAGCGTTTACTTGCATGGGTGGGCTGGCCCGTGTAAACCAAATAACCCTGGTCTGCTCCCCACAAACACAAACTGCCTTTGACTGCCGACAGGGAGGCTGTAGAATGAGGAGGTTTATTTAAGCTGCGGACAGCCTACTAAAGACCTAGTGCTTAGGCTCTACGGAAATTAGAATGATTGTGTGTGGTTATTAGGAGAAGAAATAAAATGATATATCCTAAAAAAACATTTTAAATCTCCCTTCCCTTTCACTGAGAATAAAGGCTTCAACACTGCCCAGGACACAGGCTGTGTTTGGATATACAGCACATGGTACAGTCTGAAAAGATCCTTTTGCTTTTGACATGTCCATTTGTATTTGATTGCTTCATTTCATTGCCTGTGTGTCTTGCTGTCAACCAAACCCAAACCCATGGAATAATTTACTCTCTCCAGGAAATATCAGGTAATTCACAGCCTCCCCCACCCACACTGCATGAGCGTGCTGCTATAAAGAATGGAATACAGTGACTGTTGACGGAATAACAGTGATTGCTTTTGGGGTAGCTACTTTTTTGAAGCGTGTATATGGCATACGCTGCAATCGAACCCACCATCTATTATTAATTAATTAACCATAATTAACTGGAAATACAGCCTCAGAGAGTGAGCGTGAGAGGCATTCTCCATCTTGCACTGACAGCAACATCAAAGTTGTTAACCAGAAGAAAAATCCTTTTGCTGGGAAAAGCCATCATGCTCAGAGCATCTAGCTTCCATTGTGGTAGAAGCTGTGTACACAAGGGGACAGGAGCAATTATAACTGCCTCGCCATTAAAAAGGAGTAAATAATGTGTATTTTATCCCCTACAGGCAAAAACACCGATGCCGTTTGAGATTGTCACACAGAAAATGAGGTACTGCCCCTGTCACGTGTCACGTGTCTGTCGATTGGCCAACCAGGAAATGATGGGCGGTGCCTTCTGTGCACTGACCAATGAAAGAAAAGCCTGAAGAACCAGGTTGTGGAGGGAGAAGCGCAGGTGACTGATTCTGTCTGGGGAAGCTGGGGGGGGGGGGGGCAGTAGAACACTTCTGCAGGGGACCAATCAGAGGACACAGCTGACCGACGAG
>CM077302.1:14947831-14985331 GCA_039654925.1 Anguilla pacifica
AGAAATAATTAGACGCAGATCTGAAACCCCCCTGCTAGCAGCGCGAGTCTCCGTGACATTTAAATTTTTTTAATTTTCGCGATTTTTCTCGACCTGGAGAGAGAACAGAGGAGGCCATTTTGTGATGCAGAAGGCTGTCATTTCATACACGGCAACCGGCTTCACAGTGCCAGCTGCTGATGTGCGCTAATTAGGGCCACCGTGATCTGACCTGCCGCCACGTGAAAAATCCATTATCCCTCCCTTCCATATAGATTACGCCCTGACTGCTGCCTCCAGCCTTTCACAGGAGCACACACAGGCCCCCGGTCTGACACCATTAGCCTGAGCGTCAGTGCCGTTACTTCAAAACTCACTTCAGGCCTCATTAAAATGCAAGGCTTTCACAAAAGATGTTTAGCTTTTTAGAAAATGCAATTCGATAAACAAGATATGACTCTGGCGAAATGAGTGGGAGCGGGAAAGAGATCGATAGATCGAGATCAAGACCCAGTTTCTCTGTTTTCTCACTGCAGTAAGTGAGAAGAAGAAAGCAGAGTGGTACAGGATGGGGTCAGAGGTCAAAACTGTAGATTGAGAGGGAAGAGAGACAGGCTGGATATCAGAGGAGCAGATGTGAGTGTACGTGCATGTGCATGAGGGTGAGTGTGTGTGAGAGAGGAAGTGTGTGTGTATATGCCTGCATGTGCGTGTGTGTGTGTGTGTGTATGTGTGAGAGAGAGTGAGTGTGTGTATACGTACATGTGCGTGTGTGTGTGACTATGTGTGAGGGAGAGTGAGTGTGTGTATACGTGCATGTGCGTGTGTGTGTGTGTGAGAAAGGAAGTGTGTGTGTGACTATGTGTGAGGGAGAGTGAGTGTGTGTATACGTGCTGGTGCGTGTGTGTGTGACTATGTGTGAGGGAGAGTGAGTGTGTGTATACGTGCTGGTGCATGTGTGTGTGTGTGAGAAAGGAAGTGTGTGTGTGACTATGTGTGAGGGAGAGTGAGTGTGTGTATACGTGCTGGTGCGTGTGTGTGTGACTATGTGTGAGGGAGAGTGAGTGTGTGTATACGTGCTGGTGCGTGTGTGTGTGACTATGTGTGAGGGAGAGTGAGTGTGTGTATACGTGCTGGTGCGTGTGTGTGTGTGTGAGAAAGGAAGTGTGTGTGTGACTATGTGTGAGGGAGAGTGAGTGTGTGTATACGTGCATGTGCGTGTGTGTGTGACTATGTGTGAGGGAGAGTGAGTGTGTGTATACGTGCATGTGCGTGTGTGTGTGACTATGTGTGAGGGAGAGTGAGTGTGTGTATACGTGCTGGTGCGTGTGTGTGTGACTATGTGTGAGGGAGAGTGAGTGTGTGTATACGTGCTGGTGCGTGTGTGTGTGTGTGAGAAAGGAAGTGTGTGTGTGACTATGTGTGAGGGAGAGTGAGTGTGTGTATACGTGCATGTGCGTGTGTGTGTGACTATGTGTGAGGGAGAGTGAGTGTGTGTATACGTGCATGTGCGTGTGTGTGTGACTATGTGTGAGGGAGAGTGAGTGTGTGTATACGTGCATGTGCGTGTGTGTGTGACTATGTGTGAGGGAGAGTGAGTGTGTGTATACGTGCATGTGCGTGTGTGTGTGACTATGTGTGAGGGAGAGTGAGTGTGTGTATACGTGCATGTGTGTGTGTGTGTGACTATGTGTGAGGGAGAGTGAGTGTGTGTATACGTGCTGGTGCGTGTGTTTGTGTCTGAGGGGAGAAAGGAGAGTTGAAGTAAGGCCCCGTGACTGTGAGTGGCAGTGAGGCCAGGGTGAGCCTGCCTGCCCACAGTGGGTATCACTGCATGAGACGAAAGCCCAGCTAAAAGAAGGCAAAGTTTCACCAAAAAAACTGTCACAAGCCTGTGTAGGAGACCCAAATAAAACACCTCAGACGGCAGCAATTCAGACTGAGCAGGGACCTTATCAGCCCCCCTTCCACCCTCATGATATTCACACACATATAAGAGCCTTTCCTGCGGCTGTCACATGCTGACATACACATAATATGCAAATCACAGCCTTGTGACGGATGACTGCTTGACATTCTACAGCTTACTGAAGGGAGAAATCTGACCCGCTTTCAACATGGATGGAGACACATCTATGGTACCACAGATTGCTGCTTTAAATTCAGCTCGTAAAACCTCTGGATCAGAGCCGCTCCTCCGCCTCTGCAGGGAGCAAGCTCATCCCCGCAGTACGTGCCGTGCTCACTTTTTTCCATCCCAAACAGAGACAGAGCTCCAGTGTCCCTGGGGAAAGCCTACTTGCGTGCACGAAAAGAAAAACTTTTTTTGGCCCCGCTGTCAGAACTGTGCACTGTGATGTCACAAAGAGGTTGTTCCGGAAGGGTGACCTTGGCAAAAGAGGCATCACGAAAGAAAGCTGGCATTTCCCCAAATGGAAAAACGGTAATTCACAGTACAGCAGGCGAGTGTGATTTAAGTGCTTCTCACTTCTTCCTGCCACCTAATGAAACACCAGCCTTAGCCCACTTAGCCAAATAGCCTCTGCTGCCATTTTGTTGTTGACCACAACCAACAGCCAACACTGGTAAGAGCTTTCGGTGATGTTTTTGTGGGTGGGGGGGCGGGGGCCTTTAATGGACTCAGAAAACAATTAAAGGAGAAGGTCACAGCAGAGGAGGTCTGGTCCCAGAGCAGCCCACTCATCCATGAGGGGGAAGTTCCCGCCTTTCGCGTAAGACGCTCCGAAAATAAAAGATGGTTCTAGCCGGGGAAATCGTTTCCTGCAGAGAGGCTTTCCCAGTAGCTTTGCTCCCGGTGTGAGGCACAGCAGTCCGCCATATTCATTCAGATTTACCTGGAGCGCAGGCCTCCCTGTCCCTCCAGCCCTCCATGTCAGAGCCCCTGGGTAGCGCGCCAGCAGCCGGTGAAACGGGTGAAACGGTCTTCCGCATCAGCGTTTCCGCTCGCAGGTGAAACAAGCGAAGAGCAGCCTCCCGGGAAGGCACTCAGGCGGCACCTTTAACGACCGAATTTACAGTCTCCAGGCATCGGCGCTGCTGCAGAGCATCAGGGGGCGCAGATCCGTGAGATACTGGAGCAGCGAGCGAGGAGGAGAGCGGGGGCCTGCCAGACGCGCACAGCAGGGCGATGTAAACACGCCCTGACCCGCGGCTCTGCCACGGGACCAGTCTAATCAAGCCCATAAACAAACCCCCTTCAGCAGGTCCGCTTCGCCCCAGGGCTCCCGCCTCCACGCCACCCCGAATCACCTGCCCGCACCAGCCCCGAAAGGCCCAGCGTTCCTCCTCCTGTTGACAGTTAAATTCGGCTCTCGGCGTGACTCAGACCAGGAGCAGCGTCTGTGGTGCCTGCTCGCTGGTTTTCTCTCTGTATCGACTGGCGATGCGGAGGACAAGGGCAGAAACACGGGGTCTCTGAGAAAGAAAAGGATCCAACGCTGGGTTCCCTACTGCGGGAGAAGTCTTACGGAATTACATCAAAAAATCGGCCAAAAGAATTTATCAAAAGTGGGAAGAAAAAAAACTGCGAGCCTGCAACTGCGTGGGCGTCGCCTCTCCAGCGTTCATATAAAACAGCTTGTCACTGTGAAGCCTGTCAGCCTTTTCAGCAGGGACACTGAAAGACTGGTTTGGCTGTACTGTGGTTACCTTTGATGTCAGTTTTCAGAGCTGTGTTAACATGGGTGAACCGGCCACACCCTGTTCAGCATCCAGCAGCAGACAGCGGGATTCTTTTAAAGATGGGGTAGGTGGCGTCCACACAGAAGCACACAGCGCCTTTAACCCTTCACGGTGTAAGATCACAAATGTGTGATCAGAATGTTCTTACGTGAACATTCTAATTCTGATGTAACAATTGCTGCTGGTAACTGAAAGCAACGGGGTTCTAGAAGACTGACTTACAACAACATTCAGAAAAACCTACTGTGCAAAGGGTTAGGAGGCCTTGAGCAGCCCGGCACGGTCTGAAGAAAAGCCACGGTGGCCGACAGGACCGAAAGGGCACGTCTGCCAGCGACCTGGCCTGAGACTAAGGAGAGGCGGTGTAGTTTTTTAACCCCACAGAACACGGGGCACATTTATCCAAAGGAGTCAGAAAAGGCTGACCTATTGTACCAGTGCCTGACAGGGATACTCTCTCAGATTATGCAGGTTTCACAGGCTGAGCATGAGAAGCCTCTCTGTGCTCCCGGACTGCGCCGGAAACACAAGGGCACTGCGCTCTCTGTGCCTGTGTGGGAGCGTGTGCTCTGCCAGATGCTGACACAGCATCACTGTGCATTTACATCAGAGGACACTCCAGATGACCATGGGAAATGAGACTGTGTGTGTGTGTGTGTGTGTGTATGCGTGTGAGTGTTGTGTGTGTGTGTGTGTGTGTGTGCGAGTGCGTGTGTGAGTGTGTCTGTGGGGGTCCAGTGGCAGCTGTGACTACAATAAGCACCCTGACTCCAATTAAAGGTTAAATTGACCAACTGCCTCAGAAAAACACAGAAAAGAAGAATGTCAGGATGTAGACGTGTCAGTGACAGTTCTTGATAAATCTCTGAAAACTCAGCGGCCGCTGGCCACTTCCTGGGCTCAAGCACTTACACGTCACTTCTAAAAAAAATTTTTTTTTTAAAACATTTCAAAAAATAAATTGCAAAAAATTTCCCAAAGTGCTCCCACCCCCCCCCCCCCCCTTACTAATCTGTTAATGACACCATCAGGAAAAATGAGCCAAAGCTTTCTACAGATGAGTTATCTCCAGTGAGATGCATTTCCCCACTGCTCATAGTTAACATAATGGATTGGATGAGGAAAAATAGCAAGTCAGCCTTTTTTAAAAAACAATAGACACTCACAAATGGGCACAGTACGCCAACTATGCATCAAGAGGGCATTTTTGACCCGCTGGCAGCCAGTTCACCCGTGATAAAGGGCACTGATACTGAAGGGCACACGGTGGGTATGGTTAGGCTCGGGCCATGGGAGGAGGGGTGCCAACACAGAGCCTGCAGTGGGGCCTGTGTTCATGTCCTTTATCCATCAAACCTGTAACTGACCAATAGCGATGTCCCACCTCCTCAACTGACCAATAGCGATGTCCCACCTCCTCAACTGACCACTAGGAATGTTCCACCTCGGATGCACGCAAGCACGCACACACACACACACGCACACACACAAATGCATGAACGCAACATCCACACACACACACATGTACGCACGCACGCACACGCACAGACACACACATATACACAAACGCACACACAGAGAAAGACGCACAGGACAGTCCACAGAGAAAGCCATTAGTACGCATCACTTCCTCTCGGGGGAATCCATCAAAAAGAGGCAGGAATCCTCCTACACTGTGGTCACGTCAGCTCTCAAAGCTAGCGGGTCAGATTTCTATCTGATCAGGAGGAGAGGGAATACTACAGCTTCAGAGAGAGGGGTCCTGGGCTGTGGCAGTTTACGTTTGCTGGGAGCACAATCAGGCACTACAATGGCCACCATTTCGGTTTTACGGAAAAGACTAGTCTGTGTCAAATTCTGAGTTAAATTCCAAGTTGGGAGTTAAATCACATCGCACATCGTGACATTTTACATGCACAACAGCTTTATATCCTGAGAACAACATGATCTCTATCATTCATTCTCTTAAGAGGACATATAAACTGGGGAATTTTTTCTCCCAGTCACTCATGACGGTAGGGGGGTGACAATTAGGATGATTCCAAGGGCCCCTGACTGACCTCAAAAAATTGATGGGGGTCTGCTGGGGCCCAACGTGTGCTCTTTTCACGACACTCAAAATCCCTGGTGGCGCCCCTGACTGTCTGTCAGGTCAATATGGCAGTACATCGAAATCCCTCTTTAATTAAATCAAAACCTGGCCAGATCGCCAGGCTCCTGGTAAATCCCTCTCTGCGCAGATATTTCAGCTGCCATCACCACCCCCCCCCCCGCCCGCCAACCCCCACGGACAGCAATGATGCCAGTCTGTAATGTCCCGCTGTCCCTCGCCTCCCTCCCCCCTCCCCCGTATGATATTGATTCCATTACCGAGATGCTCCACACCCCCCCCCCCCCGGTCCCAGGGGCCTGCTAATCCAGCCCAAGAGACCTGTGGTGATTTGCGGCCGCACTGAGACTCCATTTTGGCAGGCAGAAGATTAAGGAGCCCAAGGAACGCGGCAGCAGAGTGAATAAATAACACGGGGCCCCCGCCCCGTCACCCCTCACCCCCCCAGCCCGGGCCGTGCAGATGGGACAGGAGCTGGTGCAGTGCCTGCTGTTCTTCGGTGGGGGGGGGGCAGAGAGGTGGTCTGCTGCAGATGACCTTCTATCATTAATTATTGATGAGCTGCTTTTTCTTCCCTTAGCGTCGGGGGGTGGCCAGGACACCACCCCCTCCCCCCCCCCCACACACACACACACTAAGGCATCAGTTCCGCTGGTTAAAATAATTAAAATAAGCACTTCGCCAAAATTAAATGGCTCCTACAGCCAATATTTTTGAACAAAACTTCTGAAAACTCACAGGGGTCTGTTCACCACATTTGGAAGCGGGAAGACCCTGGTTTGCACATTAGAGTAAAACTGTTGTGACCCCGCTGACCTGTGGCAGCCATTTTGTTTCTCTTTAAGGTCATAGGGGGACCACAGTCACAGCTGCCTGAAATATTGTATGTGTGCCACGTAACAGGCAGAACACCCAGTAAATTCTGAGGATTCCTCATGTTGCTGAATATGACAAGCTCCCTTCTGGGAGGTGTTGTGGCAGACCCAGAGCCACAAAGAAAATTTTTAAGAATTCATTTTTACCCGAGTGCAATTTCCCTGCTGAATTCCTAGCCTATTAAATCCCTGCCTCCTCACTTCTGCGCTTCGATAACTGCCGCGCCCGTAGCTCTTTCAGGCTGTGCCCTGCGCTGTTTCTGCGTGTCCTGCGCTGTGTTTACATCGGATGATCGCCGTTTTTCAACGCAACCGTGGCGAAGCCGAAGTTTTCTTTTGTAATCTAATCGCATCTCATCTTACCTCATCTCATCTCATCCGCAGTAAAGGTCAAAAAACCCAATTTGCTTCTATCTTCCATCTGGCTGAGAGAAACATTACCCTAACGGCCGCTCAGGCCCAGGACCGCACCATCCTTCAATCACTCATGATTCACTGCGGGGGGAATGGGCTGCTGTGCCCAGACCATAATAAGGCCGGAGGAGCTTATCTCATCTCCATGAAGGACCTCAGGAGCCCTCAGTCAGCGCAGACGCACAGCATTGGCCTGTAGCCTGGTTCAGTGCGCTCGTTTTCCCGCTCAAAACCGGCTCCATTACATTACAGGCATTCAGCAGACGCTCTTATCCAGCGCAACTTACACAACTTTTACACAGCATTTTACACTGCATCCACTTATACAGCTGGATATACACTGAAGCAGTGCAGGTTAAGCACCTTGCTCAAGGGCACAATGGCAGTGTCTTTACCCGGGAAATCGAACCTGTGACCTTCAGGTTACAAGACCAGCTCCTATCCCATTATACTACACTGCCGCTCCCAACCCCACTATGTTATCAGACTGAATCAGGCTCTGTGGCAGTGGATGAAAGCGCCAGCTAAATAAATGTGATGTAATGTAATGCAGTGCGGCATCAGGGCTTCATTACAGGAACCCTCATTGGATTACCAAAACCACAACGGACAGAACCCGAAGGGAAGAGATGAGGTAATAAAAAAAGGCATTTTCAATTCAGCTCACTTCCTATCACCCAAAAAAGAGAGACTCCAGAAGAGGACGGAGAAATCGTCCGATAAATATTTCGGTGATCTGTATTCAATAGATTTTTATGAGTGTATCCACAGATTTACAAACGGACATATAATTCTGTTCTGATTTAAAGTGAACCCACAATTCTCTGTGTATATGACTTATAAATCACTTCTCATTAAAAAGAAAGTGCGAGTATATCAAATGTTTCTAATAGTAAAAAATAAATCTATTCAAAGAAAAATGGCCTACGTTGCGGCATGCATAGTCAACTAAAGTTTCCTGATGGCATCCATCAAAACGGCCATTTTTCCACAGGGCAGATATATTCCCTGTGCTTTGGCTTTCACTCCGCGGGTCAAACGGCCCGTTCATCCCAAAGACCTGCCCTCCGACGGCCGGCCCTAAAGTCACCTCAAAGCTCTGCTGCAGAACACGATTTCAGCACAACAGACGAGGCGGTGAGCCACCGAAGCGTCCTGCGTGCGCCTTCTAAACCCTTCCCCCCTTCTGCAGTGCAGCGTGTGCTCCAGGCTTCCAGGCCCTATTTCAGCTGCTGACACCGTCCCCAACACGACGTAGATCAATAAGCTCATTGTCTGTAAAAATCCAATTTCACCCACAAGCTGATATTAACTTGAAGAATCTCAGATAGAAAATGCAATTTGGAAATGTCCACTGGCCATTGTCAGCTTTTTCCATTATGTTTCTTATTAAATTGAAAATTGGGCTGAAATAAATCAAATTTTTTGTACTTATTCTCTTTTCACAGTTCTTAATACTGTACGGCATTCAGGTTCAGTCTACAGTCTGGAATGCCCAGTCACTAAATCTGTGCTGTTGTCTATTCATCACATCCCATCCAGTGTCTCCAAGCCACTCCATGAACACGTTTTGCACGCAGAATGTAATCTAGAAAATTGAATAAAATATGATCAAACACATATAGGTGCAGTACTTTTCCTTTTCAGATTAGAAATGCGAACACTTCCGTCTGTAGCATTGGATAACAGTGTCTGCTCAGTATTGAAATTGCACTGTATTGTAACGTAATGAATACTCTCCAGCTTAAAACTGTAATCAGTGTCTGCGGTTTCCTCTCGAAACAATACAAAAGCCTTGACCGAGCGGTTATTAAAATCGTTATTTAACCGTGTTAAAAAAGGCTCAGTTATTCATAGACCAAGATAATTAACACAATCCTAGGCTGGAGTGTCATACTTCTTGCAGTCTCTCTTTTGCAGTAGCACTGAGCAAGAGCAGTGTATGCATGAATGGCTAAGAGAATGAAGGGGGGGGGGGGGGTGAATCCCCAACACTGTCCTAAGAAGAAGAAGAAAATCGAACAATAAAGTAATTGTTTGTTTGGAGTCGGACGCATGAAGAGCAGGAAGAAGAAAGCCATTCATTAACGTGTTGGCCGCTCGTCGCTGCAGAGACTGGAGATTGGGACGGCAGCCATCTTGGCAAGCGAAAGCGAATTATCCTGCTGGCTCTTCAGAGCCCCTGGCAGATGGGACAGGGCTTCCCATCGGGCATGAACCCCCCTCCCCCCAAAATCTATGGACAAAAGAAAAGCCACAGCATCTTCAAGTAAAAAAAATGAAATGTTTGTCCAAAGGCATAAAAAGTGAAATTGAGCGGTTTATTTTAATCACAGAGCTATGTATACACACTTTATGGTTGGTTGGAAGGGAGGAAATATTTTAATCAGAATCAAAATATTAGGGAAAATATTTTAACTGCCAGTTTTGATGCCATTGGTCATGTGCAATTAGTGAGTTGGTCCCTTGTTGTTTGAGATATCAGTAATTAATGCAGACTTACTGTCGTCTCTCCCCACGTGGTCACTGCTCAGCCTAATGGCTGGGTGTGGGTGAGAGTGAATTTAATTTAATTTTTTCTCAAGAACGTATAAGCTCCACGTTCTATTTACATTTTATTATTTTCATATGGATTCCTTTCGAAGCGCTCTCTCTGTGTGTGGAAGCAGTTGGAGTGAATTCCACGGGAGAGACTGTTAGAGGGAATCTGATAGGTGTTATAAATCTCCTCCAATGAGGCTCGAGCACACTGGGAGCAGCGCAGTGGTGCTGTGACTGAAAAAGTGAGAAATCACACGAGCTTTTCATTCGCACATTTATTCGAATAAATTTCATCCCGTCTGTTTGACTAGAGAACGGAGTGGCAGAGATATAAAAACGCTTGGTTCTGCGCTCATAAAATACGTCCATTTTTTTCTATCTTTAAAGTTTTGTGCCTTCTCAGTTCCTGTCTAAAGAAGAAATTTTGGACCGTGAAATTACTGAAAGACACATGGGTAAATCATCTTTCAGCGATACTATGCGACCATATTTGGGTCAGTACACACTGTTCCCACACTGTAAATTCATTAAAACCAAATTTCCACTTTGGCATTCACTCAAATCCCAACTGACCACCACAACACTGAGGTTTTCACACCAGAATTTATGCCTCCATTTATTTATCTTGTGGTCGTGCAGTACAGTCCTCAGACTATATACTGATTTATTTTTATGTATTTACCTTTGAATATTATTTAAGAGAGAGAGAGAGAGAGAGAGAGAGAGAGAGAGAGAGAGAGAGAGAGAGAGAGAGAGAGAGAACCTTTAAATATTATTTTAGAGAGAGAGAGAGAGAGAGAGAGAGAGAGAGAACCTTTAAATATTATTTTAGAGAGAGAGAGAGAGAGAGAGAGAGAGAGAGAGAGAGAGAGAGAGAACATTCACTACAATAGTCTATAGGAAGGAGGAGGTGTAGAACTCTAATTTGAGAGGGGTCTGGGGACACGTACCCCACAAATTTTTTTTTTTGGAGAATTCTACTAAAAGAAGACAACTGAGTTGAGGACATTAATAAATGAGCCTACTGAAAAAAGGGCAAACTAATGTGGAAAAAAATGGCTCATTTAAGAAACTGAAGTCCTCATTGCAACATACAGGGACACACAGCCAAAAACACTTACCATGTGATGGGCGGGTAAACAGCCCAGCTCTCCTGTCCCTATCTGTCCTGCATGGGGTAACTGCCTGTCTCACAGCTGCACCCAATCTGCCTCCCATGTCTCTGGGACATGTCACAGGCTGTCTCTATCATGCAAACTGCCTATCGTCAATGGAAACAAACAGCGGGGTTACTACGTGTACGTTGAAAGAAACATAGCAAACAGAAGTTTGTTATGACAATAAACAATATCATATTTGTGAACATGCAGAAAAAAAACACACACATATACATGTTTCGCGCCACACACACGCCTTTCATGCATCCAACCTGTACCGATCAAACAAATGAACTTGCAACTGTGCTGATACCTGATTCTACTACTTAGCAGCTCTATGCAGATTGTTAACCGTTGAATAAGGTGTGTTTTGTTAGGGTTGGAGTGAAAACATACAAGACGGTAGATCTCCAGGTACAGGGTTCATTACCACTGATCTCTTTCATAAGCTTTCTAGGCTAAATGTGAATAGCTTCCATTTTGAAATTTGAAGAGGCAGGACAATACTATAACACCCACTGCTCGTTTTCAGCATGAAACAAAAGTGACTTGACAATGCAGAATAGCAACTGGCACAGAGAACTAAAGCAGTAACCCACCATTAAACACTATTCACAGACACAGTTGGCGTCGCTGCTCATGTTAACAATAGTGCTTAGCTGAAACAATGCGATTGTAAAGAAACCAGGGAACATGTCATTGTTGTGTCTTCAGATGTTAACGAATAAAGGAGCCTAGTGACTAACATTTGTTAACCCTCCCTGCTGGAAGCAGTCTGCCTTGGGGATAGAAGATTCCGGTAAAAGCCAAGCCAGTTGGTAAACTCATGTGTGTCATCTTCCCCTCCCACAGCCACCCCCCCCCCCCTTCCCTAGCCCATCGCCATGGCGATGGAGCCGGCTTCTTCAGGGGCAGCCATGTACAGTGGACACTAGCAGAGCCCCTGCATTGCATCCAGTCGCAAAATGCAGCAAAAGCAATCGGACCATTAACAAAATAATCTCACACTCCACTTGCTCCTGGTGGCTTTCCCTGTCATACTCTACATCTAAGTCCAGCTAACCCTGTTCCTGGTGACCTACGGTCCTGCAGGTTTTCGTGCCAATGCTAACAAAGCGCAGCCCACTCAGCAGCTAGAGATCTCATCGAGCTGCTATTTGGTAGAATCCGGTGTGCAGATTAGGGCTGAAATGAAAACCTGCCGGACAGCATGTCCCCAGGAGCAGGGAGGGACAGTGCCTTCACCCCACCCCACCGCACCGCACCCCACCCCACCCCACCCCACCTCACCCCACCCCACCCCACCGCACCGCACCGCACCCCACCGCAACCCACCGCACCTCACCCCACCCCACCGCACCCCACCCCACCCCACCGCACCGCAACCCACCGCACCTCACCCCACCCCACCGCACCTCACCCCACCCCACCCCACTGCACCACACCCCACCGCACCGCACCGCACCCCACCCCACCGCACCCCACCGCACCTCACCCCACCCCACCCCACCGCACCCCACCCCACCCCACCTCACCCCACCCCACCGCACCGCACCGCACCCCACCCCACCCCACCGCACCCCACCCCACCGCAACCCACCGCACCTCACCCCACCCCACCCCACCGCACCGCACCCCACCCCACCTCACCCCACCCCACCGCACCGCACCCCACCCCACCCCACCGCACCCCACCCCACCGCAACCCACCGCACCTCACCCCACCCCACCCCACCGCACCCCACCCCACCCCACCGCACCGCACCCCACCCCACCTCACCCCACCCCACCGCACCGCACCCCACCCCACCCCACCGCACCCCACCCCACCGCAACCCACCGCACCTCACCCCACCCCACCCCACCGCACCCCACCCCACCCCACCACACCGCACCCCACCGCACCCCACCCCACCCCACCGCACCGCACCCCACCCCACCCCACCCCACCGCAACCCACCGCACCTCACCCCACCCCACCCCACCGCACCCCACCCCACCGCACCCCACCCCACCCAAAACGAGCCCGACCCGGCGCTGCGCAGACTCATCACAGCCCAGCGTCTCCTCCTGACATCACCTAATTAGCACCAGCAGCACTAGCCACCGGGATTCTGAGCCCAACTGTCACTTGCGCATTTCTGTTAGACGGCCCAACTTCACACCCTCATGGTAATGAGCGGGCGGTGATGTCATCGGGCAGCGATGTCTCACCCCCCGAGAGAGCTGGCAGCCCAGCCGTTCCCGACCCAGTGAATCGCGTCCCTCCATTTTCAGAGCCACTTGTACCACTGTACCCAATCACCGCGGCACGCTACGGCTAAGTATGCACCACCCCGGTGGGCTGCCGGCCACAGCTGGCCCGGGCCCATCCACACGCAGGGGACACTGTCCTCACGGCCACAGCTGGCCCGGGCCCATCCACACGCAGGGGACACTGTCCCCATGGCCACAGCTGGCCCGGGCCCATCCACACGCAGGGGACACTGTCCCCACGGCCACAGCTGGCCCGGGCCCATCCACACGCAGGGGACACCATCCTCACGGCCACAGCTGGCCCGGGCCCATCCACACGCAGGGGACACCATCCTCACGGCCACAGCTGGCCCGGGCCCATCCACACGCAGGGGACACTGTTCTCACGGCCACAGCTGGCCCGGGCCCATCCACACGCAGGGGACACTGTTCTCACGGCCACAGCTGGCCCGGGCCCATCCACACGCAGGGGACACTGTTCTCACGGCCACAGCTGGCCCGGGCCCATCCACACGCAGGGGACACCATCCTCACGGCCACAGCTGGCCCGGGCCCATCCACACGCAGGGGACACCATCCTCACGGCCACAGCTGGCCCGGGCCCATCCACACGCAGGGGACACTGTCCTCACGGCCACAGCTGGCCCGGGCCCATCCACACGCAGGGGACACTGTCCCCACGGCCACAGCTGACCCGGGCCCATCCACACGCAGGGGACACTGTCCCCACGGCCACAGCTGGCCCGGGCCCATCCACACGCAGGGGACACCATCCTCACGGCCACAGCTGGCCCGGGCCCATCCACACGCAGGGGACACCATCCTCACAAGAGGAGCAGCCCCCCCGGGTTGCTGCATTTCAATTGAATTCACCCTCCCCCCCCCCCCCTTGAGGAACACGCTGTCCTCAGCATGTTCCTCACTGTTACCATGACAACAACAAACAGGAGGGTCATTCGATGCTGCGGAGCCGTCCCACACCCCCCCCCCCCCCCCCCCGTCCTAAAATCTGTGTGCCGGCATCAATCACACAGAGGAGCGCAACGCGACCCGAGGAGGAGAGAGCCCTCTCCCTTCAGCGGGGGGCTGTAGTCTGATGAGGGGCCCGGCCGGCTTGCTCCCGTCCGCCGAGCCTCGCCTGGGCCACGGCAGTCTGCAGGAGACCGTCTGGCGTCTGCGGCAAAGCGCAGGCGCTCTTCTCTCTCTGCTTCCCTGTCTGCGCAGGCATCCGGTCTGCCTGTCAGTCACAGTGAGCCGGGGAGTCGAGGCAGTCGTCGTGTCGGTTTGTCAGTTGGTCATTTTGGGCTTCTCAATTCCAGGGTGAGGGAAAGCAGCAGGGCTTTAAAACGATGATTATATGCGGCCAAGGAATGCCGTTAAATAAGCAGCCTATCCATCTCCACTGCGTCATATACACAGGGCCAAGTTGTTTCTGAGTCCTCTCCAGTCAGGCTAACCGCCTCGCTGTCCAGCTGCACCAGTTACGACCCTATCCTAAAAAAAAACACTAATCCAGAGGCACAGGGCCGCAAGAGAGACGAAACTTCACTTTGCCGAAAAAAGATTAGAAGTGACACAGCAGGAAGGGAGCTGTATTTAAAACGAGGGCAAACTTCTCTTTACATCTGCAAAAAATTATTATTCGAACACACAAAGGAGGTCTAAAATAGTCCGCACAAAAGGAAGGACTCTCGGGGCGCATAATGAAGTGCACACGCCGACGAAAACAGCCCCCTTTTTCCACACCGTGCCGCATTATGCAAAGTCACACCCTCTCTCTCTCTCTCTCTCTCTTTCTCACCTCTCGGCAGAGGTGAGAAGGTGCCATCCTGGCACCGCGGGTCCACAGAGGCTAATTGCTGTCGCCTCACTGAGGCTTTAATGGGGCTGGCTTAAGGCTGAGCGCGCCCCCATTAAAAGCCACGCGTCCACGGAACACAGCCGCGGGCCAGATACACATGGGTGAGCCAAACGGGCTGAATTTAGGGGGCTGCTGGGTGGGGTATCCGGCTAAAGAACTAGTACTCAGCGCAGCCACCACCCCTACGCAGCACCCCCCCCCCCGCCCCAAAATATCCCATGTCAAAAACGAAACCAAGCGGGAAAACACAAAGCTAAACAGGTAAATACAGCAGGAAAAATATTAAAGTAGACCGTGAATATATACCATATTTTCTCAAAACGGAAATAATTAATCCTCTGCTGCATTATGGAATTAGATGTTTACGACACTGAAAACCTCCAAGGAGGGAACAGGATGTAGAGGGAAGAGGAATGTGGCCCAAAAAAAAACAACCCCAGCTGTCTGCGTCTGAAAGAGAAACGGGGGGGGGGCACCTTTAATGGGCTCAGAAAACAATTAAAGGAGAAGGTCACAGCAGAGGAGATCTGGTCCCAGAGCAGCCCACTCATCCATGAGGGGGAAGTTCCTGCCTTTTGCAGTAACTGGGCATGCTGACATAAGGGAAGACGTGTAGATTGTGGAGAAAGTGTATGCAGGGAGCTGGGGGGGGGGAGGCTTGTAGGCCTCCCCACTGACATGTTATTACAGAGACATGCTGATAATAAAAAAAGCTGTGACAGGAATGTACTTTCCACCCACAGCGAAAGGGCCACAAAAAACCCAGCAGACCATCTGATTCACAGCTGCGCAGCTCATCCTCAGAGCCACTGGCCCCCCCACCCCCCAAACGGCCTGTTACTCACACCAGAAATTACACTTCACTGTAACTACACATCATAAAGCCTGCATAACCAAGCTGTAATCACGACGTAACACCTGCCATTAAACATCACGACAGCTCATGACAAATGCCATTTTGCTGTCTGGCCGTATGCAGCACATTTTACAAAGCAAGATTTCAAAATAAGTTACAAAGCAATCGCTGTGTACATTATGTTTGTGTAATACCATCGATTAAAAGCTGCTTATGACAGTATTATACCTGCTTTAGAACATTTAATTCAAAAGAGTATGACAGTATTATATCTGCTTTAGAACATTTAATTCAAAAGAGTCACAGATTGCTTCTTTAGTGGAGGAATCAAAGTAAAAACACGAGGACATCAATCCCATGTCATCGACCGACACGTGATGGAAAAGAAACCCACGAGCAACAGATCAGAAAACTTTACAACATTTTTAATCCACGTCGAACGGGGCAAAGCAACAACAATGGTCTATTTCAACATGATCAGTCCACATACAGGTTTAAAGCATTCTAATTCACAGTAGCACATTATCTCGAGACCCATGGAGCAGTTCGGGACGGCGACTTCTGCCAAAATCGCTCCTCCCGTTCGATTGTGGCAGACCGAATTTTCTCCTGAACACTGCAGACGCTTTGTCCGAAAACAGACGTCCGTTCTGGGTTCCTAGTACCTCTGTATAGTTTCAGCTTATGTTACAAAAATAAAAGTTTTCTCAGTTGAACTGGGACTCCGAGGTACTGTAGTTCCAAACACAAACATTACCCCTGGTTATGGCTCCAGAATATTAAAAAGAAACGGACGAGCAGAAATGAACCAATCCAAAAAACATTCCATGTTCACAAAATACAACCATGCATTCTTCAGTCCACAGCACAGATTTCCACATTCGCTCTCTCCACTGCGGTGAGATCGGGAGGAATGTACTGTTTGAACTTCAATGTTTTTGTTCGATGAAGCAATTATACTTCGATAGACTGGCGATCCAGTAAATATGCTATACAGTTTCAGACCAACATAAACATGAACACATCAAGTACACACATCTTGGTCCTGCACCAATCAGATCATTCCATTTAAGACTTTTTTCTAGCCACAGCCTGGGTCACATGACCTTTGGACAAAGGTCAAAGATCACATTCCTTCAACTACTTTAGCAATGCAAATGTTCAATGCAATTAATGTTCTGAAATTATTATTTTTGAAAATGCTGTAAATGTCTACAAAATACAAGTGACATGTCTAAAATGTTGGAAATTCACAAAAAAGAAAAGAAAAAAGATGCTTCAAGTCACCAATATATTCATATTGTTTGTGCTCTTCCCTTTGTCTTCATGATGTTTTTAAATTTACTCGCACTAGAAAAAGGCACTCGGAACCATTCCCTCAAGCTGCTGAAACTGAACCAGTGATTTGGTAAAAAAATGAAGGAACAGTTCTGAAAAGCTCGCTTTAGCCTGCACTGCACTACTGAACCAGGATTCACGTTCCCCGCTCAAACGTATGAGACTCTGGGAGCTGGAGCTGCCTGCCTCTCACCTGTGAACACTTATTCTCCTGCACTGGCACCGAGAACACCCTGACTCCCTTCCATCCTGCGATGCATTTCCTGTGGTGATGTGCTTCAGCGACGCGCTTCCTGTCATCTTGATTGAAAGGAGGGATGCCACAGGAAGTGGACGTTGGAGGTAGACTAGTCCGCTAACCCCGGTGGCACCAGGAGACTACAATGCCCTACAATGACCGTAAAATCACATAAGAACACAGATAACTGCACTGCACTGCACAGACTTACTGATAGGCTGCAAAGTACTCAGTCTGAAATTCATGAAAAATATCTCTGTATGCACGCATGCTGAGATACGAAAACTAGAAGAAGAAAAAAATACACCACTTAATTTCCAGGGCCGTTCCCTTATTTAAATACAAAAAAAAGACTTCCTAGACCTGAGCTGATTGGTCGATGGCTCACAGTTCATTTAAATTGTATTCAGTGGTGTCCTGCAGCTAAAAAAAGCCGCTGATGAATCGTGTCACTTTCACAGGAAGGAAAGTGTGTCGATCCTCAGCACAGTTCCTCCAGTTGTCTTTTCCTTACATAACACTCCTGGCTGCACAAGGAAGAAAACATGAAGCAGTGCAATCCACAACTGTACACACGTGCCATTCCTTAAAAAATGACAGAAATATTTTAACAGAAACTTTTTCACCTCGCTCACATTGGCACAAAACAGGTTTTGGAGAGGGGCTGGAAAACAGGGTCTTCAATGATACCCAAAAATAAGAAGCAGGAATTCAGTGCGGCAGGCAGTCCTGACTCTCAAGTCCTGAAAGCCACATCTTTGATGATGTTTCTGTGGACAGGCCAAATCTGATTTACTGTGACGGAGCACAGTGGTCATTTTATATCGCCTAACGCAGTTGCCTCAGTACTGTTTGTTCCTAACTGCATCTGATCAGCCCACTGGCGATGTCTGCGTACATATCCTTACTCCCCAAGCTCTACATTTAATATCTGGACCCCTGAAGAATGTGAGAGTGATTCGTCTCCAGCCTGATATCCTCAGGGCCTGATATCTCGCACAGACATATCAATACTCTGGTTGGCGTCCATCTATATTGTGAAACAAAAACACGATGTAAATGGTCATAGTATGGTAACTTAAGATATTTCTTACAATGTCAAAGAATGCTTTGTTATTTCATTAAGCATCTGACTGACTGAGTTTGGTCATTGTGTGAGCCCTCCTCTGCCACCTCCCCACCCACCCCCCACCCCCCACCCCCCACCCCCCCACACGCACACAGATTTCACTTTAAAAAATGTTTTTTTTTTTTTTGTTTAATACTTTCTTCCCACAAGCCCTTGCGTTTCACCAGTCTCTAACAGCAGTTACCATGATCGGTTCGTCCATCCCCCAACCCCCTCCCCCCCACCCCACCACCCCACCACTATCATAAAAATTTTGAACACAAGAGTTGAACAAAAGGCCTCGTGACCATCCAATCAGCTAAAGACACAAAGCAGACGAGAGCCCCAGAATTCCATGCAGCAGGTCCAATCAGACTCTTCCCCCTGGGGAGAGAGGAGGAGGCATTTGGGAAGGGTACGAAGGGCGGGGGAGTGTGTGGCAGATCACTCATTCTCATGCGGATGGGGAGAGAGGTGGGGAGGGAGGCAGGAGCGGGTGGTTGCTGGTTGAGGGTGAGGGGAAGTTGAGAGGGGGGCTGGAGGATTTGAGGGGAAGGGGGGGTGGAGGTGGAGGATTTGAGGGGAAGGGGGGGTGGAGGTGGAGGATTTTAGGGGAAGGGGGGGTGGAGGTGGAGGATTTGAGGGGGGGTCTAGGCGGCGGCGTTGGCGTTGGCGTCGGGACACTGGCCGATGTGCATGCGCAGGGTGCCGGTCTTGTGCAGGTGCCAGAGCTGCAGGAACTCCTCGGGCATGGCGTGGAAGCCGGAGTAGGGCAGCACGTTGTCGTAGTAATGGTGGCTGATGGGCCTCTCCTCCAGGTCCACGGAGAAGGGCCAGAAGCCGTACAGCTCCACGTCCTCGCACAGGCCCAGCGCCAGGCTGGCCATGAACAGGCCCGTGGAGAGCCGCTTGGCGTGGATGCCCCGCCGCTTCCAGAACTGGCCCACGCTGCGCAGGAAGTCCGGGTTGGCGAACAGCACCGTCTGGTTGGAGCCCGCGTCGGCCAGGGCGTGGTAGGCGCGCAGGGACGGCCCCGTCCCGGGCTTCATGGTGAACGCCGGCATGTAGACGTAGCTGGGCCCATAGGCCTTCATGCTGTCCACAAACGCCTTCCGCGACCACAGAAGGTTGTGGAACCTGGGGGGGGGGGCAGAGATGAAGAGTGCAGGTGTACCTATGACATGCTCCAGCTCAGTTTAAATCCAAGGGAATGTGCTGGGTCGGACAAAGCAAAGAATATAGCTGTTACATCATGAATATTGTACCTTATCTGGCCTGTGTTTTGTGCTTGCTCCAATGACCTTCGGTATGCACTTACTGTACTTTGCTTTGGATAAAAGCGACTCCCAAATACATGTTATGTGATGCAATGTAATATAAAATTTGCATTTTATAAAATGTTGAGTTTTAAGACCATGTTGCTTTCACCGATTCATAAACATCCCGCAAGCAAAAAAAGCATGAAATGCTTCACAGGCTAAGCAGCAGGTATTCAGCTGTACACTACCTTAGCATACTGTATGGTTTCACAATATATTCAACTGTTCAATTGGTGAAGGCTTAAAAATAGACTACGTCCGAGTCAACCTGGAGTCTCATTTTACAAGGAATCTACTCGAATATGAAAATGAACAAAGAGCAAGACACAACAGGCATGACCTAGATCCCTTCATCAAACTTCATCAGACTGCGTTACACCCGCACCACTTCAGCTTCAAAGCACAGCAACGGCAGCTTGGACAGGACTTAATACCAAAAGCAGCAGGGCTTCAAGCAACGCTCCACTTCACAACGCTAAGAGAAATTAAGTCAGATTCGTTAGACCTGGGGCAGTAAATGCAGGACTGTCAAGCACGGCCCAGTACAGCGTGCATGTGTTAAGGCTGAGCACACAGTTCAGCAGGGCCCCGGCTCTCCTCACATTTCATGCACTCTAAAAGCAGTCGGGCCAGTTTACTGAATGGAGGAACAGGCAGGTAAGTTAGCGCACATAACGTGTTCTGGCAGACCTGGCCACACGGTAACTTACACCCTTATTTCAGCGCATCTCCCCTATTATACTTAATGAGAGCCTGGCCTGTACAGAGACACCACGAATCAGACTGATGTAGCCCTGTGCCAGCTGTTTATTTGGTAAATCTCCTTTGGGATTGGCTTACACCAGCTTTTCCCTACCTGCAGCCCAAATCAAGCCAAATGGCTGCTTCTCCTGGCGGACACACCCAGGAAGGGCCATGCCTTTCCTATTCACACGGTGAATAGCGTTCACCGTGTGAACTAAACCGTGTTCTTGGCTAGAAATAGCTGTACAAAATAAGTATTGTACTTTACTGAACCTGGGTTTAGCAGTTGTCTATGACCATGAAATGCACTTTTTGCACGTCGCTTTGGATAAAAGCGTCTGCCAAATAAATGTAATGTAATGTAAAATCACACCGCGCAGTTTGGTGAGGTAGTTTTAGTTCAGTGCTGTACTCCTCAAACTGTGACAAACTGACAAAAGTCAAGGACCAATGCTGATTGAGTCCAGCTCTGGATTATTTCGAAATCAAGCAATACTGATTTCTTCACTAGTGACCTACTTCGGACTGTCATTACAAACAAATGTGCTATATCCCATGATTCAGCAAAGGCAGAACAGCATTTTAATGAGAACACTCTTTCACTCTCTCTCTCTCTCTCTCTCTCTCTCTCTCTCTCAGTATGAGGCTCTCTCTCTCCCTCTTTCAGTAAGAGGCTCTCTCTCTCTCTCTCTCTCTCTCTCTCTCTCTCTCTCTCTCTCTCTCTCTCTCTCTCCCTCCCTCTCTCTCTCTTTTCTCTAGCTATTTCTCTCCTTTCTGCCTGTGGTTAGTTTAATTGTTTTTCTCTTTATTTTGCTTGTATATTATTTTTGTTTTTGAAGTACAGTAATTTTCTATGGTTAAACAATGTCCCAATAAAAGGGTTTTTAAATCTCAAAATCTCTCTCAGTAAGAGGCTCTCTCTCTCTCTCTCTCTCTCTCTCTCTCAGTAAGAGGCTCTCTCTCTCCCTCTCTCTCAGTATGAGGTTCTCTCTGTCTCTCTCCCTCTCTCTCTCAGAATGAGGCTCTCTCTCTCCCTCTCTCAGTAAGAGGCTCTCTCTCTCTCTCTCTCTCTCTCTCTCAGTATGAGGTTCTCTCTGTCTCTCTCCCTCTCTCTCTCTCAGAATGAGGCTCTCTCTGTCTCTCTCCCTCTCTCTCTCTCAGAATGAGGCTCTCTCTCTCCCTCTCTCAGTAAGAGGCTCTCTCTCTCTCTCTCTCTCTCTCTCTCAGTATGAGGTTCTCTGTCAAATTCAAATGCTTTATTGGCATGACATATTGGTTCTCTGTCTCTCTCCCTCTCTCTCTCTCAGTATGAGGCTCTCTCTCTCTCCCTCTCTCAGTAAGAGGCTCTCTCTCTCTCTCTGAATGAGGCTCTCTCGATGTTTGGACCGAGGCCAACAGCTGCGCAGACGCCACAGCTGTGAGCGCGACACAGTGCAGAGTTTCTCAGACCGGCGCAAACGCTCCACGGGGATGGGCGTGGCCCTTCCTGGGCGTGTCCACCAGGAGAAGCAGCCGTCAGGGCTCAACCTCCCCTCAACCACAGACCGGCAGAGGGCCACGGGCCTCTTATCCCACAGCACCCAGAGGAGTACTGAGGGAAACCTGGAGGACAGCTACTCAATCACAAACTCTCTGGCGAGCCGTTCTCTGAGAACAATGCTCTCCCCCAGGAGAAACTCCCACCGAGATGTAAAATCTCTTTTAATGGGGACGCCTGTGTCCAAGAGCGCAATAAATAAATGCAGAATTACAAAAAACAAAACAAGCATGTGTGTTAAAAACAACAGCACACTTGCGGCAACGTGCCCCTGTATTCCTGTATTCCAGCCCTAAATTACGCCAAACGGAATCACGCTTCTGTTGGCTCACAGCGAGCGCACACCAGTAGAACAGCGCCCCCTTGGTGCGGGTAGGGCCCCCCACGTTGTGCACTGGCCCGTCAAACCATCTCAAATGACATAACATCCCAACAGCTGAAGGCCCTGAATGCCCGAGAGGTACGCAGACTGAAAGCAAGGTTAGCACAGCGTAAGGTCGGCAGTGCGGGGGGGGGGGGGCGGGCGTACCTCTTTTCGATGATGCTGGGGTTGGCCGTCACCAGGTGCGTTCTGGTCCCTACGTCCTCAGTGTACTCCTTAGACAGCGGCGGCAGGTTGCACCTGATCACCCAGTACAGGTACACACACACACACACACACACAACGACGGAACAGAACAACCAGCGTCACTGCAATAATCTCATCAATGAAAGCATCAATAAAACAGCGCATTAAAAGTATAATGCACTAATGTATAAGGCACTGACTTTCATTTTTATTATGGGGGCCAATGCCTGCCAAGTTATCCGCTCATGACCAGGCCCTTCCTCCACCCGTGACTTATTTATTTTATCAATCTTTTTCCAGTAAGTTTGACTGAGGTATGAAGAAGCAGCATCAGACAGAAACGCATCACGCTGGTTTCCACACACAGTCCCCAGGGGTCCCCCCCCCCCCCCCCCCCCCAACAATCATCCCAAATATTTCTCCAATTTTTGCCCTTTGGTTTTATTTTGCTTGCCAAAAAGAAGCGCTCTTGTACCAGTGCTTGTCCTCTCTACTCAGCAGTAAGTACTGAGTTCCACTGTGTGAAAGGCGCAGTGCAGGGCTTAGCGAAATGGTTGAAAAGTGTTGTATGTTTTGCGCAAGCTACACGCTAAAGCTCACCTAAAGCACAGAAACTCCACATTTCTCCACATTTCTCAGCCTACAGCAACACCTCAGGTGGTGGATAAGGGACAAGTCCATGAACAAGGCAAGCTGCTGCACCTCGGCTCCTTGTGTAAGTCAGTCTTTCCTAACGGACTGACTCACCGACCGGCTGAGCGCTCGGGTTAAGCTCCTTGCACGGGAGCGGCTGGTCATGAGTCCAGTCCCATTAGCGCCAGCACCATTAGCGGTGCTGGCGAGGCAGACGGACACACCTGCAGGCTCTCACGCACCACACCGCCGGGCTAGCGTGTGCTCTGCTCATGCTCAGCCCGTGCGCTGAGGCGGGGTCCTGGGCTGTGGCGGGGATGCGTGGCGTGAGTTATGCCTGCGCGGGCAGTAGAGCGGACGCCTCTCTCTGCTCTTACCGCAGGACGAAGTCGGCCCCGTCGATGTCCCTGCCGCAGCCGCTGCGCTTCAGGACCCCGCCGTTGCCGACGACGGCACACCTCTTGAGGGGGGCTTGAAGGGGCATCTCCTGGCAACACACACACACACACACAAACACAAACACAAACACAGACACACACACACACACACACACACACACACAAACACAAACACAGACATGGACATGGACACACAAACACACACACACACACACACACACACAAACACAGACACACACACACACACACACACACACACACACAAACACAAACACAGACATGGACACACAAACACACACAGACACACACACACAGATACAGACAAAGGTGTTGAATAAGGCACAAAGTCTCTCCACCATGACCTAGCACAACATTCAGTACAGGATGTCTCATCAATAACAAAGGCTCAGCGCAAATTGCACTCTCTCTCTCTGTCACACACACACACACACACACACACATCCCCCCACACACACACACACCCAGGAAGGGTTCACTCAAACATTCATTAAGAGCACAGAAGGTCCTGTGCTGTGGTTAATTAATAGGCAACTTCACACAACACAGCATGAACTTGCTCCCTTTTCAAAACCTCCAGAAGCTCATTATCATTTAACACGTAAAATGGGGCTTCACACAATGAAGGTTTTCCAGCCAATCAGCTCAACAAATCTTTGAAAAGGAAAGTCAATATCAGACCAACATTTGGCTTGATTCATAAAAAGCAAAGTACTGCATATTTATTTTAACCCTCCTATTATATTTGGGGTCAAATTGATCCCATTCAGTATTTACTGTCTCTAAAAATATGGTTACCATACTTTTTTTCAGCTAGATATTTCATGACTTTTCCTAACTTTATGGGGAAAACATGGAAAACATGAAATTAACTGAAAAAATTATTTTCGATGTCCTGTACACATGTTGTTGGGGTCATTTTGCCCCCGAACTCTATTGTTACATAAAACCATCATTTTGATCTTGTTTTTGTTGTGTTGGCCGAGTGCACTTTCACATTAATTTGTGTGTGTGTGTGTGGGTGTGTGTGTGTGTGTGTGAGAGAGAGAGAGCATGCGTGTGCGTGTATGTGAGGAGAAAACATAGTTCCCACAAGATCTCTGATCATTCTGGCAACATGGCGGCGGGGGCAAACATATAATAAGGGCTGCACACACAGCCCTCTAAACCATTTCTCTTTGCATTTGTGCTTCAACTAAAGATTTTGACAATGACCACCAGACAGAGGCGTATGTTTTCTGCTACTGAGGTTTTGTCACAGATCTTGGAGGGTGAAAGTGATTTAGATGAGGATATGTCTGAGACTGAGGATAATGTTGAGGAGGACCCTGACTATGTGGCATCCTCCTCTGATAATGAGAATGAAGCCTTTGAGATGCCACATTCTGACCCTCCTTTTGTTTCATAACCCCCAAGAAACCCTCCTGTCATCTCTCAACCCCCAAAACACCCTCCTGTCATCTCTCAACCCCCAAGAAACATCCCTGTCATCTCTCAACCCCCAAGAAACCTTTCTGTCGCCTCTCAACCACCAATAAACCCTCCTGATATCTCTCAACCCCCAAGAAACACCTGTCATCTCTCAACCACCAAGAACTGACATGTTCACTTCCACAAATGGAGAACTACTATGGTTCGGATCCCCAGTTGAAAGACAGGGTAGACTTAGTGCTGCTAATGTCATCAAAATGGTTCCAGGCCCCATGCTAGCAGTCATGTACATAAAGACATAAAGTCTGCATTTGAACTCTTCATAACACCATCAATGCAAAAGGATATTCTTGAGATGACAAACTTAGAGGGGAGGCGTGTGTATGGTGACAACTGGAAAGAGCTGGATGTGACCCACTAGCAATCCTGTATTGGGTTGCTTATTTTGGCAGGAGTGTACAAGTCAAAAGGTGAAGCAACAGCAAGCCTTTAGAATGCTGACACTGGTAGGGCAATTTTTCCAGCCACAATGTTTCTGGAGACATTTCATGTTTTCTCCCACATTATACGCTTTGATGACAGGGAAACAAGGCAGGGTGGACAGGAGCCTGACAAACTTGCACCTATCTCGTCTGAATGAAGCATTGATACCCACGGGTACCAAGTTGAGCTGTTATGTTCATTTTTTATCAAAACTCAATTCTGGTGATTAATTTACTTTTTATTGCTGTTTCTTCATTATTGAATAACTCATATGTTACTCATTGATGTTCTGAAGTGTTTTCTGAACCTAAACATTTGAAATGTTTGACATTTTTAATATTTTTTCCTGGGGTCAAACTGACCCCGAACATAAAATGTTACTACGCTTGATAATAAAAGGTGTGTTCCTTTCCATATGTTATTTTTCTTTTTTAATGAGCACTTAATACCAACATAAAGCCCTGAAAACTCACAGCCCTCGAAGCACACTCACACACACACACCACGACACACACACACACACACACACCATGACACACACACACACACACACACCACGACACACACACACACACACACCATGACACACACACACACACACACACACACACCACGACACACACACACACACACACCACGACACACACACACACACACACCATGACACACACACACACACACACACACACACACACACACCACGACACACACACACACACACACACCATGACACACACACACACACACACACACACACCACGACACACACACACACGCACACACACCACGACACACACACACACTCACACACACCATGACACACACACGCACACTCACACACACACACACTCACTCACACACCATGACACACACACACGCACACTCACACTCACACACCATGACACACACACACACATGCACACACACACACACACACTCACTCACACACCATGACACACACACACACACACACTCACACACACACACACACACACAGGTGTACTGGGCCCTGCAGTAAGTGAGATGGGCAGACTGCCTGCTGAGGAGCACTCCCCCCCCCGCGCGCCTCCCCGCCTCCCCGCCGGGTTATTTTTGGCAGCCTGTGATTTCGGACGCCACAGCAGAGCCGCGCTCGGCCAGACCGGGAAAGCGGAACGGGGCAGAGCCGAAAAAAGAGCCCGTCGTCCAGACGCTCCCGTGCTCCCGTCTCCTCCGCTCCTGCAGCAAGCCTGCTTCCGCTCAGCAGGGGGTCTCCGTTACGCAACCGCTTCCTCCGTCAGCCAGGACGTCACAGTCAGCGCAGAACGCCACTTATAACACGAGACCACATGCATAATACATGAGAGGCAAAGGAGGCCAGCGTTTTAAACGCCTTTTTTGTCATAAATATTAATTTAGTATTTTTCTGTCACATGGTGCCGTTTCCCTGTTGATAAAAGATGGTGCTCACAGCCTCCGCCCGGTGGGCCTCCTCACGGTCAGGAGACGGAGGCGCTGGAACATGCTGTGATTCCGCCGCTCGTGAACCCCTCCATCCCCCCCCCCCCCCCCCAGAACAACTTCCTGTGAGAGTGACAAAGCGCCTGTCTGTGCCAGCAGCACCTGCACCCTCCTGAACAGAGGACCCGATTGTGCTCTCACAAGATCAGTCATAAAAATGCCCTCAGGACCACTCGCTTTGAATCTTCTTCCTGATTCTCTCTCATATTGACTTATCTTCTTCCAGTTTCACCCAGCGGAAAACAAACACCCTTGTGAAACCAGCCGTGTTCATCGGGAGAAAAACACGGTCATCAATGAACTAAAGCAACGGACTCACCGGACTAACAGAAGCGTCGGACAACCAGCCCCTCCCTTCTGACTTTTGAAATGAGCAGGACCAATAGATTATGCATCTAGTACACAGTGGTAGTGCGCCGCACGTCTATGGTATAATCTCGCAGACGTTTTCATTTTGACGTCTGCGAGATTGAAGGAGGCCAAACAGGCCAGCGTTGTACTTCCAGCAAGAGGTCACACTATGACATCACAGAGCAAACCCTATGACACTCCAATGTCCAATGGGCACAGAATCTGAGCAGCCCCACTGCTGTTTAAGGCAAAGTCCTGATTCTCTCTCATATTGACTTATCTTCTTCCAGCTTCAACCAGCGGAAAACAAACACCCGTTTGCTCCCTCACGGGTTGAGCTTGTCCTTTTTATTCTTCTCTCTTCCTTTTTTTTTGACTAGCTACTGACTAACTGCCGTCCTCTGCTGCAGGATGAAATTATGCTGAGGCAGAGATTTTAGCGGCACCCTACTCGAACAGGCCTTCCTCTCCCCTACTGGGGAACGTGCGCCATGCCTAATGCTCCAAGAGTGGCCCAGATACAAAATATCAGCCGAAGTATCCCAGTCAGTTCACGGACATAATGGGCTAAGGGTATCAGGTTCGGTTTGTGACAGGTCGAATCCCTTGAAGTTCGCCACTGGATGGGTGGATCATCATTCTGGGAACCTGGTGAGAGAAGCATTCATCCTCTGCCCTCTTACAAGACTGCAGTTAATGATCAATGCAGAACATTAAGCAACGTTCAGCCAAGTTCAGCGGTTTGAGGCAATTGAGGCATTTTTTTTTTTTTAAGTTGCGTAACAGTTTCTCGTGGGTCGGTCTAAGACAGAGCGAGGGCTCTGAAAGAAAGCCTGTAAGGACCATAGCTGTTGCGAAACCAGCCGTGTTCATCGGTCATCAATGAACTAAAGCAACAGACTCACCGGACTAACAGAAGCGTCGGACAACCAGCCCCTCCCTTCTGACTTTTGAAATGAGCAGGACCAATAGATTATGCATCTAGTACACAGTGGTAGTGCGCCGCACGTCTATGGTATAATTACCACCAGCATCACTGATGATAATTACACTGGAAAACCCTGCCGGGTGCCAGGACCATAGACGTCACCCAAGTGTGTTACAAGCTCCTATGACTCCCTCCAGCAACAGCCACGTGACGTCTGCGAGATTGAAGGAGGCCAAACAGGCCAGCGTTGTACTTCCAGCAAGAGGTCACACTATGACATCACAGAGCAAAACCTATGACACTCCAATGTCCAATAGGCACAGAATCTCAGCAGCCCCACCGCTGTTTAAGTCCAGCCTACTCTACTGTCAGCCATTAACAAAGTCCCGCCCCTTTATTAAAAAGAATTAACACTAAATACCATGCATTACACACAAACACACACACACACACACACACACACACAATGACACACAGACACACAGACCTCCCAGGCTGACAGTAATGGAGTCGTTACCTGTACAAACAGAGGGTAGGTGTCGTTTTTGACGGTGCGGGAGTGATACAGCTCTCCGTCGTACCAGATCACCTTCCCTGGCGGGGAGTTCTCCTTCGTCACTGCAAACATCTTCCGGGGGTTGCAGCATACCTTCAGCAGATTCCTGCCAGGAGGAAATACATTCAATTCATTCATTATAGCAAAAAGGAACCGGCACATGAAAATTAGCTTGTGCTAACTCTGGTGCAACACAGCGAATGGCAATATTTAGGTATAATACTGTGGGGATCCCACACAAATTATTATTATTATTATTATTAACCAACATAAAGCCCTGCAAACACCAAAACATACTTTGTTTTCCATTTTAGGTCAATGAATGAGATTGTACAGTCATTTGCATATTTCACAATAGTCATAGAAAATTAATACCTGATGTATAAGAGGAGGATGGGGGAGTCATGTTTTATTTACTGGGCTATTAAGGTGGTCAGTAGAAAGCCCTAAAGCAGCTGAGAGAGAAACCTGGGTAACGCTTTCAGTTACAATTATTTTCTGCAGGTTTATATTGCTGGAGTCAAATTGACCCCAAACATAAAAATTGTTAGTTAATTTGAACATAATAGGAGGGTTAAGCTTAATGTCGCTTCCTAGCACTGTGCCAGTCCAGGCTGTGCCAGTTCAAACTGTGCCAGTCTAAGCTGTGCCAGTCCAGACTTTCCAGTCCAGACTGTGCCAGTCCAGGCTCTGCCAGTCAGAGCTACACCAGTCCAGACTGTGTCGATCAGCCCCAGAGGGGAGCACACAGATGGCCGATGAGGAGGGAGGGATATCAGGCGGCAGGACATCCGAATCATCCATCACTGTCACTGTGACCCCAGCCAGTCAACAGGGCTGCCCTCAGTTCACCCGCCATCTGCAGATGAAGTGACCTCTGTGTGAGGACTTAACTCAGGGAATACAACAGAGGAGCGGCTTGGTGTCACACATTTCATAGAACATCGTGTGTTGGTCTGCACTCTCTCAACTGCGCCCAAATTGTAGTGCTGAGAATGGACGCACACATACACACACGCGCACACACACTGGGTACACCAAAGTACACCAAGGTAAACCAAAATGAGAAAATGGTGGCAAAATAGAGGTTAAAAAAATACATAAATACATATATAAACGAGTTCTGGGTTGGTTCAGTTTCATGTAAATCCTTACTGAACCAAAAAATGCATAAATAAATAGCTGTACCGAAACAAAAAAGGTGTACATGACAAGTCCACGTTGATGACCAGCTAAGTAAAAACAAGAAAAGGTCTAGCACTATTTGTACACAAGGTGAACGCACCAATCTTCTTCTACATTTATGAGTCGCTGTGGGTGCATGAAAAAATCTACGTGACGTGCTGCAGCGCAATTGAACTTTCCCCCCAGAGCTACCTTTTTTCTTTTTTCACACGGAAACAAGAAACTGCCCCAGGAAGTGCCACCGCCTCAGCAGCTTCACCGCGCTGCAGCGGAACACATCAGACAAGCCCGCCGGGCTGCTTCTCTGTGACTGAGGGGTGCGAGTGTGCCCCTTTTCTGTCTTATTTTTGTACGATGGTGTACGCCATGGAAGAGGCTGGAAGCTGCTTAGCCGGTGATGCGCTGCTCGATGTTTCAGCCACACTGCTACATCTGCAGGGTGAACTGAAACAGGGGAAAGCCTAAATGGACACACCGTTCGGATGTTCAGATGAATGGCTGAACGTGTCATGTGATCACAAAGGATCCACAGCCCCCACCCCCCCCCCCCAGACAGACACCCCCCCAGATGCCTACTCTTAGACCGCAGGGACAGTAATTAAGTGTTTTTATAGTACCTCGCACATGTGCAGGGCAATCTCTGGGGGAGATGGTCTCTGCCCCAGTGAACACGCCGGATACTGAATCCAGTCGCAGGCAAGGAAAATTAATTTATCGTGAGGGGAGCCAAAATGGGCGAGCGCGCCAAGAAGGAAGCTCGTTACCTAAAGCCATGGCAACACCATGGCAGCACCTTCGCCTGCCACTGATGGCCCGCGACAGACGAGGAACGGGCGGCGGGACCGGCGCGGTGGCGGGACCAGCCAGCCCAGCGTTACCCAGAGGACCGGAGAGCCGCTCTCTGCTACGGGCCTGCCGTCACACAGGACACAGACAACGCTGGTCCGCAAGGCTCCGCACTGCATTTATCTCATCCTGCACTTTACAGTACTGGACCCTGAACATGACACGGGGTGTTTAACTGATACGCTGAATTTTTATCACTCACCCCCCCCCCCCCACCCCCCCACGCGCACTATGCTGGTGATATCGTGGTGAGTCTGCAGAAGAGTCACTGGACTGTGTTTTTTCTAGTCATCAAGGGAACAAACTATCGGGTCACTGCACGCAGGTGTAATGATATCGGACAAATAGCTTCCAGCACAGAGAAACGGCAATGTGGCACACACTGCCATGGACACTTGAGGAAGGAAGGTTATCTGAACAGCTCCTGGACATGCAACATTTTGAAACATGTCTTGTAATGGCAGCATTTCCGCACCCAAGGATTTAGCGCTCCTGTTCAAAAAAACAGTCTAATTTGCGTTTATCATTTTCTGGATGGAGCACATACTTTGAATTTAACTCATTGTTTTTTGCCTCAAGGCAGGTAGGCCTGTGGAACCATAGTGAACTTAGAAGGTATCATAATTGTCAGACAGCGCTGCAAATTTAAGCCTGTACCTATTTTTCTGAACATCAATAGCAAACGGTGGCATGTAAGCCGCTCACATGTGACAACTGCAGTACTCGGCAACCTGACAATATGCAGGTTTTGGGCTGCCCTCTCCATTTTGAGCAACAACTGTGGGCATCAATCAATCAATCCTTATTTATATAGCACATGTTGTTCAGTGGCTGTAGCCCAATGTGCTGCACAATGTGGAACCTCGATTGAGAAGTCTTCACCCTGCATTGTGAAAGGCAGGACACCGCCGTGCAATGCACCAATTTATTTGCGATTCCTCTGCCATTTCTTCCGTTTCATGGATACTAATAATCAGGCAGCAAACCCCAGTGCATGTGCCGGGACGCGCATCCAACGCATGCATTCTGTAATACAGCGCAGATACTCCTTGTGATGGAATTCTTCAATTACAAGGTGTGGCTTTATTTGTCCCGAGTTAATCGTTTCAACTCGACAACCCCCGCCGCTCAGTCGCGATCTTCTAGGAAAACCGTTATAAAACATTAATAAATCAATCTAAAAAAACACATCGAATAAAATACAATCGCATCACACGCCAATTTGTACCCACAAATGAAATTTAAATCTAAGTTTAATCTTCACGGACGTTATGTAACAGCCAAGGATGCAGGTCTCATTTCAACTTTGCGGGGGCAACAAACAAGACGTCTTCCCCTAGTATTTTTTTATCGGGGAGAGGAGGGGGAAGCACTAGCAGTACCACCGAATATAACATGATAATATTGGGGGGGCGGGGGATTTGATTTGATTTATTTCCGAACCCCTCTCCCAATTCAATTTGCATCATTATTTCAAATAAATCCCAAAAGAGGAAAATACAATTTAATACAATAATTATTACACCATAAATGTTGCCAAATACTATTGGCACTACCGGGGAGTCAATTACCACAAGCAAACGGTAACATAGTTGCAACTGCCTTTCATTTTGATTCAAAATAGATAAAATATACAAATAAAATAAACTGATACAAACACAAAAATAAATAATAATAATAATAATAATTGCAAACATAAAATAGCGGATTAAAATACCTAAACAAATGGATCCTGGTCTGGTTTTTCTTCCACACTTGTCCCTGGCGCAAGACTTCATTGACAATCTCTTTGTCGCTGGGGAGCCGATAAACTGGGTAAATGTACAACCAGCAGAGCACTAGAACGCACAGAGCAGCCCACACCGACAGCTTGCTCCTGGGGCATCTTACAAACATTATTACTGTAGAGGCGACAATTTTTTTTTTTTTACAAATGACCCATCCGAATAAATGTATTTAAGCGACGACCACCGGGATAGGCACGCTAGTTACTTCCATTGTACGCACATAAAAATATTTCATTTTGGTTCATCTTCATGCTTCTTGCTTTATGAATAAGAGTCGAAATCGAGAGACAGATTTGATAACGTTTCGTCGAGCTATGCACATACCAAATCCGTTATACCCCGACCGGCCGAATTCTAAATTAAGACCGTTGTTCCCGTTCTCAAGATCTAAACGCTCTGTCGTCACGCGAACTCAAACGCTTCAGAAGTAATCGGTTACATCTCTCTCCAGCCTGGGCGGACGGACGGCGCTCATCTTGCTTCATCCCAGAGTACGGCTGCATCACTGGTAAATCCGCCGCAGTCTCCTCCCGCTGCACGAGGTCTTACAAATCTCTGCACAGAGCCCAGAACCCTCATTGCGGTTCGAGAACGCAATTCTGTGTGTTATTGCCTCTTCCTCCGCCCTTGCACTGTAAATCCAGCCGCGCGCGCGTCCGTTCTTTCCCCTCCTCGCTCGTCTTCTACCTTTTTTTTCGCAAGGGGTCCAGGAACCCGACAAACTGGGAAAATCCAAAGGAATCACTCTCCCAGAACAAAGCGTCGTTCTTATGCGCTTGCCTGGTAGCAGCGCTTGCTTACACGTCCTGCCACTCAAGCTGGGGGTGTGACCATGGGCGGGCGCTGTCCTCAGCTGGGCTCTCCATCATATTTGGATTCGAACTGAATTACAAAATGCCCTCAGCGTTCCTTTAAGTAATTGGTGGCGTACAACATAAAATGGATGTCCGAATATTGTGCTCAGTCCATTTCTGTATAGTAGCGCTGGTCATCGTCATCATAGTCACAAATTTGCTTTATATTTTTACATAATAATAAATAAAAGAATAAATCAAGAATCTTAATCTCAATTGAAACTACGATAAAGGTGACCTTTTACCCCAGAACCATCCGGTACTGTAGACAGCACACTAATTGAGTGTCACCAATATTATTATTATTATTATTATTATTATTATTATTATTATTATTATTAATTCATATGGAGGCAATTGCACAGAAATTCCTTGCTATGGGACAGCCACAGTAGTTTAAAATGCAATCAAGAAAAATATTGGATACTAAATATGATTATCACATAAGCCTTTCGAAATGATCAAGAGATGAACCACTCTGGAAAGAGTGAAAGGGTTTTTTTTTTCGTTTCAGTGCAATTCAGTTCCGTTTTGGTAGCACTTTACTTCCTATTTTTTCCAGCTGATCACAGCTCCCATCGAGTGCCCTACTGTCAGTCAAATCCCCTCGACCACGGAGCGGTCGTCCCCCGCCGCCTCGCCGCCGTTCACGCGACGGCTGTTCTGTGACGGGTTCGGTGGAGACGGCGTCGCAGGCGAACGCACCCGCGAGATGCGGGCGCAGCGGCCTTAGCGCTGGGACACGGTCGCGGTCCGTTCCTGGAGGAGACCGGTCCCTCAGCGGTCTGGTCCAGGAGGGGCCGGTCCGGTCCACCTCATATCTGTAGACGCTCCAGCCCTCGCATGCCGAGGGTCAGGCTGCGTGAAGCAGGGCATTACTGCTTCTGTCCCACAAATTCCTTTAAGAAAAATCATTTTGGGCTGAACTGCCGGAGCACTGCAGAGCCACACCGACGACTCCAGGCGCTGGCGCGACCAGCACAGGCTGGAAATCGCTCAGCAGGCAAGTTTTTCAGAATTTGTTTTTTGAATTCTTCTGACGGTTGCCAACAGTCCTCCCGTGTAGACCGTCCTCGTGATCGCAGGGGCTCGGGATAACGTCGCTGAGCTCTGCTCTGAGCTCAGCACTCGGCTTCCGATCGAGGAGCTGCTGCAATCAATCACTTCAGACGATTAAGAGCCGCTCGTCTGGCCGTGCGTCGGTCTCGGGCCGGATTTTCCGCTCAGTCGCCGCTGTTCTGCGACATTTTGCTCTCTAGTAACCCCCGCCCCCCCCCCACCCCAGAGGCATTCTGGGCCTTCTTCTCAGCCCTCTTCATCCAGCCAGGAAACGAGCCGCAGATGTTCCCTCAGTGCCGGCCTCCAGAGCAGACTGGTTAAAATGTAACGCTTTTCAGTTTGAATGGGGGGGGGGGCGGCGCCCGCGGCAGGAGCGTGGCGGTGAAGAGGCTGTCGACAAGCCCTGGAGCTGATAATCACACACGCACGCGCGCACGCACGCGCACACGCACACACACACACACACACACACAGCCCAAAGGGAGCTGCATTCACTGGGTAGTGGCCAGCACTCATCCTGCATCCGTCCCAAGTTTTAGGACCTGAAGGCCCTCTGTCCGTACAGACAGACAGTGTGATTAAGTAAAGGCTTGTGTCAGGGAGTCTCACACTGTTGCACGTATGCTATTAATATTTAACAGGAGCTTTATCTTGATATCCAGGTGTAAGATACTTTTTCTACATGGTTTCATCTAAACACTGAAGTACGTCAACTGTGTAGCCTACATCTGAGCAAAGTCTCACTCAGGTGGACTAGTGCAAAACTTAAGTGGTGGTGACAAGCCGCTTGTTTCGACATAGCCACTTGTTAGCAACATACTTGCACACAACAGCTCTGAAATTTACAGTTGACATATTAATAGGTGTAGTGTCCGTTAATACCTCAACCGTGAATTTAGAAGTTGCTAAGTGCGTTAATGAGGTCGCTAGCAAGTTGCTATACTGAAACTATGACAAACGGTCGCATTCCATCACGTCCTGTCACCACCACTCAAACTTCGCTCCAGCCCGCCTGCACAAACCTGATGCTCGGATACAGGCCACACAGCTGACGCACTTCAGCAGGTTGAAAAGAGACTATTTTTGCAATTTTTCGAAGGTAAATTTTTTTTGCTGCAATCAAGCCACAGAAATATGGTCTCGCAAGTTCCATTTTATCTGGGTCAGAAAATATCTAGAAAAGTCATCACATTTCAGCGAAACTATCCGGGCGGACGTATGCACATCCCGTAATTTCGTTTTTGGGTGAACTGCCCCTGTGAACCCCTAAAACAGGTGGTGTCACTTTAAAAGTCGTATTAATGACAGCGTTGGGCACAGGACACAGACACAGAGCTTTATTGTGCAAGACAGGATAATCTTCAGGCCTATAAACAGGTAATCATATAGAGGGTAAAGATCTGCATGCTGCAAATTCAAACAAAGCAACATTATCTGTATGTACATTCAAGTCTTGCACAGGTCGAACCTGCATTGTCGCCATTTGACCACTAGATTCACTACGTGACGATACCCCCCCAAATCACACAGTACAAATTCAAACCCCCCTAGGATTTAATCGCACATGCATTGCACAGTTTACTAATCCGTCAATTTAATATTACAAAAATACCAATTTTAGATTTTAGTACAACATTTAAACAAATAAAATGTCTTGCTGTGGCACCTACACAAAAAAAAAACAAACAAAAAAAAAACTCAACTGCTGATTTTTTCCAGCATTTTTGGACATCATTTAAAAAGAGTTCAGTAGTAGGTTTGTGAGATCTCAGTAAAATATTTAAGCTGTGCAACGGACCTTGTTAAAGACAGGAAGCTTGGTGGTGACCAGCACACAATGTAAGAAATGGCCCACAGTTATAACTGGATGTGAAAGGAAGTCCGTAAAATGCAAACAGGCGTGTAGCAGGAGGCTAAACGGATGAAAGGAAATCAAATGTGGCATTGCTATTGTTGTGGTTGTGACGAAGACGCCGAAGTATCTTGTCCCCTTTCAGTTATATACATTTAATTTTAACGTACGACAAATTCATTTGAAATCATTGGCAATCGTTCTCAATTTAACTCTCCCCGTCCACCAAAGGCAAGAAGATTTGGTTTGCGGTTTGCAAAGCAAAGGGAAAAACAGGAGTACTATACATAAATTTACAAAAAAAAAACAAAAAAAAAAAAAGCTCATACACAGTGGACGTCTTTGATTTAGCATTTAAATCCCAGCTGCCTCCACTCTCACCTTTATGGAATGTCTACAGTATTACCTACGGACATGGCAATTTTCACTTTCGACTGTCTGCGTGTGACAAGAGAGCGCTGTGAAACGACAGGCCAGCTCACCAAAAGGACCAAACCAACGAGCGCCCAAACCCGGGAACAAACCCCTTAACTACTGAGCCCAATGCGATGAGCCCAGATTAGGGAGGTCACCTGGTGGTGAATGTGGCCTGTCCCTGCAGGTCTGAGAGCCTGGAGTGTGAGAGAGGCAGGCGCCTCTTGCTGTGGCCGTGTGCAGGCTGGTGGGGTCGAGGAGCTGAGGAGTCCCCGTGGATTTTAAGGAGGTCACAGCTGCAGAGGTGGTTTGGTCGGTGTTAGCGGTCGGCGTCAGCACGCAGCGTTAGCTCCCCCCCCCCCCCTTTTTTTTTGTTTACGTGGCGACCTCGTTCCCGCCGCACGGGGTCTGGGTGCTGGACGGCTGGGGCGGCGCGGGCGGGGCCGACTCCGACTCCGACTCGCGCACGAAGATGACGGCGTCGCCGCTGACGTTGATAAGGCACTGAGCCTGGAGAGAGAGGGAGAGAGAGGCTCAGGCAGGACGGTGCGGAGGGCCGTAGGGCTGCTGGAGGGGTACAGGGGCGGAGCTGACCTGGTTCT
>CM077302.1:14987831-15265331 GCA_039654925.1 Anguilla pacifica
TCACTGCACACGTTCATGCGGACGACAGGACACGCAAACGAGCACAGATCACCCAAAATGAAGTCTCTTTACTGTCCCCAGAAAGCTGTGATGACTAAGACATTTCCTGGCCCACGGTGTGTGAGAGAGGGGAGTAGGCCTCCCGTGGGCCCTGGGGTTGGGTGTAGCAGTAGGCCAGGTAGCTGCGAGGAGACAGTAGACTCCAGACGCAGCGAGTGGCACAACGAGGCCGGCCTACCTCTGCTGGGGGAGAAAGGGTTGGAGGACGGACTGTCTGTGCAGAGCTCCATGGGGAACTGGAGCTGCTCCTCGTTCTCCGCTATCGCTTGAACAAACCACAGGAAACAACACAACTCAGAAAGCGACGGCAAGGAAAAGAACGTTAAAAACGAATTTAAAAAATCAAACAAATAAATCTACCGTCCGCACGTTTCAGAGAGACCCACATCACCTCACCTCTCATGTGGGTTTTATCGGCACCCAGTTTCCAGTTTTCTTGGGTCTGGTCTTTGTCAATCGTCATGGCAACGGCAGTGACGGCCACCTGGGAGGGCGGAGACGTGTCACACGTGTAAGAACAAAGCGGACGCTAACCGGACGGTAATCAGGGCTGGGACGCCGCGAGCTGGCTATTCCCAACACGGCAGACTCAGCCGGGATTAAAATCACGGGCGGAGTAACGGGTAATAAATCCCATTACAGGACTTCCTCGGGTAAAACTAATCCCGCCAGAACGGGGCTTAAGATTGAGGCCAGAGGAGGCACCTGGATGAGCTCGTCCTCCGGCACGGCCACCGTGAAGTTCAGATGGCACAGACAGCAGGGGATCATGGAGCGCAGCTTAAAGTACAGACTCTGAAAGGCAAGAGAACACACACATGCGTTACACACACACACACACACACACACACACAGAGAGAGTCACACACACACACACATGCATCATCCGCACTGAATAAAAAAGGAAGTTTACGTTGCCAACACCATTTCCAACAAAAGGTTTCTGTACACTGTACCCAACCCTAACAACCCCCAACAAAGCACAACCTCATTCAACCGCTAACGATTTTGGATTGAGCTGCTAATTCAGCGTGCCTAATTAGGATCGGAATGAAGACCAGCAGCACATCTCCAGGAACAGGGCTGGTTAGCACTGCAGTGGAGTCTGGGGTGTGGAGGGGGCGTGTGAAAGGGCAGGAGACACACCTTGAGCAGGTTCTCACACAGCTCGCTGAAGATCTTGTTGAGTCCCTGATTGGTCAGGTTGGCATTGCTCAGCCTGAACACCCTCACTGAAGTAAACATCTGAAAAACAAACGTCAATTCCAGCTGCTGGACATAATAATCACATTAAATCATAATTAACTAACAAAGGTGGAAAATCCAGGTTCAGAAAATAAATAAGTCCTCCCCAGAATATGTTGCTCCAGTCACCTGCATTTGCTAATTAGCACAGCTCTTTAGCCAGGAGGCAGAAGTAACTCGTAAAATCAGCTGGCTGAGTTCATGGGTGGCAGAACTTTATTTTCTTCCCCTGGACTTTCCACCGTCTGTTAACTAAAGAGCCAGTTAAAAAGAGAAGTACCATGACTGAACATCAGCCCCATGGCCCCTTCCCAAAAAGCCCAGTGAAAGAGCGGGGAACCCCCCCAGGCCTCACCTGCAAACCTGACGTCCAGTTGTAAATCCCAGGCATGGTTTCCGTGTTGCAACTGTAAAAGCCTGCCAGGGGGGCGAGAGGAAGATCGGCCAATCAGGCGAACGGCTCCAGATTCATTACCGGCACGCGCTCCCACTGCCCCGAGACCCATGAAAATGAGGAGGCCCTTTAGCACCGATAGCTCATTAAGCTGCGACTGCCCACTGAAGTGGCATGAAGGTCAAAGATGGGACGTGCGGGGGGCATTGGGAAGTGCCGGGGGGGTGGGGGGGGGGGCATGGAGCCCTGCTGTTGGCGGGCTGCCAAGGCGATGATGCTGTGTGGCGTAGACTGCTGTGCTGAGCTGGTATGTAAAGAAACGAGGAGCCAGGAGACAGAGAGAGGTGGCAGCTCCATAAGGCCACTGCTGGGTAATTTATGGGCTCCTAATATGCCTGGTTTTACAGCTCTGACATCATCAAGGACAAAAAAAGCTGGTCAGCTGAGTCTAACCAATCAAAGTTCACTGAAAAAAGGGAAGTGTAAAGCATCGCTGAGCTGGACCTGCACACCACACCCTACCTGCTGGAGAGCCCACATCTGTGAGGAGGGCCTGGATGTCCTCCACAGCATCCGTGTCATCAATCTACACGGACAGGAAAAGGGCGATCAATCACACTAAACACACTCACTGAACACACACACCTTACAGGTGATCACCAGCAAACACGGTGCTGAGGTGAACAGGCCCACCCACCTCCAGCACGAAGGCGTCCTTCTTCCCGTGGGACAGGTCCAGCTCCGACGCCTCGTCCGAGCTCTCCGAGTGCGACCGGAAGAGCCGGGTGCGCTGCCGGGGCTCCGGGATGGGCGACCCGACCACCTCCTCCACCACCTCCTGCCAAACACAGCCAGCACGGAAACCCGCTGGGTCAGAGCCAAGATGGCGGCTGGCTCTGGCTCAACCCCGACACACATTCCTTAGGGTCAGAGCCAAGATGGCGGCTGGCTCTGGCTCAACCCCGACACACATTCCTTAGGGTCAGAGCCAAGATGGTGGCTGGTTCTGGCTCAACCCCAACACCCACATTCCTTACAGTGCACGGGGGGAAGGAAGTGCGAGTGAGGGGACACATTTGGGAGAGGAGTGCCAGTAGGTGTCAGCAGGGCAGTGAATAATAAATTCCAAAAATATTTCAAAAATACACACACATCATTTTTTTTATATTTAATCATGCCACGGTTAATTGTCACACATCCGTTTCATGTGCACGGATTTATCGGAGGTTCTTTTGAAGAATTCCCTATTTCATTTTTTTTTTCGCAAAATGCTTCCATGTTCCTCAAGCCACTAAATATCAACACCCCTACTGTGCTCTGTGGGACGTATGATGAAAGGGCGATAATCAAACAGCTTCCATGTTGATGGAATAAATGATGGCACAGTAATACTTATTTATCTTTTACTTTCCCATAATTAACAGGTCACCAGAAAATTATGGAAGGCCTACTACTGTTAGACCTGCTCCAATTTAATGTTAATGGCCTCTGATAATCACACACTAAAGCCGGTTTAAGTCCAATCAGAGTAATTTGTGCAAGACCGTGACATGCTCACTGTGAAGGTTATTTTCATGCTTCAAATGTACCGTGTCAATGCCTCTGAAAGCCTCTGGATCCAGCACAAACAATTTCTTCATGAATTAAAGAGAAAACATATTTACAACAATGAAAGCCCACAAAAATAACCAAAGAGATGCAACAAAATGCTTGGCTTACACTAATTAGTATTTTTGAGGGCATTTGTAAAGGCAGCAGCTCTCAGTGTGACTCACGGCACTGGGTAATCCTGAACAGACTCAGGAACGTGAGCAGAAACGCTCGTCATCCTGAATAAATAATAAGTCTCCTGGTGACACGAGAAGAGGAATGACCGACCCCACAGCCTGCTGCCTCAACTATGCCCAATCCCAACCTCACCCCTGTCAGTACCCCCAACCCTACCCCAAACCCCACCCACACTCCATTCCATTCCAGTCCCAGTCTCACTGCCACCCCCACCCCCAATCCATGCCTAACCCCAGCCCTACCCCTACCCCCACTCCATTTCACTCCCATTCTCACTGCCACCCCGACCCCCAATTCACCCTTAACCCCACCCACACCCACACTCCATTCCATTCCATTCCCATTCTCACTGCCACCCCCACCCCCAATCCATGCCTAACCCCAGCCCTACCCCTACCCCCACTCCATTTCACTCCCACTCTCACTGCCACCCCGACCGCCAATTCACCCTTAACCCCACCCACTCCCACTCTCACTGCCACCCCCACCCACACCTCCAATCCACCCTTAACTGCTGAGGTTCTGCATCAGCTAATGGGGATCCTAATAAAATCCTAAATCCTTAACCACACCCACACCCCCACTCACGGGCGGGTTGATCTCGTAGAGCTCCTTGTTTTTGGCGATGGTGTCGTTGATCTTCTTCTGCATGTTGGAGACGTGCTGCTCGCAGGTGATGTCGCTGGGGGTCTTCCCGGCGATCTGGATCCCCCCTGGGGTGGGCAGGGCCGACAGGTACACCCCTGTAGCAGACTGAGCGCACCCCAAAAAACCAGCTCTTCATTGGGCACCGTTTCCTTTATACTTAGTGTCATTGTTAAACAGCTGTCCGGAGGTGATTCTCAGCCCCCATTAAATCAATGTTATTTGGCTAACAAAGCTAACGGCTAACAGAGAGTGAGCCTCGTGTACTCGAGGCAGGAGGGCCTGAGCCTGACATGTACCCCAATTTATTACACAATCCACGGGAAGTAGCTCAGCAGACATCGGTCTAAAAAATGCTAACTATCCCTCTAAGTGTCCACCGGCAGCAGCACCTCAGGAAAAGCCATATTTAGAATTGAATCCCGCAGTGACCCCCGACCCCTGACCCTGCTGCTCACCGCCAGCCCCACCAGCATGTTCTCCCCGACGCTGATCTGGATGCGCAGGCCGAAGAGCGCGTTCATGCCGCGCAGCTTGAGCTTGTTCATCAGCTGCGTGTGCAGCTCGTACTCCATGAAGGGCAGCAGGTTGCTGATGGCCGTGGCATTCACCTCGCCCTGGGCCTTCTTCTTCAGCCGGCACAGCCTGGAGGAAGAGGAGGGGGAGTGTGTGTGTACGTGTGCGTGTCACTGTGTATGTGTGTGCACGTGTGTGTGTGTGTGTGTGTGTATATATGTGGGTGTCAGTGTGTACGTATGTGTGCATGTGTGTGCACGTGTGTGTGTGTGTGTGTGTGTGTGTGTGTGTGTGTGTGTGTGTGTGTGTGTGTGTGTGTGTGTGTGTGTGTGTATGCATGTGTGTGCATGTGTGTGCACGTGTGTGTGCACGTGTGTGTGTGTGTACGTATGTGTGCATGTGTGTGTGTGTGTGCCTGCGCGCAGCAGGGTGTTACCTGGCCTGTATGAGGCAGCCCTTGCCGGTCACAGCTGCCTCCGTGGGCACGTCTATGGTGGTGAAGAGCACGTCCGGCACCTTCTGTCTCCGGCAGTTATAGCAGAAGGTGAGCTGCGCAGGGAAGGGCATGTTCAGCTCGTCGTAGGGGATGTGACAGAACCCGCAGCTAGGGGGCGACGGATCCTCCAGCCTGCAGCGAGACCAGAACAGGGGTTTGCTCCAAACCGGGACACTGAGGAAAAGGCTGCACTTTCAGCATCAGCACCGCATGCCTCTCCACAGCCAGTGCACATCAACACTAATCCAGTGCGCTTTTTTCCCCTGCCATCTCCAGCACAAACGCACACCGACAGGGCTCTACAGCGGTCCCATTTCAGGAGTACTGATGTGTGCCAACTGTAAGAATCATTTAGGAGCACATCTACTAATCCAGATGCATTACTCTGCTCCTGAATTTTCAGCTTGGTGCTCCTGGGAAAAATGTTAGCACAGAGCCCTGCCTGACAGACATATTTACTGATGGCAGGTAAAATAAAACTGGCTAACTCACAACTTAATTTGTGAAACTGGGTGTAAAAAAGTAACAAAGGATATTTTTGAAAGTTCTGAGTTTGAAACCTTTACTTCCTTCTCATGGATCATAATATAACCACACATTAGCACATTCAATTCCCAGCAATTACAACAGTAATTTATTTGGTTAGTCACACAAGTCATGTCAAAAACAGCCTGGAACCTTCCAGGAGGGGGGGGGGTGGTGGGGGGGGGGAGAGAAAAAGCACAACAGGATGGACACACCAGAGTCATATTAGTAGAGTTAAGTCACGCTCAATCCCCGTGCCCTGAGGCCCAACTCTGCAACCTACCCTAGAGGGGCAGAACTATCCTTGCTCTGAGGGAAAATATCAAACTCGCCCTTCTCTGACCCTGCGGAAAAGGCGGCCGGTTGCCGTGACAACCTGCTGGGGTCACTGTAGCCGTCCAGGCAGCCCTCCTGCATGAACTTGGGGTTGAGGACTGCCGCCGTGCCCGAGGCCGACAGGATGCACACCTCCTCGCTGGGACAGGGGGGAAGAGTGACAGAGTGAGAGAGTGAGAGTGTGAGACAATGAGTGAGAGAGTGAGAGTGTGAGACAGTGAGTGAGAGAGTGAGAGAGAGTGAGAGAGAGAGAGAGAGTATGAGAGTGTGTGAGGCAGTGAGTGAGAGAGAGAGAGAGAGAGAGAGAGAGAGCACAAGGTGGCCTTCTTAGCACACGGCGCATATGCACTACAGTGGGTCTCAGCTGTGTGTGTGCGCATGCGTGTGTGGTCTGGGCATGTATGAGTCTGTGCGCGCACACGTGTGGAAGTGCATGGTGTGTGTGTGTGTGTGTGAACTGTGCATGTACATGTGTATGAGTATCTGTGTGTGTGTGTGTGTGTGTGTGTGTGTGTGTGTGTGTGTGAGACTGGTGCATACCAGATGCTGGTGGACTCGCTGTATCCCACCACAGCGTGGCAGCCCAGCGCCCGGGCGTGAGATTTGATCTCCTGTCGGATCTCTTCCCACCAGGCGTCCCGCGTCTCCGGCTCGTCTGAAACACACACGGGGGGGAGGGGGGGGGTCAGAGCCCGTCAGACACAGCTCCACACGCCATGCTCACAGGGTCAGGGGCGGGGCACCATTTAAAGGCTAAATGGTCAGTTGCAACACGCGTGGATCACGGAAACCAGCTGTCAGCTACTGACAACCGATGATGGTGATGATGATGGAGAGGATGAGGATGGCGATGCACCACACACTGATGTGAGGAAACAGACCCGTTTTGTCTGCTAAACGTCTGCAAGACGACAGCAATTCATCATTTGGAGGTGATTCATTAGCTCTAGGGGAGGGGATGTCAGGTTACAGCTAAATCCACTGATCTCATGTAGTACTCCAGTGTCTGCGTTAAGTCTCAGATTTACTGCGTACAGGCCACGCATAGGCAGCCACGAGTAGTCTTACGAGCGCGGTCAAAGAAAGAATGGGTATCACGTCCAAAAATGAAAGGAATCCGAAAAAGAAAGGAGACAGGGAGATGGGTAGGGAGGGGGTGCACTGGCGCATCTGCAAAAAATCTCTGAAAGGAAAAAATAAAATGAAAAATAATACGTGTGTACATAAATGAAATAAATGACCAGGCGAAATAGATCCACAACAGCAGACTCCTCGGACAGAAAAGCCACACGTTCAGTCTCACAGGGGCCTTGGCAGGACTCAGAGTCAGAAGGGCCATATTCATTCATTCCCATCCCCAGATGCTCACCGGATGCAGACAGTCACACTGCAGTAAAGATCTTATCTCCTTAAAATCTTATTTCCTGCCACTTACAACAGGCTTTTTTTTTTGGTGGCAACCAAATTTATAGCCAATTTATATGGCACAGTACAGTCCAGTACATTCCAGAATTATATGATATTTGCTGATATCATTTTGTTTTTTGCCGGTTTGGAGGTTTTTCCAATTTGAAAATTTCCGACTCTCTCCCTCCCTCCCTCCCTCCGTCCCTCTCTCTCTCCCTCCCTCCGTCCCTCGCTCTGTCGCTTGTGCTTAAGCGATTTGGAATGAACTTTAGCCAGGAGGCGGTGTCCTCCTAAAGAATAAAGAGCAAAGCCACCTAGTGCAACCACCAGCCGGTTCCCCTCCAGACCAGGCCCGGAATACGAGCAAAGGGAAGGAGAGCGGTTGGGCTCAGGGGGTCTCAATGAGAGAGAGAGAGAGAGAGGCCGCTCTCTCAGTGCCTGCATCTGGGATCTGGGTCAGTGACGGAGGGAATCTGCAGCTCACTTCCAGGCTCCCAGCCAGCGTGATGAATATGGGCCCTTCATGCACGGACGCGCATGCCCAGTCTCTTCCATCTGCACATACACACACACACGTTTCTGTTCTTATTTTTTATTTTTTTAAATGTAAATATTATTCAGGCTGGTTTTCTTCCAAGATGCTTTGAGAGGAAAGCGTGAAGCCATCAAAAGTGCACACAGGGAATGCCCGAAGCGGATTCAGCAGAAGTGTGACCCGGATATGGGGGGGGGGGGGGTTATTTTGGCGCATGCTGGAGTCACGTGACGGCACAGACTGAAAAGTATGGCAGCTCACTGAAAATGGTAAAAAAAGAAGCTATGGTCCCAAATCTGCACGGATAAAAGAAAAAAATTAAAAATAAAATAAAGGAAACCAAAAAAAGCATGTCATGTGGCTCTGTGTTCCAGACTTAAGAGTCCTCGGGGAATTTTAATCGAACCTTTCATCTCTCCTCACCTTTCAGAAGACAAAAAATGGGCTAAAAGTGACAAGAGGCAACTAGGATTCTGTATTGACGATGTGTGGTAAAACCAATTAGTTTCACCCTAAAGGCAGTTTACACATGAGTACAGAATTACCATGAAACATGGCAAAAGCTTAATGGTGGATTCACAAAAGCCAATGAATTTATCAGGCTGCCAAGCAGACACTAAACAGCCACAGCACCAGGGGGAGCTATCACATTCTGCTGCTGCCCGTTTGCCAGAGTACAGTCCATATCCAAAGGCCTGAATCGCCATGTCGAATCATACCTCAGTTTGGCCCCACTTTCTTTCGGAAAATGCAACAACCTAGACTACTTCACCGACACTAAGGATTTAGTCATTACAAAGAAAACGGTATCCTCCTTGGGTTTATCCGGGAATCTCTTTTTTGGAAAGAGACACCACCCCCCTCCAGCCGCACTGTCACATTGAATACCGACGCTTTGATGGATCAGCCTCATGCAAGACACGGAACAGACACCCCGACGTGGAAATGTTTTCTTTTTTGTTTTCTTTTTTGAGATTCACCAGGCAGACCAAAAGGAGTTGGCTTGATAGCTAAATACGAGGTATGAGATTTGGACGTTTGCCAACAAAATTCTTATCATTGTTATGACATGCAAAGTTATGTAATGGTTATCACAGGGCTATGCAGCAAAAATGTGATAAAACTGTCACTAGCAAAACAAACATCCTAGTTGCAGAGTTATGGAATCATAATTTGTGATGCAGAAGGCTACTAGGAAACAGGCTACCCTTCAATTCACACAATAAAAGCTACTGATGCAACTGAAGCATCTTTTATTAGTGGTAGATGTACATATCCATCAGCTGCTAAATCTTTACTTTCTAAAATCAAAGGTGATTTTGAATATCTACAATTCCTGTCCTCACTTAACAAAAAATTTAAACATTTCCTCCAATTAAATAAATGCATCACCCTTTTGTGAATCTACCCATTCGTCTGAAGGTGACATTTCAAATGTGGCGTTCCCTCTCCGGCCCATTGCGCTTTGCTCTGCCACGCACACAATGCAGGTGAACGCCAGAGACTTCAAAGTCAGGTTCAAAGAGAGCGGTTTTATAGCAGGCGCACAACGCAAAATGGACGGTAAAGTTAGGGAGAGACGAAAGCTCTTAAAATATTTTCAAGAGATCAGAAACCTCAGCCATGGGGATGCTTTATCCATGCCACTCTACAACAGCGATGTTTAATAAATCTGCACAGGCTACAGCAAATTAGAAACCACACGGGCAGTAGTGTCAAATTACTGCTGATGCCAGTTTACTAAATTTATACACTGAATTTAATCAATTTATTGATTATATGCAGGGTATTTTTATTTCTCTGATACTTATTAATTGCCCAAGTGCCACGTTTCATACTGTAATAAGGAAGCCATCATCTATGTTACAAAAAAAAAAAAGAGTTGATAAACTAAAAAGTATTAGGCAGGCATTGACTCGAATTTTACAATATTAGAGAATTGGTGATGAGCAATGTGTCCGTTTAGTTTTTTTAAATAACCATTCCAAATGAAATCTGATGTGAATCTTTCGATAAATCAGGTGTCCTCTCACCTCACAGCGTTAAGCTGGCTATGCACTGCATACAGGCACAACTGCCCGAGCTCAGACTCCTGCTGTGCAATGAAAATGTTTTTGTGGGAACACATTTTGCAGGATGCATGCTACTGCACGACCAGAACTGTATGCTTCTGATTACTCACTTGATGCTAATCATTTCCCGGCTGCGTCTACTCTGCACGTCTGTTTGCCAGGGATGAAAGGCCCTTGTCTTGCTGTCTATTGCAGAGTGAACGGGATTAGCCCCCATCTTAGAGCAGAGGCCCCCAGAGGGAAATCCTCATTAAGCTCTGAGATATAAGGGTCCCCCCCGTTGCACAATAAACTCAGAGCGCTCATCTTGCAGTGCACCGAGGATAAATCCCCAGAAATTATCTTTAAAACTTCCCTGGATTTCAATGCCGAACGTGTTAGGAAATGCAACCAATTTCACCAGGGTTTCAGGCGTCTGTAAGCATTGCAGCGATCGGAAAGAACTGGGTGCAATGCCGTTAAGAACAAAAGTTGCGCATTGGTGTTAGACTAATAGCAATAGTAGAGATTCACCATTTAAAAATGTTTTATTTTTTTACTTAATGCACAATTCTCTGTGCCCAGCAATACTTCTTCCATTGTGCTGCAGCTCTACAGGCCGCAAGCACAGACACCAGAAACCAAAGCCACATCATGACACCACTGGCAGGCAACTGTGCGGGGGGGAACGCAATGCCCAATCACCAATTCAAAATTCAAGAAAATAAAAATAAAAATAAAAAATAAATGAATAAAAGCGGACGTTTTTCTCCTGCACCTCTCAGCTCCTAGGCACGTGGGAACTTCACTGAGCTGCCATAGCTTCTGTGGGTATGTGCAATACTGAAGGAGAACAGGAAAATACCTGCAGTGACACTATTCCAGTCTAGCAGTTTGTATGATCTGCTGTTACCCACGGCTGAGTTCAAAACAGCAAATTAGTGCAGCGGTTACAAAGGAGCCGAAGAGAAAGAGAGAGAGAACGAGAAAGAGAAAGAAAAAGAAAGAGAGAGAGAGAGAGGAAAAAAAAGACACAAACAAACTACAAACGAGAGCACAACACTGGACAACAACACTCCACAGGAACTGCAAAGACACAGACAACAGAGTTAATCACAGGCTTATCCAGGAGAAAGCAGTCAGAAAGAAAGATAGAGGGAAAAAGGGAAAGAGAAATAGAGAGAGAGGCTCTGTTCAATCTTAGCACAGTGCTCTTTGTCCTTGAAGGGTAACTTTAATCAGAATCCAATAATGCCACATCATGCCTCACCTGTTTCAGTAGGTACGCATGTTCAGATGTTAGGAACTAGGGTCACATGCAAATTAGCCTGCGTTTGGTCACATTGCTTTCCTCACACTGCAGATTCACAGCCTGGCATTCCCTCTCTCAGGCGGGGAACTCGGGTGCAAACTGTGTACCCTGGCCTGGAGCTAATTTCAAAAACTCAGTGCTTCAGAACTAGCTTCCTCTTTAACGGAAAGACCAGAATCTCCCCCAAAAGTACCAGAGTAATCCTCCTACCTCTCCCCCGCCCCCTCTCGTGCCCTCACCCCTGTCACACCATCTGAGAACGCTTCTGTAACACAAGCCCCCTTCACGTGACTGTCAGAAACAGAACATCTGACGAAGGGGGAGTGTCTCCACACGGGCTGGGGGAGGGGGGCAGCATGCTTCCTGGAGAACAGACAGGGGCAGAGTCGGGTTGCACCTACCGGGGTTGTGGATGCGGTCCAGGAGTTTGACGGACCGGGCGCTGACCACACCCCCGACGTGGATCAGGAAGCTGGGCGGAAAGGAGGTGAGGGTGAAGAAGGGGAACTCCTGCGGGACGAGGGAGGAGGAGACAGGGGTGAGACTCGAACCCGAGCAGCACCGCACTAACCGCCCCAAAACTGCGCAGTGGTCCGCAGGCTGAACCACAACGCATATATGCAACAACGAAACAGACACACAGCAAAGCTGATTCTGAAAGCTCATCTTTCTTTCTTTCTTTTCCACTTTTTAAAATGGCACACATGTTTAATGCTAGCACTGCGACCTGCGTGCAAAGCATAAAGCTGCAGCCCAGCAAATTTTTTTTTTTTTAAAAAGGAAAAAGAAAAAAAAAAGATGGCTCCCCGTTTTTCAAATCCAACCACGAAAAAGAGAGAAAGAAGGATTGAGGAGGCAATCCTTCTCGGGGGCGTCATGCAGAGGAGACGTGAGCGAGCAGAGGGGCGTCCCCCCCCCCCCCCCCAGGGTCGGGCAGCGGCCGAAATGCCTGCTCTACAGCGCGTGTTCAGCTCGGCCTCTGCACACCGGAGACGCGCCCGAGCGCCGTTACAAAACACCGCGCAGTGCCACCCCCGGGCCGGGCCGCGCAGTGGCACCCCCGGGCCGGGCCGCACAGTGCCACCCCCGGGCCGGGCCGCGCACTGCCACCCCCGGGCCGGGCCGCGCAGTGCCACCCCCGGGCCGGGCCGCACAGTGCCACCCCCGGGCCGGGCCGCGCACTGCCACCCCCGGGCCGGGCCGGGCCGGGCTGCGCAGTGCCACCCCCGGGCCGGGCCGCGCAGTGCCGCTGACGCCCCTGGGAGTCTGAGAGCGCGTCGAGTCAAACGGTATGTTTAGCCCTGGGGCTGCTGACCCTGTTTAAGTGGCTTTAATCCGTTTGGAGAGATTAGGGATTACCGTGCTCCTGTAACCCACGTCTCTGCGGCCTGCTATTGGCTGGGCACGCTACCATGCGGCCTTTGAAGACAGTCTCTTGTTAATTTACACTGGTAGTGAAACTGCCATTTTGTGAGTTGCTAAGTGCTCTCACCAGTTATAACACAAAATATTAAACTGATCTATTCCAAAGAGAGGGGAGGGGGGCAAAACAATAATCTGTGGTGCTATTTAGTTTGCTCGTCTTCAAACATGTTATGATGTTCAGAAGCTACCAGGCCAGGTCCAATAGAATGCAACCGTTTGCATGACAACATTGATATTACGCAGGCTGCATAATACAAATGCTAAATAATCATGCAAAATCAAATCAAAGGGTCTCTGCGACACTGAAGGCCAGTAATTATTACTAAAAGCAGCAGCTCCATATTGGGCAATAGCCGACAGAACGCTCCTGCTAGGAGGAAAACAGCCGTTGCCATGACAACCAGCATTCAGAACGGCTCAGCCAGGTGCACAGGTCGCCGCTGAACCGCTGAATGGGAGGTATGAGAACGATAAAGAAAAACTGGAATGATCGAACTCGGGCATCCAAAAATAAACCACTCCTTCCTCGGGGAAGTTCAAACTTCTCATCTTGGATGTAAGGGAAAGAGAAAATGCGACAAAAATAAAAAATAAATAATAAATGAGGAGTTGTTTTGAAACACAGAAAATAGTCACACGGTGGTTTTGACAACATACCCGTGTCCTAACAAATATACCAGAGGAGGAAGCTCCCTGAATCCCAGAGAGAACAAGAGGATGGAGAAACACGTTATTGAGCCTCTCGAACCTGAGCAAGCTGAGACTACTCAGAGAAAACACTGTGGTTTCAATCTTTAAAAGCCAAAAGAACAGCACAACAGCACATTTACTGACCAGTGCCACCAAGTCTTAACAGACATGAGGGACTGTGGGTGGAATGCCAAAGCACAACACACAGGAAGCAGCTCCGACTGCTCTGCAGGGTGTGTGTGTGTGTGTGTGTGTGTGAGTGTGTGTGTGTGTGTGTGTGTGTGTGTATGTATGTGTATGTGTGTGTGTGTGTGTGTGTATATGTGTGAGTGTGTGTGAGTGTGTGTGTGTGTGTGTATATGTGTGTGTGTGTGTGTGTGTGAGTGTGTGTGTGGGTTGCCAGGTCGTACCCTCTGCTCCAGCGCTGATTGGGTCTGCTGTCTCAGCAGGGTCTTCAGAGGCCCGCCTTCCTTCCCCGCACTGCCTCCACTGCCCATTCCTGCAGGAGACCACAGCTTTTACACACACACACACACACACACTCACGCACACACACCTCCCTCTCTAACACACACAAGCACAAACACACCTGCATGAACACAAACAGATGGATGCACTTCTAACACTATTCATGCACACACACACACACGCACAAACACAAGCTTCTTTCTGAACACTGAATCAAGACCTATCTGTGGTGATTCTACAGAAATATAATTGCATCCACCAATACGTATCCACTGTCCATCGCACAACTAAAGACTAACTCTGCCTTTTGATAATGAGGAAATATACTACAACACAACACTAAATAAAGAGATTCTGGAAAATCTCTGAAATATTTAACTCACCAACCCTAGCTTAACAGTCCACCTCAGCAGATTCTGTCTGTTCCAGCAATTAGATCTTAAATATTGACTTTGGTATGTGAGACACTAAACATAGGCTAAACTGCATACTCAGGGCTACTGGGGAAAAACACGTTTAGCACAAATGGGAAATGGGTAAATAAGGCAGCTAGTGATACCAGAGGTAATTTAGCAAATATATTGTGAATTAGATATCAACTGTCATTTGCACAAGCACTTGGTCCCCTTTGTACATTCAGAATCCACGCGGCAACTTAAAAGGGCATTGAAAGAAATCGGTAACAGAAAAAACGTTGAGCAGGATTCACTCCGCGGTTAGCGAAGAGTCTTAATGTGACTTTCCACTCAACTTCCTAAGCCCCATTGTTCTACCGTATCTTTCTTTTTTCTTTTAAACCAAAAACAATACATTCCAGGACTGATATCGCAAATTTTCGCCTGAATTTAATTTCGCCCGTAAACGTAATGAGATTTTTGGTCAAAGGATCACTCGGCAGTTGGCCTGCCTCTACCCGTCTCCAGCTCTATGTGAAGAAGCCCTGCCACGTAGTCACTTCCCCTGTTCCACTGCAGCTCTTTCACTTTTCCTATTCAGGCCAAAAACCCAGCAGGAGAGGCTTGGCCACGTGACCGTGGAATTCCCTAGAATGCTTGCTCTTGTATCTAAAGTTCCACCTGCCCACATTCCAGAACACCTGGGAGTAAAACCTTGCCAGTATAACCATGGCTATTTAGCCAGCACAGTCAAATAAAAAATAACTTCTCCTGTTCAGGCTGCGAGCAGGTTGCTGTGTACTTCTTACATTCACTAACAACTAATGTACAAGAACTGCAAAAATGTCAAAAATATCCCCCAAAATGTATGTAATTATCTGCATGATACTGTATGATACCATATGATAATCTGGTTCTGATTATTATAATTACACTTGTCCTGTGCTCTGGTTTGAACTGTTCATCAAAGATGCAGTAGCAAAGAGAGATTTCATGCAAAACAATCTCCAATTTAGAGTTTTAATATATTGCTTTAATAAATTCCTGGATTTTGTTTAATGTGAGAAATAAAAACAATGGGGCTTAGGTCTACCTAGTTAATTGGGGGTGCTAGAAGGCAGCATTAACAAGGTGACAAACTCCAAACTCTAAACAAGCATAAAGTAGGAGCGGATGTCATGAAAACAAATGCTTTTGATAGAATATGCATGAATAATGAATATACTGCACATATTCTGAACATAAAACTGGGATAGAGGTAGTGGTCTCCAACTTCACTGGTGTACTGACCAAACAAGTAACCATGGTGACAGTTAATGGTAAATGGTTGAGTAAAATTATGAAACAAAATATGAACTAATTATTATGAAATAATGCATAAAAATAAATAGAAAACAAAAGAAAAAAAAAGAAAAAATTTTTTAGAAAAATTTAGTGTTTTTCCGTTTCATTTTTTCCTCATCAAACCAAGTGCGATCAGTTGTTATGGCAAGTCCGGAGCAGGGGGGGTGGGGTCAGGGGCAAAAAAGGGGGGCGGTGCTTGTTGTTAGGGCAGCTAGAGAATTTGCATAAATGGGCGTGTCCTACCAGAGGCCGCCTGTAGCAGGTCCTCACTGAAAGAGACACTCTTTCTGAGCCCAGCGGGGCTTTGGCGGCCGGAGAGCGGGAGGGGGTGCAGCCCCCGGCCCGGATCTGACCCGAGGGGCAGGCGCAAAGCGTTTGAGTAATTGGGTGGGAAGTCGGTGGGCAGGACGGGGGAGCTGGGACACAGGAAAATCCTGGGCCCCTTGAGGGGCCTGGCTGCTGGGATGGAGAAGAAAAAAGAACAGAACAAAAAACAAAAAGAAAAGAAGGTGTAGAAAAAGAGAAGAATGAAAGGATCACAAGATCATGAGAGTGACAGAGAAACTGGAAGGTACAGGCTGAGCATGGCTGGGGAGCTGGGGTAGAAAGGGAGAAATTAAATGGTAACAGATGGGAGTTGGAATAAAATAGCCGGGGTGGGGACAAAATGAGATGGTACAGGGAGGTGGGAGGCAAATTGCATACATTATAAAAAGACACAAGAGCAAAGAGGAAAGGGTCAGTCACAATGACTGGCAGCGAGCAGCGAGAAGCGGCTTATTCCAGCCTCATTATGCCAATTTTGGGAGCGCCAGGGACAACGCCCCGCCATGAAACTGCTGGAGGCCACACTCCGAGGTTTCCCCCCCTCCCCCCCCCGGACACGTCAATCTTTTTATCCGGTTTTTTTTTTTTGGTTTTTGTTTTAAATGATGCACTCGGTTACCAGGGTTACCGACGGTGCCGTGAGGGGCTCGGCGAAGACTCAAAGGCACACTCATCACAAACGGCCACGGGACACGACGCGGTGATGGCGGGTTTGGAATGGGGGTGCGGTCTCTTCCACAGCGCATGGTAATGCTGCACACAGTGTCACATTGCCCAATTGTGTCTTTATCAACCGATGCAGCTAAGAACTGTTAGAAGGTGGCGCCTGCATCCGCTGCCAATTACATAGTGTTACGTATCAAACATGAACGCCGGGTTGAGAACAGCTATTATTCTGCATTAGGCCTGAGCCAATGGAAAAGGCATTGTTTGGCAAAAACAAGCAACAGCACTTCAAGTGTTGCTGCTAAAATCACAGTTAGCCCACCTTTTAAGAGTTTCAGGAACACAAAAATAAGAAATGAAAAAAAATAAAAATAAAAAACACACTCCAAGTCTTATTTTCCAATCATCAAGCCATTATCAGGAATTCCAATTCATCAGTGAGTACTTTTGGTAACAGAAGTAAAACAGTATTTCTTTTTAGATTAGCAACATTCACATGGTAAATGTTGTACAGTTGACTAAATATAAAACTGAAGTTACAAAGGGAAAACAGCACGGCATATCATTTTAATCACATATTAAGCTCCAGGTCTCTTCATAATTAAATGCAATGCAAAACTTTCAAGCTTGACAAACTGGAGTGACTGTCTCACACAAAAATAAAAAAAACAACAAACTTAATCATGGGGGGGGGGGGGGGTGCAGACAAGCAGATGGATGAGGAAATGCAATGGAAACCAAAAAACAACAAAAAAAAGGGAAAACCAAAAATCAAACTCAAAATAAATGCAAAATAAGCACAAAACACCAAGCGGTGGCAGGTGCCTTACCAGTTTTAGGTGTCAAACTCAAATCTGTGTCAGAGGAGGAAGACTGTCGGCTGTAGGACTTGGAGGGTGAAAAGGAATAAGTTTGGGTTTTCATTGGGGTGGAGGGTCCAGATGAGTGAGTATTAGGGTTGGGGTCTTCGCTGAAGGGAAGCCTGCCAGAAGAAGGTGGAAACACATTCAGTATCGCCACCGTCGCCACGGAGACCCGGGGGGAAAGAGCGGGACCGACCCACAGACAGGAGGAGGAGGAGGAGGAGGACAAGGAGGAAGAGGAGGAGGAGGGGGGGAGTCCCCTGAGATCCCCATTTGACAGTGGGTCTGCTCGTTTGTGTGTGTGTGTGTGCGTGTGTGTGAGGGTGGGTGCGTGTGTGCGTGTGTCTGTAGGCTGGAACATTGGGCTGTTCTGGGAGGGGGTGACTGCTTGTCGGTGGAATTGCAGAAGAAGGAATGATGGCCGATTCGGAAAAAAGCAACGCAACTCGGAAAAGAAACGAAACAACATCAATAAAAATAAAAAATGGGTTAATGTGGGAAAAAAGAAAAGCAAAATGCAAAGCATTTGTTTCAGCTCACCAAAGCAAAAAATCAATCAAGCAGATCGGAATCATTTTTCTGTCCTTTTAGTTATCTGGGCCACAATAATAGAAAACTAAGGAAATATAATAAATAAAAATAAAAAATGCCCCAGACTGAAGAAACAAAAAACAAAAACAAACCAATGGCTGCAAATGGGCCAGAAAGTAATACTGATGCTGATGTCATCGTTCTGACTGGTAGACCTTGGCAAATAAGGTCAAATGGAATTACATACTGTACCTGGAGGGGCAACTATTTTTTTTTGGGAGGGGTGGGGGGGGAGGGTAAAGGCAGCCAGCTTGTGCTCAGCCAATGGGCCATGCTTTGGAAGCTGACGGACTCTGAAGCTGGTGATGGCACACCCCTCCCCACCTGGCGGTGGAAAAGTGGGCGGGGTAGGTTTGTGGGTGGGTGGGTGGGGGGGTGTTCTAGGGGCAGACAGGGGCTGGAAAACCGGGGTACCTGCCTACTCTGCCTGCCTGGCAACACAGTGAGGGGCCTGTGCTCTCCCAAGCTCCTGTGCCTACGCAGTCTCATACCCGTGAAGATGAGGGTGGGAACAGACACAGAGAAGTTCTGAGAGAGGCGCGAGCCGGACGCGGTGTGAATGGGGCTGCTGTGGGTCGAGCGGCATCCGTGCCCGGGGGGGTGAGCCAGCGGAGACCTGAGAACCACGGCCAGCCGTAGAGGAGAGGAGGAGGAGGAGGGAGACAAGCACACACACACACACGCACACGCACACGCACACGCACACGCACACGCACGCACACACACACACAGACACACACACGCACACATCGCAGAGAAAAGAAAAGAAGAGGAGGAGGAGGAAGAGGAGAAGAAAAAGAAGAACTAGAAGAGGAGGAAAAAGAGAAGTGCCTTTTGTTTAACCCCTCCCCCCCCCCACCCGACCCGATCAGGCCCTCCTGGCAAAAGAGTTCACCACCCGGAGGCTGCAAACAGAGGGGACCGATACAGCACACCTATAACCCCCCCCCCCCCCCCCCCCCCACCCGCACAGTTGACTCAGAGTGGACGTTTCTGCAGACGCAAACAGGAAGCATGCAGGTGGCAGCAGGAAACACAGAGCAGGAGACAGATCCCCGGGGGACGCTGCATCACAATGCCCTCCAGACAGGCTATTATTGGACTCCCAGCGGCACTGTCACAAATGCTTAATCATGCAGAAAGCCAGCAGGGTGCGCTGTGCATGCACACATCCTGCTCCCCCCAGCCTGTGTACTGCAAAAGCACACGGGCTGCAGACACCTGCATCAGCAGCACTCAGCACTGTCCCCAGCCCACCTCACTGCCTCCTGCCTCCATCTCTTACAGTACACGGCCTCCATCTTTTACTGCCTCCATCTCCTACAGTACACTGCCTCCATCTTTTACTGCCTCCATCTCCTACAGTACACTGCCTCCATCTTTTACACTGCCTCATTTCTAAATTAATGATTTCAAAATTCTCTTTCAGCTCCCGTTATCCTATAAAAACTGTATTCAGAGGCTAGCAATGCAGTATGCACAACCCAGAAGGGCACACTGGAAACAGGTGGCTGCTCAGGGACTAGCCTGCACTGCGAAGCTAAGACTCCGTACCCTCTAATGGTGCAGAGAGCCTCGCACACATCACACACACATTTATATTCACTGATACAGCTGGATATTTTACTGAAGACATTCATGCTAAGGGAACAGCAGCAGCATCCTGCTGGGAGTCAGGCCTGCAACATTAGAGCTACAGGCCCAGGTTATCTGAAAACTGAGGTACACTGGATCTGGCCAAAAATTATATCTTGTATCAATCATCAATTCCTCCATTTCCTCCATCCAAGCATGCAGCTGCAAATCGGGAGATCGGTCATGCAACAGGTGGGCTGGGCATGCAAGGCCTGGAGCCCCAGGGGCAAACAGGAGCATGTTCAGGGCAGGTAAGTGTGTGACCTTATGCCCCAGGGGCAAACAGGAGCATGGTCAGGGCAGGTAAGTGTGTGTGGAACATAAAGGCTTCTAGCTCAGTCCCTGGCGCTGCAGGTATCAGGAGCCTGGGATGTAAATGTATAATTTCAAAGAGTTAATCGGTAGGGCTTCAGAGTTCTAATGTTACATAATACAGTACAGTCATTACCCAATACAGAGGTACTGGTGCTGTGAATCTGTCATTTCAGCAACAAAGATGTTTTTAAATATATATATATTTTAAATATATACTTTTTAAGAACTAAATAATTTTTCAAACACTTAAATCTATCAAGAATCTTCTTGCTGAGATCAGTAAACAGGCAGCCCTTGATTTCCCATGAATAGGTGGACAGGGCAGGAAGGTGGGGCGCGGGGGACTGAAAGGGTGGAGTAGTGTTGGGTGTGGGGGGAGGACGGGACGGGACGGGGGGGGGGGGTTTAAACGCACACAGTGCTTTATCTCTGTCATGCGGGAGTGTCTGAGCCCACCTGCCCCATACTCACTCTTTGATGTCTTTGGACGGGGAATTGCATGCGGGCGGGGCGGCCGTGGAGGGGTTACTCAGCTTATCCAGGGTGCAGGCCGTCCCGATGGCGCGCACCACCAGGCCCGACTCGCCCTCCAGGTCGAAGCACTGCAGGTAGCCCACCACCGCGTTGCCCCCCATCTCCAGCACCTTCAGGCCGATCTTCCGCTGGAGCTCGCCTGCGGGAGAGGGCTGATGTTAGGGCACAACGGCTGCGAGGGGCCTCCTCACCTGCAACACACCTGAGGGCTCCTTCCAGGCCAGGGGTCGCCAGCCCTGGTCATGGAGAGCCACAGGACGCGCCGGCTTTCATTTTCACCGTGGGCTACCGTGGGCGGCAGTGTAGTATAATGGGTAAGGAGTAGGCCTTCTAACCTAAGGGTCACGGGTTCGATTCCCAGGTAGGACACTGCCGTTGTACCCTTGAGCAAGGTCCTTAACCTGCATTGCTTCAGTATATATCCAGCTGCATAAATGGATGCAAATTGATAATGTTGTGTAAGTCGCTCTGGGTAAGATGCCTACTAAATGCCTGAAATGTAATGTAATGTAATGCAAATAATTCAGATGCAAGAAACCAGGACATGCGACTCAACAGTCTGCTTCAACTGCTTCACTAGAGGAGATAAAGGCTTAATCAGACATGGTAAACCAGCAGACCCTGTGGTTCCCTGTGGTCAGGGAGCCCTGTTGAAAGCAGACGCTTTGGGGGTGCACAGCGGGCGGACTCTGCTGTGACGCGGGACGGTCCCGTACCGGACATGAGAGAGATGAGCCTCTGCCGGGCCTCGTTGGAGGCCCTGGGGGTGCGGATGCGGTCGATCCACTGGTACTCCGGGTCCTCGTTCACCACCAGCTCCTCCACGAAACCGTGCACCGTGGCCGCCCGGTAGCATCTGGGGACGGACGTGGCTGCAGAGAGACCCGCAGCCTGTCACTCCTAACGGCCTGGAGCCCGTGCACCCGCACCGTACCCATACACCCGCACACTGGGGCACTGACTAACAGCGTGAGCCACACTGCAGCCCCATGGCAAGGATTTAGCCGATAAATAAGCATTCTGAACCATCTTGGAGCAAAAGCATCCCATTTCTAATTAAGCAAACCATTAGCCTTTCCACCACAGTGTTCAGAGGTGCTTCAAACTACAGAAACATGTATTAGGGCTTCCATAAATATCTCAAAATGCAGCAAGCTTTTCAAAATGTAATAAATAACTAGAGAATAAAATGCAGAAATAACAAGCATAAAAATATATTAATACAACAGGAACCGCACATCTCATTAGAGTGACACATTCATCCTTGTGGTAAAGGTAGCCAGGGGAAAATTAATTCAGACTCACTGCAGAAGAATTTGACTCCGCAGGACGATTGGCGGAAGCGGTTCAGGTCGTTGAAGAGATCCACCTTCACAAGAACATTAATCTCCCCACGGATACCTTTTACACGGTTACAACAAACTGCCATGAGAGCACGCTCCCCACCTCCAGAACCCAAACACAGATTCATACTGCATTCTACAACATGAACTGGAACACTGCTAAGGGATTTCTTCTAACAAAATCAAATATGAATATGACACTAACTTCACATATGTAAGGAACAAATTTTAAAAAATTAATAACAATAATAATAACAATGAATTTCATTTATGCCAGGTTTTTGAAACAAGATGCCCAAAGACATTTCCAAAGGACAATATAACAGGATATAGGCCTAAAAATCCACAATACAAAAACACCTTCAGTAAATACACTGACATGTACAGTACATTAAATGAGTTATTTTGTTCACTGCACTCACCGTGTATAGTGTCATAAATGGGGAACCACCCAGAGATGACAGTAGCAGCTTCGTTCGATAGCAGAGGGTCTATGTCTATGTAGACCTTGCCTATGGCATCATTAGCACTGTAGGTATCGTGGTCCAGCACTGTAATCTGTAACGGCTCGTCTTGCAAGTCTTCATCATCCACCTGGATTGCACAGTTTCAATGGCAAATATTTCACTGCTTTTTTCTGCATTTACCAATAAGAAACTGCACATCTAAATGGCCAAAGCACAAATACTAAGTTGTGCCACACATTTTTTTTTTTTGCCAACAATCTTTGAACTAATTTGGATCTGTAGTCCAAGTACATGCCTTACGCAAAATTAAAGCTCTCACCAACTGTTTTATAAATGATAATCCAAAAAAGTCAGAGAAAATGCAACAAAAGATGGCTCTGAAGTACATTATAAAAACTTTACCTCGAACCTATGTCAAATGGAAAGTGTATTACTACATAGGAATAACAGAAAGAATGAGATTACTTACCTCAAATTTGAACCACTCCGAGTTCCACTGTGGGTTAAGGGATTTTGGGTACACGTCGGTTTTAAAGGTTGTGGTTCCAAATTTTACCTGCAGAAAGCAAGACTGTACTTTACCTGTGCAAAAATCAAGGCGCTACCAAGAGGATGATGGTTCTTAAACTGCTTTGAAAAAAGAATGCGACCCTTAGATACACTCACCTCAACGAACGCGTCTGTCAGGTCACTTGCTCTGTCCATAACGGGCAAATGACGCCCAGCCACAATCTTGGCCTTCAGTTTCCCCGGCATGGTTACTAACGTCGATAAGGTCACAGAAAAAGGGAAAAGAGCATTTTAGATAACACAATCTATGACACGGCTCGATGTGCGCAATTAATTAACCGTGCGTTCTCGAAGTTAACAGCTTACCAGCGTCTTGTCTTGTAGCTGCGAACTAGTTGTCTTGGACAGGTGCATTTAAATTTTGACATTTAACTGACACTCTTGCGTTGCAGTCATACGTGCCTTGATGTTACAGATGCATTACACGGGACGTTATCGCTGAATTAATTAATATCCAGGAATCCGTGTCTTGACAACACAGGAGCACGTGGGAGTCTCACAGATGTTTTTGACAGACGCAATTAGCGCACGTAGCTAAGCTACATTTTCTGCAGTCAAAGAAGCATCTTTTGCTAACTATCTAACGTTAGCTAGCAACCAAAACATGCGACACCATCTGTAGCTCACGTAAGAAATACCAAATAAAAAATACGAAAATGTTACACGTTACAATTAATTAGCAAGCAAGTAAAAAGAGCAACGGTTTACAGCATTATCGAAATGAGCAAGCTCGGTCTCCCGACAGAAAGTGCTAGCTAACACTTGCGAGCAAACAACACGCTAGGGTTCTAGCCTGCCGCAGAATATAGTACATCTGTCACTCGTTGCACATGGGTTCATAGCAGTTTCTAATTAGATACCCATGCATATTGTAATGAAGACCTAATGTTAAGATAACGGGAAAAGCCGAAATCGCACTGAACTGCAGTTTGTGTGGCTACCGTAGCTCGCGCTCTAAGGTGGGAAGGGCCTGCCGCGAAGAACATTTGTCGCCTAAGTTACTAGCTCGTGCTAGCTAACGTTAGCTAGCAAGATAGCTAAATAAAAGTAATGGCACCGTTAGCTGCCTAGCTAAACAAACAAACACACGAACAGGTAGCTCGTTAATTAAATAAATGAAATGTCATTCAAAATATTACTACCTGAAACTATGTCACACAAGATATCCGCAAGAAGCTTCGCTTCAACCGTACATTATTGACACTCCGTCCGCTTGACCTCCTCTTCTTGCCCATAACATGAATGTGAAAAGGTGGATCTTCAGTTTTTCAGACGGTTTCGTAATGTATTATCCAGTTTTTTGCTACATGGTATAACGATTTACGAGCTTATTTTAATGTGTTTTCTCAAACTATGAAACATAGCTAGCAAGATAAATCAACGTAAACTTGTGGGAAATACTCAGGTAATCCTTCTCTCACACTACCTGAGAGTCGCGCGGCGCACTGCGCTGGCAACACCACCAACGGTAGCGTTGAATGTCAATTAAAAAACCAATAACTTCCGGCAGAATGTGTATTACTTCCGCTGTCTTATTTTCTTTTTCGTTCGAAATGTTAAAATGTAAGTTAAATGACAAGCCAGGCGTCAAATTGGCCAAGGAGTTCCATTATGTTAAGAAGAACCTCTCGCAATTAACCAAATATAATTTCTTCAGATAGTATGTGTGATAGTCCTTTTTTTTTTTTAAAAAAACGCTTTCATAAAATAACCTGGGAAACTTAATGCATAATGGATTGCAACAATCCATGATCTAAATTGTAAACCCCCTGCTGTGCCATCATGGCTTAAGGTTTCTGGTAGGGCAGAGAAGAATCTTTGTTTTTTTATTTAAGTAACCTAAGCAGTCTCAGTTATCACGCCTTGAAGTGGGACAACATGATATTTAAGCCATCTGAATAACAGTACATTAGCAGAGAGCTCAATACTTAAGCATGCCAAGTGTAGTGTTATTTTACGTGCATTCAATGGGTCAAAACTGATTACTGAGGCTTAGTTATACTGTCACTTACTTTACAGTGGCCATCCATGACTTTGCATATAGTATCACGCACACATATCTTTTATGTCACCAAAATGTTTTACGAGTAAAAATTAAATTTAAATTTGACCACTATAATCCAAAATAATTGACCGCATTTGTTTAACGGGTAGCAGGTGATGATGTCTGCATTTGGAACCGTGGGCCTTCGCTATTAGTAAAGCATGTTCTGCTTTACATGCCCATCTTTGTTTCTGCCAGTTGTCTTTATGAGGTCCCCCTTGGAAGATTGCAAACTCAACAGGGTATCCCTAGTTAAATAAACAATAAATAAATTCAAACAGCTACAATTGCACGAAAGTATAGAGAAACTGAGATGCATTCAATGTGAGTTATTTTTAAACGCATTAGAAAAGCTGGATTAGGGACCCTGGACCAAAGGGGGTCCCCCAGAGAGTTGAGATTTAGGGTGCCCCTAAAATAGACTTGTGGCAACCGAGCCTCCTTTTGCTGGGTGGATTTGTCCAAATGAAATGCCAGACCCCTGGATCGGCCTCACTGTTAGTCTGCCTTAGGAGGAAATGTGCTAATATAGGCCGATATATTTAGTCTGTGAGGCTGTGCACACCAGGCATTTCTGCTATCCGTGGAACCTGGTTTGACCCAGACTCCAGCTGCCAATATCAAGGTTACATTGGCGTTTTAAGCCGGCCTGGCAGAGGGTAAACCCGCGTCAGCTGTTTCACATTCAGTAAACACAAGAGAGAGGTACTATGAAAGGAAAGGAAAGAGGGTCCTTTTTCGTTTCTCAAGTTCCATCGCGTAAAACCGTTACTCTTCACGCCGTCTGTTTACGCACACCAAACGTTGGCGTGTGCTATCAAATACTCCCGTTTATATAGCTACTGCAATGTGCTACGGTCATTAAAGGTTGGCTTGATATTCCTGACAAGGAATATCATTTTCAGTCATTATGACAGAGGGGAAACTTGAGGTGGGGGCTATTTTAATGTCAGGTGCTGACAATAGGAATGACATTTACCTACAGAATGGGCTTTCTTATTTGATCCAGCGATTACACAAGTGCTGTTCTTGTAAGAATGTAAATCCACAGGTATCGTCTATCCTATTCTAATCTATTTAACAGAGACGATGCACATTTTTATCAACGTTTCAGTTTTCACAGCCATGTAAATGTGCCAGTTGTGTCTTCATCTAATTTTATGTTTGAGCAAATATCATTCTTTAGGGTTCACAGAACTACTATTGCCACATTCCTATTTTTCCATTTGAATGCACAATAAATGAATCAAAACTAACTGTGATGCACAATAGCACATAACTACTATCTACAGCAAAACAAAATTCAGAAAAACCTGGCTAATGGTCTATTGAAATCAAAGTGAAGGATGTTGACACAGCAAAGTTGCTTTATATGAAGAAAGCTGGTTATTTCTAAGAATAATCAACTTCAAATTGCTAAATTACACTCAAAGTCAAACATGTCAATGAGGAGAGTAACTTGAATATGTTCTCAAAGACCCTCAAGGCATATTTTCCCAGTGCTAATTCAGTTGATTCAAGTTACGTTTAAGTTATTGGATCCATGACATGAAAATACAACCAATGATGAATAGGGACAACTCAGAGTTTGGGTACTGCCTAATATAATTGCATGTCACAATATTGACTTTCACCCACCTGTTTGTGTTGGAATGTTGTTTGTCCATTGAAGTTATCGGTCAAAATGAGTCCTTGGAACTGCTTGAGAGAGAATCTTAATGAGTTTTAAAAATGTTGATGGCAGTTTGGCGTAATCCAGAATGTACATTTCAGTGATGCATTTTTTTTAAGATTGGGAAGTTCATTAGGTTTGTAAGCTGGATGTTCCCAAAAGCACTTTAACTGTTTAAACTGAGTTTCCAGCACTTAAACTGAGTTACATATTCAGTGACACAATTCTAGTTCTTAACTAGAATTAGCAACCGAACATGTTTGTAGCTGAAGATGTAAATAGAAAGTGACAGGAGTCCCTGTTCAGGTATGGCCATTGTACCATTAAGGAATTATGGTAGCTAGAATTCTGTTGGAAAATATCCAAGCTCATAAAGATATATGTGAAAGTGTAAGGTTCGTAAGTCACTCTGTATATGAATATCCTCAAGGAGATAAAAAAATAAAATAATATACTGGTTTATATTTGTGGCATGCATGCTGTCCATACAGTTTGCAGTCAAATTCACCATGTCAGTGGTGATTCAGAAACAACGTCTGTCCATTATACCATATTTAATTCCACTCAAAGACATACTTAATGATATTGTATGTTTCTCCATTGCATGAACTTTGTTAAGCTTTCATTAAAGATTTCTTGGACACGTTTTTGTCAGGAAAACCCAGGAATAAGTCATGAATTTAATGAGAAAATTTTTTCCACTAACCGCCCGTAGTAGGTGTCATGATTTATTATTAAATCATTCTATTCCACTGCAATGTCACAGGGGGTAATATTTCATCCCTGGCAACAAGTCATACCATTTGTGCTATATTTATTTCCCAGCTGCTGTGCTGGCATAAAAGCCCATTGTTACAGCCCTCTCTTGTTAATAGGACAGTAGTCATCTCACAAAGTAACTCAGGTAATGTTTTCTAGTTTCAGTTATCTTCATATTTCCTGCTTGCATAATATTCTGAGATGCTAACATTTAGTTGTTTTTAATATATATATATATATATATATATATATATATATATATATATATATATATATACATAACTTGAGTTTGCATTGTCATTTGTGAAGTGAAACCTGTGATAGCAATGAGAAGCAATGGCAATATAAGTGGTTGTGTGCGGTTTGTCTGTCCATAAATGTGTGTGGAAAAAAAATGTGTGTACCTTATATTTTGCTTCAAAGATGTTGCGTTGGCAGATGAGATGGTGTTTGATTCAGATTCAGTCATGTAAAAATAGATTTCAAAGAGAGCTTTGTTTTTCAGTTTTTGATCAGATTTAGTGCTCTGCGTCAATTACAAATCTCATTCATGTCTAGTTTTTTCTGGGTTTATTTGTAATTCTTATGGAGAGGATGGCGTTTTTAGTGCAAGAGCTTGATGATGATTCTTTTGAAATACTGTTTTTATTTCAGTTTTTACTTTTATGCTCTTTGGAATGTATCTAACCCAGCAAGTGTTCAAAAGGATATCAAATATAATGTCACTGGTCCCATTTCAACAATGGAGTAATGCAGTCCATAGATCTGTCACCTCATTTTAATCAAAATTGTTATTACTCAGCAATGGTTTTTGAAGTGTTTAAAACTTTATGAAGATGTGCTTCATGTTTCGGATTCTGTCAAGTACTATACAATGAAAATGAATGGCGTTGATGATTCCTTATCACTAACTCGATTCACACTATTCACAGAAATACATCCCAGCCTGTCCCTGATCTTATAGACGTACTCATTTTGTTCTCTGCTCTCCTGTTTTTATGGTTGCCCCCCTGTCTCTGTCTTCCGAATAGATATCGCAGCGAGGTAAGATTCTATGTGTATATATATTTAGAGCAATGACCAAGGCAGTGGCATGTATTCAGCCCTTTATAGCCAAAAATAACGCAATGGAAGAAAATATTTAAAGCACTGCATTAAATGTGTCAGAGACATTCGGAACAGCAGCCACTCCTGCTGTATTACTGGAAAGGTCAACAGCTTTATGTAATCAGGGACTGTTGTTGTCGAAAAAGGGAGGGAGCCTAAATGACAAAGGGTGCTTCTTCGCTGGCCTTTAATAACTGAGTGGAGCCCATATTAATTGAGCCCAATAACATTACCACAGCGAAGAGTGCCATTGTTCTTAATGTCAAATTGATACTTTACAGAAGAGCCCAGGTCAGCCATTATGATTAGCCAGTTAGTCACAGCCTGTGTGGATGAAGACATGTCATGTTCTCTGTGGTACTGTCCTGACAGGAACACAGCACATCAGGAAAAATGCCGCCCCACGTGAAGGTACCTTCTTTTGCACATTTAATTTTGTGATATTTTTAACTTGCATAAAGACAATATGAATTTTTTGGCCCATTTACAAAAGGTTATGTTGTAGCAGTGTTTCAATGTACTATTCTTGAGACTAGTACAACCAAGTGTTGTCACACTGCCAAGATTTTGCCTGCTGTACAATGTAAGTCCAAGCGTAAGAATTCTAATTATGATCACAAACCCTGGCTAGGCCAATTGTTCTTGTAATAAAAAAGGTTAAATTACATAACACAAGGGTCCAAATTTAACATAAAGTTATGATTTACCATTCACCAACTTAGAATATTAAAATTAAAATTGTCCCATGTGAAATAGTTACATATCTGTTCAGAAATATGAGGTCATGTGATGCAGCATGTATCATTATGCTTTGGTATTATGGTCACACACGAAAGGCAATTTTTTTTAAAAGGCAATGGATTAAGCGATATCACTTATCAATTTACACAAAAATTGACATTGTTTTCTTTTTCAATTTAACAGCCCAAGTCAAAAATTACGGCCTCCCGAAAGCTTTCCCTAAAGGTACGATCAATCCGGCAGTTTAAAGTTGTTCCCATGGTCATGATGTTTTCCTCAAAATGGCCTTCGGCTGAGCAGAAAGTGGTTGTTCCGTGCGGACCGCTCACCCCAAAGCTCTCCGCTGTCTATTCTCCCTCCCCAGATCCTGCTTCTGTCCAAGGCCATGGAGGAGCTGGAGAAGGAGACGATGGACCGGGACGAAGAGAAAGTGCGGTATCTGGGTGAAAAAATGGCCCCTCTGCAGATGTCTGGACTCTCAATGGACGAGCTACAGGTGCTTCTCTGCTCTAAATACTGGCTGAAAATTTAAATAATGCCACCGTTCCAATGACTGTTTGAGACTATGTGCTTATTTTAACTTCCAAGACTGCTTGGAAATGATAATTCAAACTCACACTTCAAAAAGGCTTCTGTCTCAAACTTGTGCATCGCCATCTTGTACATTGTGCACACTTTAATCAGTTATTTTTTGAAAGAAAGGAGTCATAAAGTGCTTATAATGTATTTTACTTATTTGTAATTCTTTGATGTATTTCTTCCAACAGAATCTCTGCAAGCAGCTCCATCACAAAATTGATGTTGTGGACGAGGAGCGTTATGACTGTGAAGCGAAAGTCATCAAGAACAACCGAGATGTGCGTATGCATTCAGTTTAATCCAGCACACCGTGAGCTGGTGTGGGTTAAACAAAAACCTGCACCCACACCAGCCATTTTTGGATTAGATTGGACACCCCTGTTCTAATTCATAGCTATGACTCCTGACTCAGATTCATTGTTGTAACTCATGTGGCTCTGACTCCTGACTCAGATTCATTGCTGTAACTCATGTGGCTCTGACCTGACTCAGATTCATTTCTGTAACTCGTGTGGCTCTGACTTGTGACTCAGACTCACTGCTGTAACTCTTGTGGCTCCGACTTGCGGCTCAGACTAATTGTCCTGACTCACGAGACCCTGACTCATTTCCGTGACTCGTGAGGTGTCTCTGACTCGCGGCTGTGACACATTGCAGATCCACGAGCTGAAGCTGAAGGTCCAGGACCTGGGGGGCAAGTTCAAGAAGCCGGCCCTGAGGAAGGTGCGCGTGTCCGCAGACGAGATGATGCGCGCCCTGCTGGGCTCCAAACACAAGGGCTCCATGGACCTGCGCGCCAACCTCAAGTCCGTCAAAAAGGAGGACATCAAGCAGGAGAAGGTGAGAGTTAGCTTGCTGCGCTACACCGCAGAAGAAGACTACTGCAACCATAACATTCAGTCAGACAGACATACCACACTCATACCAGAAATGATGTGCTTTATTTTGCAAATATAATGGAATATCTAATATTGCTGGGTTTGATATATTGACATATAATACTAAATATATAGTTTTATAATGTATACACTGTTGCTTTTATAATCCATTTTGCCCTTTATATATTGGTATACCACTTCACCATCGTGTAAAAATAATTATGCTATCTGTATCTCATGTAATAAACACTACCCCAACAAGCCTCCGGCCCGCTTCACATACCCAGCCTGCGAGGGCTTGGCGCGCTCCTGCCCCTGTGGAGCTTCCTGAGGCTGCTAAAGAGAGACAGGTATGCGTTTCCGAGGCGATGACTGACCGGCGGCCTCTGGGGTCCTTCCCTCTCGTCTGTCAGGTACTCACCACCGAGGTCGGGGACTGGCGTAAGAACGTGGAGGCCATGTCTGGCATGGAGGGCAGGAAGAAGATGTTCGACGCGGCCGGTGGCGCAGGCCAGTGAGCGCCACGGCAACCCTGGAGCCGGGGGGGGGGGGGCGGGGTGGGGGGTGGGGGGGGGGGGAAAGGGCGGGGTGCGGCAGAGAGACTGAAGAAGCCCCAAGGGGACTGTGGGGAGCTTCACCTGGAGAGAGAGAGAGAGAGAGAGAGAGAGAGAGAACGCTCCACACAGAACCATTGCATGACTACAGCAGGGCACCTCTGGCCGTTTCCTAAAACACTGTCCCGTACGCAGTAAGGTGTTCAGCGTTAAATCAACCCTGGCAGAGTGCATTTCAGTCTGATAGTATAAATGTCATCCCTGTTGCGCTCATATAAACTCTGTTTAGATTTGAGTTAACACTGAACATTGTAGCATGTGGCAAATTTCTTGGTTATCATGACACATGTGTGTCTAATTGATGCTTGAGATCCATTTATGTTTTTCAGGACATACCCCAATCAAAGTGTTTGCAACATAATTGACGGGAAGATACTTTCTTTTAGTCGCCCCAGCATACTGCAAAGAAACCGGTTTTATAATGTTTGATGTGTCCAACAGAAAGCTTTCCCTGAAGCTTTTATTTCTCTTAGTGCAACCTAGGATGGCTTTTCATTCGTGCAGAGCTCTGTGCTGATAATGTCCAGTGGAACCTCTGAGATGCGTTGGATGTGAGGATCAATTGGACATTTGGAACATTACTGTAGCCATAAGCCTGAAACCTTTAAGTTAAAAACCAACAATCAAACCGGAGGTAATTAGCATGGTTTTGGCTTTCTAACGTCTTTGGCTTCCTTTTCAATGACGTGCTATCTTGTTGAACTGTTTCATTTTGTTCTAGCCTTAAGACTGCCAACTTCCCCACGTTGTTTTCTGTTTAGAAATAATCCCAGGAAATGCTCCTGTGTTTAATTCTTGCAATGTTACGAGCATGGAAAGTGTGCTTCACTTCTCTTTAATGCCGACCTTTTTGTCATCTGTGATAAGGAGCTTGTTAAGGCACATTTACACATGCCTCTTCCAGTTTTGATACACTGTTTACACCGAGGCCAAAGTGATCAGTCAGCATGTGCCTGAGCCTCACATCTTCGGGGTTCTACTGTAACGTAGTACAGGTGTGACGGAGTTTGGATCCCCATGGAGTGATAACTGAAGGAGAGAGACACGTTAAAACTGCATGTGAGCAGATTAGGCCCCGCAGCACCAGCTGCAGAGTAACTCACCCGTGGCTGACAGTCTTAATGGACAATAAAAGGTTGATGAAGCCCTGTGGACTGCTTTACAGTATTGAGTCCCATTTGCATTAAGCGCCTCTGATACCTGCGTAAACACACTGTAACTACAGAGGTAGATAGTATGTTACCAACATGTAGGCGTACAATGTCGGCATACGTGCTGTATTTCTTTTTGATTTTTTGAACGTTGGACTTTGGATGTCTGGAAAGCAATATCACAGCAGTTTGGCAAATGGGGGATGTTTGAACTCGCTGGCACACGTGAATGTGAGTTTGGTGGTTTAATGTTTTGGTTGTAGCCAAATCTGGTGGAAAGCAACACCTACGTTTTCACAGTTGGAAGCATTGTGGAACAGCAATGGGGGGAGGATACACTAGTTCCACAGAACCTACCTCTTTAGTTATAGTTAATTTACACAGGTAGTATGTCCACCAAAAGAAATTGCATCCCTATTCAAACAAATGCAAACGAGTAGGCCTACTGAAAGTTACTGCTGAACTCATTGTGTCATATAAGATTTTTTAAAAATAGTTTCTATTTTTCTAAACTGTGTGACTCAAACACAAAGCACAGCACAGAAAGATTTGAATAGAATTTTTTTTTGCAGACACATACTTATTCATGCTCACCACCTCCCCCTCACTCTCACCTGATGGGCATACCTGAGTTCAGGTGTGTAACAGTACCTGCCATCCTTCAGCATGAGCTGCTCCCTCAATATAGCACTATCATCTTAACGTAGTCAGCTGATTCATTTTTTTTTCTTCATAAAAGCACTTTTTATTTTTAGTTTCTTAATATTTTTTATTCTTAAACTTTTAAGAAAAAATGGAGCAATACATTGCCAGAGATTGTTCTCATCTACTAATAAATACACAAAAGTTAAAAGCCTTGACGTTACTCTTGTGCTTTGTGGTCAAGTGCACTCAAATATCAAATATCTCACTCCCCCGTTGCATATTAGAAATGTAAACTGTAGACAGGTTAGAACACACAATATATTCCAATAAACGTTTTCATTTATCAAAAGTGTGTTACTGTATGCTATATATACTACACCTGTAAGCAGTGAGTATATGCCTCAATAAAGAGCAAAATGTTCCAGTGAGCAGAAGAAAATAGCCTACAACACTGTGTACATTGTTCTGCCAAATTTGGAAAACCAGCAAAATACAAAATGTGGCTGAATTATCAGGGTCGTTTTTAAGGAATTTTTGACACAACCCAGCCCCCCAGTCGACCTTAATAATAAACAATAATATCACACCTTCATTGTGCCCCCCCCCCAGCCCAGGGCAGGCATTATTTTTAGTGTTGTTTTATATGGTATTGAATTTGGACCTGGCCGCGAACACGCGGTGCACTGCCGTGCGTTTCCTTTTAGGCGCGCGAAGGCCGAGCAGCTGTCGCCACGGCAGCGCCATCCGAGGCACGCGCCCATCGGGGGGCAACAATAGCGGGGGGGGGGGGGGGGGGCGCGCGGGACCAGATAGACAGGTCCGCGCGCGTCAGGCGTCTGATCCGCCCGCAGTGTTCAGGTTCAGTGTCGGGGTCCGCGTTTTAAATACGGATCATTACGAGCGCGCGGACACGGCGGAATTCTATTAAGAGCGCGGGGTTACGGTGTGGTACTCCCGTTCCTGTATCTGCTGAACACAGTCATGGGGAAAGGGGTGGGGGGGGGGGGGGCAATAAACGTTCTGAAATAGACATGTCATGAGCAGGCCCAGCAACACTCACAACGGCCAGAGAAATAAAAGTACCTTTACTTTTTTTTCCCTGGTGAATTTCTACTCTAATCGCACCCGCCTGGAAATGGCTGACTCTTGGACTGTCAGGGAACCCGTGTCATGCTGCACTCCCGGAGGTGCTCAGGTGGATCTCTCCGACAGCCACCTTGTGCAGCTGTCCTCCAAAAATACAAGAAAGGCTCAGTAACTGGATCGACCGCAAACCGCACCAACTGCCAATTTGCCACACAGAATTGGCCTGTACGTCATAAAAATAAAAGAGATATGAATATAAAAAAGAAAGATAGCTATAAAAAAAGAGAGGAAATACTCACAGGAAACTCTTTTATGGGAAAAAAAAGAACCATTTGGATAAAACACAGCCACACATAAATACATCAATTTCACAGAAATCAAATGTCATGAGCAGAGAAGACAATTTTTCTGAACAGGTGCGCCATCCCTGAATTGGAGCAAGATAACAGCTCTCACACAGTATACGCAAACCCCATAAAGTGAGATGCTTACATCTTAGACAAAAACAGAGGTTATTATTATAAAAAGCCCACTTTGATTTACAGTGCACTATCCTACCCTATATCCATTCCTAACACTCCAGATAGCCTGAACCACAAAATGAGTTTCATTTGATCCTGTCCTGCGTGCCTATGCAGCCCTTGAACACACAGACTGGTTGGTTGAGAAGATGATTGATTTAATGAAACATTTTCTTCATCGCATTTCCCTGGTCAGATGGACAGGTGAACCTCTGACCACAGCTACAAAATTAAGTTTTTAATGTATGAGAAATCCGCAGTGTGTGCACTGTAGTGCTGAATTAGTGTGAATTATGAATTTCAATGTAAATGTATCATATAGAATGATATTTTCCCCCATTTGTCAACCCCACAACCCACATAAACCTAGACTGCAGAAATGACCTGTCCTTAAAAAACAACAACCGAGGCACATCACTAAGGGGATCCTAAAACAGCGTCCTAAAGGATTCTAACTCATTTGAAAATTGCAGGGACATGACTTGTCATTGACTTTTAAGATGCACCTTTGCGCAGCTATAAATGCACCACGAAAAGACATTTTTTGTGTTTGTCATGTGACTGACAAGTAGTTTGTATTCAAGGAATGGAGAAAAGGAGAGAGGTCCCCTGGAAATGCACCTCAGCAGCCCTGGGCAGGTTTGTTTGAGTGCATGCGGCTCACTCTGTGGAGTGCAACGAGTCAGTTCAACTGTCTGTGCAGAAGATATTTCACAGCAAGCCTAAGCTTACTGTACATTTCCACACAAAAACTACAAAAGCAACAATTTCTTGTTCTTGACGTTGAAGTTCCACAAGCACGTGAAAGGCACAGCACAGAAGCACAAAGAAGCCTGTTATGTGATCGTGACTGTTGTATGTAATATATCTACCGGCATAAACCTGTCCTGATATTTTAAAAGGCACACATTTCACCCTTTAACTGCCTTTAAATAAGGCTTGTATTCATTTGCAGTGTGTAGAGACATTTGCAAACGCTGTCTTTGGTCTTAAAAACACAATTATTCTTTTTTTTACGTTTTCTTCCATAAATCGAGGAGTGCAGTTAAGGCTTTCAAAGTGTCCAGCTCGAAATGGAGACGTGATTTCAGGATCACCTTATTTGACTTCAGCTATGAAATTGATCAACAACTCCAAAGTGAAAAGCAACATTAAAAACAGGGCTGTCCCCCCAACCGCCCCCCACCCCACCCACCTCCAATCATATTTCTTTTACACAGACGGTACATTCATCCCCTCACCGGCACCTCAAGTAATGAAACAGTTTGATAACTGCAATGGCCTCACAGCTGCGAGGCACACAGCAACAGCACCCAGAAACATATAGGGCTGGTTTCTCAGACACAGGTTAAGCTCAGTCCTGGACTCAACTGCGTTTGGTATAGGGCATCTCCATTCAAGATTGAATTTACTCTAGGTCTAAATCTAGGATTAATCTGTATCCACAAAACTGGCCCATGAATACATACAGAAATGAATAAGGCAGGAACACAGGTTTCAAAATCAAACGCAAGTTAATAAATACATTGATCATCAAATAATAAATACGTGGATGACATCAACCAGGAAGTTCAATTGGAAAAAAAAAAACATTTATATAAATTAATGTGTTTTTCTTCTCATAAAAAATAGAGAAACAAAAAAATAAAGACATTTGAAAACCCATCAGCAAAAAATGAGTCACTGAAATAAATATTCCAACGTAAGACAGACACGCATGCTTCCAGTCCAGTTAATAGCAACTGCCACAAATGAAAAAAAAATGTTTTAGAAAACAACAGGCAAGGTATTTGTCTCAGTGAAATATTAAAACATGATTGACAGTGACTTTGTTCTGCTCACTGATGGAAAAGGAAAATGTCACTGAAGCATAACGAATACTTAAAAAAAATTTTTTAATCCCATTTAAAACTGTGCCTCCAGACCAGTATGAAGTACACAGAGGAGCCATTGCTTCCTTGCTTTTCCAGTCTGTCTCTCAGGAGCAGACTATGTGTCACAGCAGTACAGGAGGAAGGGTAGAAGAGGCTGGTGTGAGGTCCCCTCTTGGCTTTCCTCCATACCGCTCTATATAGTGACAGACCTTTAGGCTCCACAGAATTTTCATCACAGAGTCTCTGTCAGCTCCAGATAACTCTGAAGCATATCCCTGACCAGCACTGTCCTTAAAGACCACTCCATGAAAGTTACAGTGAAATATCTTGTTTACTTCGGCCGTTCGACGTTCATCTTGTTTCAGCCTAATTTCCGTTGTCCATCGCCTTTGTCCATCTGATGGTATCAACAATATGAGCAAAACCTCAAGGGGTTTAAGTTAGGAAAAAGCCCACTAAAGCTTTACCACACCTTTGCTGTTAAAACACTTGACAAGGGGACATGACTTCCTTCTGCTTCCTTGTAACCCCGCCCCCCACACAACATCATGACACGTTGATGGTGCCAGGGGTAACTAAAGTGCCCAAGCCAATGGAGGGCCGCACAAGCCCTCCTCTGTTTCCGCGGTTACGTGGCCTTGAGCGGCTGCCTGTTCCACATGCCTCGTTTGGAGTGGTAGTGGTGCATGAAGTTCCGCAGGTGGATCCTCTCCACCTCCAGCCCGGCCTGCAGGATCCTGAGGAAGAGCGGGGACACGGTTCACCTGCCAGTCACCATGCACAGCTTTTACCTTCGCATATCGTCATGGAGACAGTGGATACAAACAAAACTTATAAGATGCTTTACTTTCTCTCTCATTCTGCTCCTCCAAGTCACACTTTCACTATAAAAACTTAATTCACATTTTCACATTTAGTAAACACATTTAGTATTTGAATTAAATATAACCTCTGTCCACACATTGGCTGAAATAGTTCTTGTCTGAGTGGTATTCTGCCTGCTGATTGATTGATTGACAGCTGACCTGTCCAGGAGCTCCCAGTCCTCCCCACCCCAGCGGTCCCTGAAGTCTCGGGTGTTCATCCCTCCTGCCGCATCCAGGTCTGACTTATAGATCCCCAGCAGCCCGAAGCCATTCACCTCCCAGAATCCTGCAGGGAGAGACTGCGCTCAGCCTTGTGTGTGTGTGTGTGTGTGTGTGTGTGTAAACATATTTCCCTCTGTGTGTGTGTGTGTGTGTGTGTGTGTGTGTGTGTAAACATATTTCCCTCTGTGTGTGTGTGTGTGTGTGTGTGTAAACATATTTCCCTCTGCGTGTGTGCATGTGTGTGTGAGTGCTGATGTGTGTGTGTGTGTGTGTGTGTGTGTGTGTGTAAACATATTTCCCTCTGTGTGTGTGCATGTGTGTGTGAGTGCTGATGTGTGTGTGTGTGTGTGTGTAAACATATTTCCCTCTGTGTGTGTGCATGTGTGTGTGTGTGTGTGTGTGTGTGTGTGTGTGTGTAAACATATTTCCCTCTGTGTGTGTGCATGTGTGTGTGAGTGCTGATGTGTGTGTGTGTGTGTGTGTGTAAACATATTTCTCTCTGTGTGTGTGCATGTGTGTGTTAGTGCCGATGTGTGTATGTGTGTGGTGATAGTGTACCCTTGGGCTCGTGTGGAGTGGCTCCACAGTCCAGTCTCATTACGATGGGGGCGAAGGCCATCCTGCCCTCCACACAGTGCTTGCGTACGCTGTCAATGATGAATGGGGGGAAGTGGATGTGCAGGTCGCACAGAAACACAATGCTGTGGTCGTCCTGGGAGACGGCATACACAACAGCGGTCAAAAAGCATTCTGTGCATAGTGCCAAATCACTTTTCATTACGTACACATCTGATGTGAACTTCCACACACAATAAGAATCCTCTACAAAACTCAGACAAACCAGAATGCATTAACCCAGTTCAGTTACTTTTCAATAAAATGATATTTAGCAGGAAACATTTGAAGAATTATCTGGACTGATTATATATGTTTTTAAAGAACATGCCTCTTTATTTTTGAAATAGATGGCAACAGAGGCTATTCAAAAATAAATGATGGCTCTGCACAAGTTGCATAATCTTTTGAATATTCAGGGCGCATATCTGGGAAGTACATATGAATCTATTTATATTTTTATTTTCATATCTATTTATACTTATAACAGGTGAAGGAGAGAAGTGACAAAGCTCCTCTTAACTAGACAATAACAGTGTAACCATATAGGCTGCTGAGCTATCGTCAAATAAAAAAATGCTTATGAATTTATTCATTTTACCTGGACACACTTCTATCATTTAGCTATAACATGTAATTTGACAGTGCAGGTGTGTTTTTGTGCTACTTATGCATAATGTTAAAAGGCAGTGATTGTATGCTTTTTGAAATCTTAGTTCCTGTTTCCTTATATAATATCTTCTTATATAATATCTTCACTTATATACAGTAATATTCTCATATTCACATAGAAATGCTACAAAGACAGAAAGAAGAGCAAGCCTCTTCTTTCCAGCGTATGTTGGTTTATATGGGAGGTTTATCATTTTGAATGTTTTAAGGGGTTGCTGGTGCCTTGTGATAGGTCTTGTATCTGAGTTGACCCAGTAGGGTTGATGGAATGTGGCAGGTCACATGGTCTCAGTGAACAGACTCACAGCGATGAGGTCGACTCCAGCCTGTAGTCCTGCCGACCGCTCAAAGTTCCCATTCAGCTTCAGGTACTGGTACCTGGAGAAGCACACGCAGCACAGATTGTAATCACTGTGTGCAGGCGCTGGATGCCTTAGAAGAAGCTTTTGTGCGCTCATCATAATTTCTGTGTATTTGTAAGCGTGTGTGTGTGTGTGTGTAAGCCTCATTACAGATCTGTGTGTGTGTGTGTATGTATGTGTATATCTGTATCATGTATATCTGTTTGTGTGTGTGTATGTATATGCATGTGTATATGTATATGTGTGGGTGTGTGATAACCTGTGAGTGCTGCAGTGAACATACAGCACTAATGCTAACAGGGAGCCGCTGTGCTGCGCTGTATTTATACCCCCCCCCCGTGGGCCAGGCTCCGCCCCCTCGTTTATCCCCTCTGTCATCGGCGGCCGCGGTGACCTTGCACTCCGCTGACAGACGACGGGCTTCCCTCTAAAGGGACGAATTCCACAGCAGCCTCTCCAGCCCGGCTGGCAGCGCGGCGAGGACAGGCTTAGCGTCGGCGCTGCTGACTCTAAACCCTGCTGACAGAGGGCTGACTGACAGCCCCCCCCCCCCAAACACCCCCCCCCACACCGCCCCATACCCCCCCACCCCACACTGCACTACAGGGGCCCCGCATCGCTCTCATGGGAAACAGATCACCCCCCCATGCCAACACAGGGCTGTCTGCAAAGAAAGTGACTCTCTCATGCTGAGGGACTGAGGAGAGGCTAATGACTGAATATTACCTGTGTGCGGGGCAGCGGAAGGGTGGCGTGAGGATGTTGGGGTGGCGGGGTGGTGGGGGGTGGAGGAGGGGGGGCGGGGCATACCTGGGCAGAGCAGAGGTCTTGAGCGCCTCCTCCACGTCCATGTCCGTGCTGCTGTAGTCCGTGATGATGATGTTGAAGTTGCTGTCCCCGGTGTCCCTGTACAGCTGCTCCATATCCGTGATGAACTGCTGGACCCACCGGGCCTGGTTCTTCACTGAGCACCCAAAAACACATCCCCCGATTACAGTCTAACTCACATTGTGTTCCTCATATGACTGACTGCAAAAACAAACTTTGGTAAAAGGACTGCATTTATATAGCACTTCTATCTAAAGCACTTTACAACTGATGCCTCTCATTCACCAGAGCAGTTAGGGGTTAGGTGTCTTGCTCAGGGACACTTTGACACACCAAGGGTGGGGATCGAACTGGCAACCCTCCGACTGCCAGACAACCGCTCTTATGTCCTGAGCTATGTCGCCCCGGTCTCTTCTGTTCTCTTACACTTTGGTCTCTTCTGTTTTCTTACAGCAAAGTTAATTTATGAATTGAGAAAACCGATCATTTAGTTAGGGTTAATTACAGTTACAGCAGCAGTCCCTTGGTCGCTTACTCCCCCTGCTGGAGAAACTCGGCGGGACGCTTCAGTACACGCAGGAGGGGTTTTGTTTGGCGGCTAGGCTCGTCACTGGGGTCTGACCTGGGACGATGAAGTGGACGGTGGCCGAGGGGTCCCAGGAGAAGCCCAGGGGGGTGCAGAGCAGTGGCTCCTGCTGGAGGGGGACCCCTCGACGGGCCCCAGGGCCCCGGCCCCGGCCCCAGCCCCGGCGGCGGCGCTGGAGGGCGTAGATGTAGCGGGACAGGCGGACCCGGCCCACGCCCTCCTCCAGCAGCTCCAGCTCCAGGAAGTACCTGCTGCCCTGGGAGCCGTCAGCCCGCTTCTCCACGTTCACCACCCGCGACAGCGAGAAGCGCCTGGGCACAGAGAGAGAGAGAGAGAGAGAGAGAGGGAGAGGAGGAGGAGGAGGAGGAGGATAGTATTAGGAGGTCGAGAGAGGGGGATGAGAAAAGCAATAAGAAAAATAGGAAAAATACAGGGGCAGAGGGGAAGAGAGAAAGGATGGGAAAGCAAATAGGTCAAGTTAAACATTTGAATTTCTGTGGGCTCTAATCCAAACAGAGTACACTAAATTGAAATTATTCTGCACTACCCAGGGTTCTTCTGGTTGAGCTTCTTCATGAAGCCGTCCACCACAGCCAGGGCTTCCCCCGGGTCCAGCAGCAGGTTCCCTGAAACGTTGCAGTTCAGATCGATCCAGTCCGAGCGCAGTGCGTGGAAGTCGAAGGGCTCCACGTCGAAGGTCTGCCTCCAGTTCACCACCTGGTCGAAGATGGGCGGCTTGGTCACCTCAAGCGTCCCCTCGCCGTCCCCCTCCAAATCGTTGCCCAGCGTCCACAACCTGTCAGAGTCTGCTTCTGACTCATTGGCTCCCTGCGTGCCTGGCCCCGCCTCCTCTTCCCTCCGCGCAGTCCGGTTGGCTACAGGATCCACCTCGTTTCCCCGGAGACCAGTTCTCCGCTCCCCTTTCTGTGGCTGGCTCTTCGCAGCGGCGGCTCCCATTTTGAACAGTGGGCTGGTCACGTTACCGCTCGACCGCCACTCCAAACGGGTTCCCGTGGAGACCGAGAACGCCCGTGTAGTCACTTTAACCTCCTGGCTAGGTGGAGCTGTGGTCTGGGTCTGATTCAGGGTCAGGGTCGGTTGAGAAGTCTGGGCTTTATCTCTGCTAGGCCCTTTAGCTGTGGTCATTGGTGCACTGGACCCCAGGCGGCGCTCTGATTGGCTGGCGGTGATGCCGGGCAATTTGACCACCCCCAAACGCTGCACCTTCTGGGCCAATACGGTCCCCTTATCTTGAAGGACGGGGTCGGGCTTTGAAAGTCTCGACCTGAGAACCTGACCGTCTCTCGCACCCCTGTCGGATTTTCCAGTATTCCGTGCTTTGGTGAGCAGCTCCGCCTTCTGGGCCGTGTCAGAGCGTGGGGCGGGGCCCGTCCGGGGCTCCTGCGGTCCGGCTTTGCCCCTCCTCTTCCTCTTCCTGTGAGGGGCGGGCTCGGTGGCGAGTGGCACGGCGAACAGCTTCCTCTTGCGTTTGAAGGCGTAGTCGTCGTAGTCATCACCGTAGTCCAGCGGCCTGTCAGGCCTGTCCCGGGCCTTCCCTTCACCCATTACAAATCTGGGCTCTCTTGGGATCTCCTGATTCGCATACTGGAAGATCTCATCAAGAGAAATATTCTCCAGCAAGCCAATGCCTGGAGCCAGAGGGGAGAAGTGGCTCTATTATTATTGATATTATATTATTGATTTATTTTTATTTTTCACACAGGCAAGCATCTCATGTGACTTATAAGCTATTGCAAATTGAACGCTAAGGAAAAGATTCAAATGTCAGGTACATCTGTCACAATGGTTTACACTGATACAAAAGCAATTCATAACTGAATGTGAAGTTTCGCATGTAATGCTACTTAAGTCAAGGGTGTCTCCACTTCCTATCCTGCTGGTTTTTACTGAATCATGGTACGTGGTATGCATACTGGGGTCCACACTAAATCCTGTTCAATGCACATCCTGGTTATCCAGTACAGTGCATGAGTTCACAACCAGCCCAAGCAAAGGAAAGACTCCATACCTTGCTTCTTCCATAATCTACTTCTGTCTTCAAGCCCTCCATTTTTTGGGATATCCATCTTCATGTATTTAAAAAAGCCAAACCTGCCAAAAGGATTTGTGTGGAGAGTGTTGTGGTGAAAGAAAACAGAGGAACTTTAAAAATTATTTAATATGCTTTAAAAATCCATAACTTTATCTTCTAAACTTCCAACTGCATCAACTTTGTAATTAGCTCATCAATATAAATGTTACACATTCTGTCAATCCCTATGCTTTGTTTTCAGTGTACAGCAGTACACATTTTACACCTTTACTAATGAGAAGGCTCAAGCACTCAAGCTGAGCATTTTAGAGAAAGTGCACAGCTGGGCTCCATTTGTGATCCAATACTTCCATCTAGTGGAATATTTCAATATTGCACTAAACATACAGAACAAGTTCCGTTTGGAATGAATTTAGTAGTGATCTTCAGTAGCTCACGTGTGATACTGATTATGTGACCAAGCCTCAAGCACAGTTAATGTTATTTCCTGCCAGCCAATGCCCAGAGAGCAAATATCTTTCATAAAGCAATATATGATGGTGTTTAATGAACACCTGAACTTTGCAATGGTGCATCTAAAGAACATCCATTATTCAAAATGGCCTGTGTGGTGGACATAGCAGATGGTGGGAGAGTTGACTCACCTGTCCAGGTAATATGGATTCTCGTGGTAGAAGCATTTGTTCTCAGTCTCCATGTGGGTTAATCGTGTGTAGTCATTAGGGTAGACATAGGACATATGGACCTGTCAGTCATGAAAATAAATTTACAAAATCATTTCTCAGTCAGTGGAACGCCCTCACACAAATATCCTACATAAAAATGTTGCCTTGATTTACATGATAACATCAATACTAAACAGAGATCATTTGGAAAACTGGTTTGTCTTATAGACAATTTGGAAGGATGGGTGGACAGAGGGTACACAGTCCTTCACTATCAAAGTATAAAATATAACACTTGGTAAAATACTTGAGAGATAACCGACGAAATGGAATTTTAAGCAGGGTGAAGCGGCAACAGAAAGCCTTTGCAAAAAACCCTCTCAAAGGGCACATTATCGAAAGCCGAGGACTGCGAGCAAACAAGGACAGGCGGCTGGACGTTGAAACATGTCTTGCAGCGAGAGGCTGACATGCACTGCTGGAGGGACACTGGAGCCAGGCCTGCCCCTGGAGGACACTGTAGGCCAGGCCCGCTGCTGGAGGGACACTCACAAACTGCAGGCCCTGGTAGCGCAGCAGGGGGAAGCCCTTTATGATGTAGCTGGGCTCGTAGGCGCAGTCGGGAAGGACGCGTCGCACATGCACCCCGTCCACCAGCGGAACTGCGTGGGGAGAAAACACAGGGGGGGGTCAAGGGGTCAGGGGTCAAGGGTCAGCACGCCCCGGCGAAAGCAGCCTCCAAAAAGGCTGTGGGACGCTGAGGGAGAAGTGTGAGGAAGAACTGAAAAAAAGAACAGAAACCCTGCAGCTACAGGAGCTGCTCTAAAACACTGAGACAGATTCAACAAAATGGCGGCGTTCTCTTTAAACTGCCTGTGCTCGGAAAAATGCAAACTCTGTAGCCAAAGGTGGAAGGCTGATATCAGGACCATGCATCACAAATCACGTCCAACTGGACAGAGCATGTAAGCTGGTGTTAGCTTTAAGTGGCGTGCTAGCCAAATCCTACACTGAATTTGTCACACTGGTTGGGCTTTGGCTGTGTGAGGGAAGACAGGAGATGATTGGTCGTTGCAGCTGAGATGTTGGGGTCACTCACGCTGGTACAGAGAGTCCCGGGGGTCCTCCCGTAGCATGTCTACCCCCAGACTGGAATCCCCAGGTTTTGGGGTCCCCTGAGTGTTCTGGGGGGGCGCCACGTGACTAGCAGCTGACTGAGGGATATGAGCGACCTCACTCATCATCCGAGCCGACTCATCTAAAAGCAGTAAGAATGACATCATCAGAACCTTCAACAGGCCAGCTGGATCTCAGATGGGCGGCCGGGTGCACCAGTGTACCCTGCTGCTGGTGATGAATCAAAGCAGGCGATCACACAGTGAACTCACTTCTTCAAAATGGCTGCTCACAACAAGCAGCCTAACCCGTGGCTATCCAGGACCAGAGGGATACAGCGCAAATCTCCCCAACGCTTGCCATCCTGACTTCAGAATGAGTTTCTGCCCTCTGCTAGGCTGGATATGTATGTTGCAGGTTAGGTAAATACATGAATGCTTGCTGCATTACATCATGGCCTTGGTGGCTCATTCTAATGTGTTGGGCCACTGTGGATCAGAACCATACTGGGCTGGAGGGGGTCACAAGGAGAGTTTTTAAAAAATTATTTCTGTAGCGTGAAGCAGTTTAATAAATCCAAATTCAAATATGTGTGAATCATCTTCATAACAAATAATAAACTTTATTTATATAGGACTCTTTAAAACACAGTTAGAAAAGTGCTCCGCAATACAGGTAATAGAAAATGTAAAAAATAAATCAATGAATAAATAAACAAAGCAAATATCAGAAATCTAATATTGAATGAAACCATAAAGACCCACACAGTTCAGGAAAAAGCCTGCTTAAACAAATATGCTTTAAGAAGTGATTTAAAAGAGGATCTATAATTTGCAAGCTGAAGCGGAAGCCCTGGAGCTCTGGTGCAAAGGCCTGGTCACACTGGGCCTTTAGCCTGGTCTTTGGGCACAACCAAAATGGCTCACAGGGGATCGGAGATGTAAGGAGGTTCATGAAAAACCAAAAGCAGTGGGATGTTCCTTCTCCCCTGTGTTCCGAAAGTTAAACCTGACCGTTGCATAAGCAGGGCTAAAAATACCGTTTAAGAGCTACGGCTACGGCTATTTGGGTAAACCGCAAAACCATGTTAAACAAGAAAATTAGACGGCAGTTAGGACCGTTTTGAGCTTTGTTTCCACGCCACGCCAAATCTTCCAGAGGCTCGGTGACTCAGAAGGAAGGCTACGCTTTAAGTCCGTCTCCAAGGCACATTATCATTACCATAAAAACATGTCATTTTCAAGAAAAATAAATAATTAAATGCATGTACACAAATCCTCTGTCAGGGAAAATACATTCAGTTTCAAAATTCAAACATTAATATTCTTATTTCCTCTCAAAATCACACACATCGTAAAATAATGATAATTGTTATTACTATTACTAAAGTGCATGAGTCATATAAATGCGCTATTTAAAGGGTAACCATATAAAACAGATCTAAAATGGATGGTATACCTAGAATTTAACCTGCTTAGACTGTTTGTGGTCAAGTCCAATTCCATGCTTAATTTTAAGCTCAAAGGGGAACCCCAGCCCCCCGTCCCACGCCATGCCCCCAACCCCCTGCCCCCTGCCCCCTGCCCCAACTAAAGCCAGCACACACATTCTCTCCTTGCACAACTTACTGGTGTAGAGGGAAATGTAGCGGGAATCAATGACTGTGAACCTCTCCCCATCATGGAGTCGCCACTGTAGAGAAGAACCACACAGTAAATATGCTGCAAAAAACCCCAAAAAAACAGCCCTAAAAACTCCAGGGATTATCTGGAGCAATCGGAATCAGCAGAGGCTAAAACACTTCCACGTGGACTTCCTGTATAGCGGAGTTTGGCTTTGTGCCTTCTGAGCGTGTGCGTACAGCATGCGCAGAATGCCAGCGTATGGCGGGTTTCCGTTATAGGGATGAATAGCGGGGTTTGGGAATGTGACCGTTTCAGACGCTCCGCAGCGCACCGCTTCCTCTGTCAGCGCTCGGCCCGCTGATTTAGGACGGAAGAATGCCAAGCACGCAAGTGCGCAGTGCCGCCACACAGGGGCGCCACCTGGGACCTTGGGCCCCGGGAAAAGACCTCGCATCGGGGCCCCCACCATCACGGAAAACCAGATATTCTGATATTTTTTTTGAGGGCCCGTGTCAGTCAGTCAGGGGCCTTGGAATCGTCCCACCCCCCCCCCCCCCCCCCCGCATATGGAAGCCCAGCTGCCACACAGTGGATGCAGATGCGTGTCCCCTTATCACCGCCAGCGCAAGCCAAGACGCTAGTGCGGAACAATAACAGTCACGGATGGTAATCATGATGTACAAATGAATAACTGCGTTCCTCGTGAAAGGATAACTTTGCTTTGCTGGATTAAAACTACATTTCCCAACCTAAAGGGCTGACAAAAATGCAGATAAGTGTGAAGATGAAGATGAAGGCTTGCTTTACCGCGACTTCCACATGGTCAGTGCCTTTGTCGTTCTGCTTGTGGAGGATCTCAAAGTAATATTGCTTACTCGCCATTAGCCTGGGGAAGAAGGAGCAAAAAAAAAGGGCATTGTGGGATATGATGAACAATGAACTATGTAGAATATCTACACACCTATGCCCAAACTAACCACCCCCCTCCATCCAAAACACACACACCTCTCCTGTATCCCCAGTCCTCCCCCTACTGCTCATGCCTGCAAAACCCCTCCCCCTTTAACGACAGACCAATAGCAGCCCTCAGATGTGAGACCCCCCCCCCCCCCCCCCAGACATGCCAACTTACTCGACTGGCTGAGAGACCTGACTGACGTATTTCCCAAACTCGCCTGGGGCCGCCCATTCTGCGCCGGTCTGCAAGACAGTGAACGGAAAAATTAAGTCACGTTCAAGAATCGCAGTGAAATAACAACGTGTGCAAATCAGCTACAGTTATCACAAGAGCAATAATCATCCGGTTCGCACCAGTAAAAAGAAAGAAAAACACAAATTTTCTACTGGATGCCCCTTTTGGTAACACCAGTATTAACGTAAATGGACATGTCTTCCATGTAAATGTCATCCTCTCAGTTGCACAGGCCTCTCTCTGCGCCTCCGCCGCACGTCGCGTGGTTTCTAATCTCAGACGACGCATCACAGGCAGAGGCGCTCGTACGGGAGGACGCCTGACGTGCCGGATCTTGGACAGAGATCTGATATTCCTGGAAGACGATGGTATCTGCTGCTGTTCACACGCCTTGTTTCCACGTATGAATTTGTTGACGAAAAAGTTTGTTTCCTAGTTTACAGGCAGCTAGAGAAATCGCTGGGGGTCCCTGGAATAGCATGACCCCCCCCCCTTCCCCCGGTTCTTTTACACCCACCTTTCCCACCACAGCCAGCAGATGGAGGTTCAGGGGGCTGTCATCCTCGCTCAACCAGAACTCAGAGTTGTCATCGGAGGCCACAGCGAACAGGAACTCCCCTGGACCACAGAGACGAGGAACAGCATGGGCCACAGTGAGTATTTCAGCCACTCGGCTAATGGCACGCATCACGTTCATCCCACAACAAGGACAGGGTGAACGCGGAAGGTCGGCCGGCATGTCGAAATGAAACTACTGCAGACTAAAGGTCCTCTCGCATGGCTATTACTGTGGAGAAAGACCAGGAAATGGGCCTAACAGACACATAGAAATATAAAACACAAAGGAATTCATTAAAAAAGAAAACAAAAAGAGGTACTTCAGGCCATGATGAGTAAGACCATGTCCCCCACCCCCTCTATGGTGCGAACACATCTTTTTCTCAACAAAACACTTTTAATGGTTCAAAAGCCTATTATTACACAGCGCACCCCAGCATTGCTGCAACATCATGAGTCACAGCAGCAGGGTATAATGGATGAAACACCTGTATAATCCCCATGCTAAACAGAGAGAAACAGCGCAGGAGGCCCAGAACCCTGTCAGTTTATGCATTTCCAGGAGCGGAGTGTCAGATGAACCCCGGGACACACAAAGAGGGCTCCTATTTCACGAATGGTCATGTTACAGGGGCAGCTACCGCAGCGCGTGTCACGTGCGGCCAATCACTGCGCAGGGCCGTGAGACCGAGAACCAGAGGGGCGGAGCCTAATCCTCGGTGAAGAGAATGGGGGAGACACAGGTCCCAGTGGGGTTAAAAGTTCAAGCACTGTTCTACAATGGCCACAATGTCGCAGTTCTGCGGGACATGTTCAGTCTCTCTCTGTTGTCTTTAGCTTAGCTTTAGCTTAGCTTGACATCAGGTATTCAATTTTTCAGTCCCTACACATCCACTGTGGCTTCTATGGGACACTCTACTAAATGAAAAAAAAAACAGCTGTGTAAGAATACTGGGCGTTGTCTTGTTTAAAAACGCACCGTCGACATACGGGTGGAGGTAACCAAAGATCCTCAGGCCGTAGTTCGTCCATCGGGGGGAAACGGCGAGCTTCGTCACCGTGGTCCTGGACTGGAAAAGATGAAAAAAAACACGTCACCCTCCTCTCTTCATTCAGGCGAAGAGGAAAAGAGGGAGCAATGCAATGGGGCTGTTCGTTGGATTTTTGGAGGTGCACAAGCTACAGATTGGCTGACCCGAAGGTGCATTTTGACCTGCTGCCTCAAGAAGACAGAGGTTCAGGAAATCTCCCGACAGTCATGCTCTTTCACCCCCTCAAAGCCTGCGGGCCTCAAAACCAAGACACCAACCGTTTGACTTATTAAAATTGGATAAAAATCCTCCTGTTTTAAAAATGATTCAATACAAGGATTACACACTCAGCGTACAGAATCGTGCACTTTGGCATGCCGCAGATTAATGTAGTATGCCCAAGCCAAAATGAGGCCATCGGTGCAAAGCAAGGAAGAGGCTGTGGGGCAATGAACCAGCTTTGGGTATAAATGCCACTCAAGTCACAACTGCAGAGCTCGTGCTTTGATGTCAGCAGTCTTATCTGGACCAGTCTGTGGCGGTGTCACAACTCACAAGAGTCATGCTGTTCAGCATCAGCTGTCCGTTACTGCTGTAGCTCCTCCCCCTTCCCATGACAACCACAACAAATGTTCTTTTTTCCAAATGCTAGATATGTTGAGACTAATTCTTTTTTCTTTCTTTTTTTTACCTCCAGGAAAACAGTGACATGATCGAAAAGCCACGTCATTGAGACGAAAAATCGTAATCTCACGTACCGATCAAATTCTGACTAACAGGTCGGCAATACCGACATTCCATCCGCATGCATCTGTTCTGCACAGAACCGCTCTCTCTCTCGAGGTTAATCAGTTAGCTGGCCTGTCTTGCGGTTAGCGGAGCTTCAGTAGTCAGTAGATAGTAGAGGACACCAAACAACGGCACTTCCTTCCTGAACCAAATCTGCTGCGGTCTTTTTTTTTTTTAATTTCGCCGAGCACGGCAGACGCAGACAAGCAGAGTTCTGACATAACGGAACCACATCCTCTGCACTCTGCGCCTGAGGACGTGTCAGACGCCGATCTCAATCTGCATTCGCTACACTGACTTCCGCACTTCAGCCAGTAACCGTCACCAATTTGTACTACACTTGATGCACAGTCACCCTTGCAAATGCATCTGAGTTGGGTTTTGAGAGTAGAGGTGAGTGAGAGGGCGACAGTGTGAGAGTGAGAAATGTGAGAGACAGACAGGCAGTGCAGCAGACTGAGGCACTGAGCCGATGGTGAAGTGAGAGAGTGGGCGAGAGAGGGGGGGTCGAAGAGCGATTCACAGAGAGTGAATAAGAGTGAGGTTGTGTGTGTTTGTGTGTGTGTGTGTGTGTTTGTGTGTGTGTGTGTGCGTGTGTGTGTGTGCGTGCGTGCGTGTGTGTGTGTGTATGCCTGTGTGTGTGTGTATGTGTGTGTGTGCATGTGTGTGTGTGTGTGTGTGTATGTGTGTGTGTGTGTATGTGTGTGTTTTTGTGCATGCGTGTGTGTGTTTGTGTGTATGCGTGCATGCATATGTGTGTGTGTGCGTGCGTGTGTGTGTGCATGTGTGTGTGTGCACATCTGTGATGTGTGTGTGTGTGTGTTTGTGTGTGTGCATGCGTACATATGTGTGTGTGTGTGTGTGTGTGTGTGTGTGTGTGTGTGCGTGTGTCCGTGTGTGTGTTTGGGTAAAGGAGCAGTATCACTCACATGAGGGTACAGAGGAAAGTGTAGGTTTTTCCGAAGTTGCAGAGTGGAGCTGCCACACCAGTCTTCAAAAATGTGCAGATTAGCTTGCCCTTTGTACTGCAAAAGAGAAAAGACAACATCCCCGAGTGCTTGTTTTGATGAGCAGGTATGAGAGTCACAATGCAAATCTACACATTCCAACAAATCATTGACAAATTAGTTTTTTCTTCTTTAAAAAAATCTCCAATCTCACACAAATTTGGACCGTCCAATTGCAGACTGGGTACAAGCAAGGAACACCCCTATCCCCACTGACTGACTGAATCCCTCCCGTGTACCCCTCGGGGCTGCCGGTCGGCACAGTTGACAGCCGGCACTGGGGTGGGCCGGATTCGGTCCGCGAGCGACACTTTCGCCGAGCCCATCAAATGTGCTTGAAAACTGAAGGCGTTAACTGCAGCGCTGTGTGTAAAGCATGCGGTGATATGTTCACAGGATGAAGACAAGTTCAACTTGCAGAGACTCACTCTCTGCAAGTTGACTCACTCACTCACACACACACAGCCAAATGCATGCATGCATGCATGCACGCACACAGGCGCGCACACCCAGACACACGGCAGGAGATGCATTCCCAGCACTGACCAGCATACGAGAGTTCTGATGATGACCGTGCAGTTTGATATCAGCGACTCAAAGGGGAAACGGAAAGAGGTGCTCATCTCCAGAGCTAAAGAGTCTGACTCAGCTGAGGCACACGTGTGCTGGCGGCCCCATCTGTGGAAACTCAAAGGTCAGGATCTCTGCAGCGCCGCTGGGACTGCGGGGTCCCCCTGCTCTCGTAACGCCCTTTTGCTTCTTTTCTTTGCATTTTTTCCACTGGCTTCCAGGGCCCGCCTGGCTGAGTCTGTCTGAAAGGGAAGCCTCCGTCCAATCACGCGACAGCTACGGACATTTTTTTAATTTTTTTTGCCGTATTTTAATTGGCTGAGTAATCCCTGCCTCAGCTGATGTGATAGGAGCGCACTGGTGTGAAAGCACAGCTCACCTGCAGCACACAGAAGGGCAGAACACAGCAGTGGGGCTAAGCCAGACTTTACCCTGTCACTGGAAATCATCCGATGAAAGAACAAGATGGTATATAAGTAGGAATTCAGTATTATTATTATGCCGTTCACAGCAACGGATAACAGCAGGAGGGGGTAGGTTTGGGGGCTGGAGTAACACTCCCTCTCTGGGGCCTGTTTCCTCTCTGTATGGGAAACTGGCCCAACCTTGCAGTAATTCTAACTTTAAAGGCACTTCTAAGGCACAGAAGCTGAATACCTGCTCATTAGTGGCTTGTTTCAGCCTGTTAAGACAGACACAGTATCTGGGTTAGAGCAGCACATCTAAACAGTGGGAAGGGGCCCTTCCTGTGTGGCCCGCCACAGTCTCCATGGCAACCATGCAGCGGCGACGCCCAGTCACATGGGCGGGTGCATGTGGAGGAGGGGGGGGGGGGGGGCAGGTCAGGATTCCTGTAGGTACCCGGCCCTGAACCCCATGTTCCACAGCCGTGAAGCAGACCTCACCCCAGCCATCGGTGACCAGACACTACTTTCCTGCTTTCAGGATGAACCGTGCGTTTCCCTGTCTGCCTGTCTAACGTGTCTTCCTGTCATCGCCCTGTTGTTCCTCATTTACGCTCCCAAAATAGACACACAGTTTCTACTGGTTTCAGACACCTCAGAAGAGCATGCAATTGTGTGTGCACGCTTGTGCTTGTGCTCATGTTCACGCACACACACACTTACACGCACACGCACACACATATACGCGGTAGAGATAAAAATCACAACCATCTCAGTATGTTCAGTGAGGTCAGGGTATAGCCAGACGGGAATCATGAGTAACCCGACTGCAGTAAAGCCGTCAGTGAAAGAAGCCACATCAGCGTTAGCGCTGTTTTCATGTGTACACTTCAAATCAAATGCTGTCTGGAAAAACCCAGATGTTTTGTTTTGTTAAGGAGAAGGGCTCCAGATGACTTGATGGGAATTCCAGCTGAGACATAGCGTGGCTCCTGAGGGCCTGCTGGGCGGTTGGCGCTTCTCTGTGGTTGGGTGATTTGAGGGCTGCTGTGCCGTGATTGGGTGATTTGGGAGCTGCTGTGCTGTGATTGGGTGATGTGGAGGTGGGAGGGCAGAGTGCAGGTTCAGAGGTTCCTGTGAGGTGAGGGGTTTTCTACCTCTGGGCTCCAGGACTGCGGAGTGAACTGGGACTGCCACGATCTGCCCTGCTCACTGCTGAGAGACTGGAGACACACACACACACACACACAGAGAGAGGGAGAGAGAGAGAGAGAGAGAGAATGAATGAATGAATGAGAGAGAGGAGGGACCAGAGAGTAGGGGAGAGAGGGGGAGAAACAGAGGCAGAGGCATCAGAAGAGAGTACAGCAAGGCAAATGGCTTATTTAAAATATGGGCCTAAGCTATAGCACTCTTCACAACATACTTTCTTCACTTAAGCAGTTGTGATTCTAAGCTTTAATAGTGCCACTGACAGGCTTGCCTTGAGCCGTGGGACACCACTGCGAATAGGACTGAGGGACAGGCACAATGCAGAACCTTCCTTAGCGGATGGAGTTCATTTCTTTCTTTAACTCTCTGTCCTTACCTCTTTTTCTGTTGCTTGCCTGGTTGGGGGAGTCGTCTCATCCCAAGCATTGAACTCTGGAGGTAAGAGAGAACAACGGGTAGCTCACCATAGGAATACAGCAACACAACTCTGCTCTACACCGCCTGGCAGATAAAACAGTGGTTTTGATCTCAAAGAACGCCCAGCGAGGACGAGCCTGGGTAACCGGTTTGCGGCCAAAGGAACGGCCGTTATCGGCAGGGAGAATCATCACCTGCTTCCTGCCTCCCGCCAGAAACACCGATCAGCTTTCCTTCCATTGAGCCGGTCGGGATGAGTTACACCCCTTTGCATTCTGGGAGCCGTAGTATTGTTTTACAGTGGCAGTCAAAAGCAGTCAGTCGATGAGGGTGAGTGCGTGCATGAATGCATGTGCATGTGGTGGTGGGGGGGGGGTAAAGCATTAATACCGGGGTTACTCTATCCGCACTGCCCGCTCATGCTGCTCTGGCCTAGAATGTCCATTTTGCCACTGTATTCATGTACAGTAGCCAGCAGCTGACTGACTCCCAACGGATAGAGAGAGAGACACCCTAGCACAGACACAGGAAGGCAGCTTTGCTCAAATTTGCATGATGACAACAGTGGCAGTGTAGACTGCCTGCAATGGAATGTGACTGATTTTTTTTGACTAGTGGCATTTTGTCCTGTTCTCATGGAAACCAGGCGAGGCAATGCTTTCAAGCAGCACTGAACTGAGGAGAGTAATTCCACAACCACCATCAGACCAACCAAAAGGTAGATTTTTTAAAGAATATATTGGCTCAGGAGTCTGAACACCTTGTTTCCAAGGCCAAAAATTGGCTGCTTATTGAAAGGTAATCACAAAACCAGCAGGGACTGCAGACCTTGTTAAGACCCCTGCGCTAAACTAAGGATCTACTGTTAAAAATGTTGATTTATAAGTGAAAGAAACATCTAGAGATTCTGCTTTTAAACGGTGAAGAAAGAAGCTGTTGAGAAAATCATTATGTTCCAGCATTTCAAAATGTATTTTGAATTAACGCATCAACCGTCAATCATCAATCATGCATCAATCATTGACCATCAATTCAAGCACTTTCACGACCTTGATTCACCACAATCAGAACTGAGCACCTTTGGAAGCCCTGTGGACTCCCATAGAAGATTCTGTTCAGACACACCTGAGTGCAGATTACCAGTTCACCTGTAATTGTCCCAGTTCACCTGTAATTAAACACAGGCCCAGTCACGCTCAGGCCTCGTGCAGTGCCTGAAGGCAGTGCGGACATCTTTCAATTCCAAAATATTAATTCAGGGCACATAAACACTGTTATGGCAATAAAAGAAATTCCAGACATTCTTATACCCCGCAAACACTCTCCCTTTCCCTCCTGTTCTCTCTTTCTCTCTTTCTCTCTCCCTCTGCCTCCCTCTCTCTCCTTCATCTGTTCTCCCCCTCTCTCTCTCTCCCTCTCACTCGTCTGTTCTCTCTCCCTCCCTCTCCCTCTCTCGCCCTCTCTCTCTCCCTCTCTCTCTTTCTCTCTCCCCCTCTCTCTCTCTCTCCTTCGTCTGTGGAGAATGATTCTCTGGCTAAATCCTGGCTGAGATGCCCTGGGCTGATTAGAGAGTGAAAAGCAGTGCAGAGCGATGCGTGTGAAAGGGGGGGGGGGGCCTGTCTGCAACCAGCATTATCACCTCAAACTGCGGAAGCTCTCGAAAACAAACACGCTCACCAGCAAAGTCATCACGTTACACTTCAAAGCCCTTTGTGCTCTGAGAACGGATGGATTTTACAGGCAGTGCGCAGCGCACCTATCCCAGAGAACGCGCTTAATCTCCCAGGTTTTTACCCTCAGTCCAGACTAAACGCTCAGAGCAGTCAGCCTTTTTGATGTTCGCACTAATGAGGCGGGGAACAGCGAGACGAGCCCGTTCCTCTCCCCGAACACCCGCTCCAGACTGCTCACCCTTAAACGCCGCACACAGTCAGTGCGTAGATGCGCGCAAACAGCCGCTGATGACTCAAAGCACACTGAAACCATTCAGATACTGCACCTTAAAAACCTTACAGCATGGTGAATTTGGGGCAACACTGGAATGAATTGATTAGCAGGTTCCACTACCCAAGCCTCCCCCCCCCCGACCTCCTCAAACCCTGACCCAAATCACTCCAGTCCCATCGCTGCAGTGATCAGAGATGGAATGAGAGAACACAGAGGTGAGACCCAGAGCTTGTGTGTGTGTGTTTTTTGGGAGGGCCTGCAGAAGCCTCGCATTTTGGGCCTGACTCACGTCCATCGCAGGATGGAGGGAACAAAGTGCTCATTTAGTCAGAAGAGAGATGGAGCTGAGCAGGCAGGCAACACCTCTGGGGCCCCTGCAGAGGTGAGCTGAGTTATGAGAGGAGAGAGAGAGAGAGAGAGAGAGAGAGAGGAGGAACTGAGGGGGAGGGGGAGGGGGCTGTGGGGGGGTTGGAGGCATTTCCTCCAGAAACATCACTCACTCGGCTTGTGTGTTTACCCAGAAACACTACGTCTACATGTTCTGGAGACCTTTTTATAGCTGCTGTTTATTCTTCTTTTTATAGTGCCCCCCTAACCCTAAACCACCTCCCCCCCCAGTGATGCACACCTGATACACACACGCACACGTGCACACACACACACACACACACACACACACACACACACACACACACACACACCTGTATCTGTACCTGTTACTTGGCCATGACAGTATATGTACAGTATGTTTGAGGCAGGGCCATTGTCTCTGCTCCTCTCTGTCTCTCGCTCCACCCCTGGGTTTGGAAAGCCGACTGTACCTTTGGGACACAGAGTCACCTGATCCCTCCGGAGACCGGAGAGCTATCCCGTTCCCGTGGGGGGGGGGGGGGGGGGGGGGTTGTTCTGCCTGTCACTCCCAGACAGGACAAAACAGGACAGGTACGCTTTTGCTAGGGGGGTGAATTAACAAATAGAAAACACCAGACTTCGCCGTTAGAGCTATCATGACTTTGTTACAGTGGCCCGAGGGACCAGTGGGGAGGGGCCCAAATTCACTCATGCCACTACTTTCCGCTTTTTGCCACTAGTATTATATGCATTACCCCCCCCCCCCCCCACCCCTCCGCCCACCTCCATCCTGATCCTGTTATTTAGGAATCACACATTCTCACCGTAACACAAGAGAGACGCTGCAGCTTCCTGAGGGCTGCATAACCTCAGCACACTGAGCTCATTTAAGCTCTAAATGATATCTTGTGGGACGTCAGAGGGCTGTCATAAATAATGCGGGTCTTTCCAATAATGATACCTCAGAGCCAAGCGCGGGTCAGTACATGACCACCGGCTTATTTAGCTGACCCAGGTCTCTCACCATGTCAGAGCAGTTCCAAGTCATTTCTGACCATTAGTGACATTCACATTCAGAACTTTCTTGAGTCACCTGAAAGATAAAAACAGGCGCTAGTTTTTCTGCGGTTCTCAACTGCACTGACGAGTTGTCAGGACCGAATCCGATGCCTCTGAAGTCTAAGTGGCTGAGCCACAGATAAGGTTAAATAGCTTCCAGTGCATGACCAGTGCGCTCTGCCTGATCGGGGGCTGGGGGAGTGCGTGTGCACTGCTGATCGGGGGCTGGGGGAGTGCGTGTGCACTGCTGATCGGGGGCTGGGGGAGTGCGTGTGCACTGCTGATCGGGGGCTGGGGGAGTGCGTGTGCACTGCTGATCGGGGGCTGGGGGAGTGCGTGTGCACTGCTGATCGGGGGCTGGGGGAGTGCGTGTGCACTCTGGCCAGGGGGGACGGCCCCCGGCGGGGGGGGCTTCAGAGTGTGCTACGGCCATTAAGCCCGATAAATCTGACACCCCAGTGAACTGGAAGAGCATTTCTTCTTTTCTGCTTCTCCTGCGCCATGGTAACCACCGCCGCCCCCCCCCCCCCCGCGCCCCCGCCCGCGCGCCCCCCCAAACCCCTCTGCAGTGCCTCCAGTCCCCGCCCCGCCCTGCCTGCCCGCCTCCGTCCCAAATTGGTTTCCCATCTTAGGCGGCCCTTCTTCTTCTCTCCCCGCCGGTCCCCGATTGAAGTGGCTAAGGGACCCCCTGGGTCTGGAGGGGGTAACGGGTTCAAAACTTTTTTTTTATTTTTAAAAATATTTTCCCCCTCAGAGCAGCCTTTAAGGCAGCCATGGAAATTTACAAGTGAAATAAAGGAGCACCCCGACCCCCCTACCCCCTACCCCCTACCCCCCTACCTCCCTTACCCCCCTTGTCATTTCCCAAATCACAGAGGAAGAGGTGGACAGCATTTGTCCACACACAAATAAGAAGAGCCCCCAGCTGGTACTGGCATGCTGGCTGGCACACATGCCCTTATTGGTCACATTAATAGGCAGGAAGGAGGGACACGGCCCCAGAAGTTTGTCTCTCATCATCCACTCTCAGAAAAAAAGGGTTCCCTGGATTGCCGTCATAGGGGAACCCTTTTCAGTTCTTTATGCAGCCCTCTATGGTAGGTGTGAACAGTGTCAAAGCTCCCAGTTTGACCCATTTTACCTGACAAAGAAACTTTGAATTAGGAGGTTCCTCTATGGAGACACAAGGGAGCCTTTTGGAACCCTTTCTTGTGAGGGTGTGCAGACTGCATCTCTCATTTGATGCCCAGCTCACGAAAGATTCATTGAGGAGAACTGACTTAAAAAACGTTTTTCAAATGAACAGAAACTCAGACCAACTACACGGAAACCAGTACTGACAGTAACTCTCTCAGAAGACCGCCTAAACCACACGCAAGTAAAAGCGGTGACAACCCCTCTTAAAACAGTTTGTCCTTAAAGAGCAGTTGCTGGCAACCAGCACTAGGAAAAATAAAACCAAATCACATCAAGGTGTAACTCTACCCACATCCTGGCATCACAGAGGTAATGGCAGCATAACCCCATTGGCCACGAGCGCTAGGCTCTGGCACCGTGCCAGCTGCACATTTGCAAGCACCTGCCAATCCACCCTGATAAGGACGGAAGGGCCCAGGGGAGATAGCATGTGCACAAAAAACCACAAACAAAATAAAAGGCAAACAAATCGGTCGGCGAACTGAACCGTTGGTGTCGAAGGACAACAGCCGCGCTTGCATCACAATTAGCCACTGCTGAGACAGCATCGCGGCTAGGGGAGGGGCCGCCCGCACGGGAGCACTGGGGGGGGGCCTGAAAATTAAACGAGTTTGTGGCCCTTGATAATTTAATAAGTCTTAAGGGATGAGAGTTTGTCACGAAAGGGGAAGTAGAACACGGAGGTACCTGTGCGATTGATGTGTCACTGCCGCTGCTGAACTTACAGCAACGTTTGTGCAGACCACAAGCACTGCTCTGTTCTGCATCGCCACAAAGCCACAGCCTTATCGGAACACAACTGTGACAGTTGCATGTTTGGAAAAAAAAACTAGTTGTGCTTCCTTTTGTCAGCAGACTGCAAAAATGTCATTGTCTGGGAAAAATGGTGGTCGACAAGTAGAGACTACAACCTATGTGTGGCTTATCCATTAACAAGGTAAACAACATCCCAGCATGCATAGGGTAATAGGGTAATGTGTAGCAGATTCTGGGCAGGCCCGGTTGCCTATAATTATGGCTTGCTTTGCTGCAAGAGGAGACCGATGTGACTCTGAATTAAGGGTCTGGCGAGAGAGCCTTTGACAGGTCAGGACTGGTCATTGCTTCACAAGCAATGACATCATCAACAAAGAGCCACAATGGACAGAAGTGCATACTCATGGGTTATGATGCCCCTGAATTAATTTTAATTGAAAGGTAAAGCAGGTGAGCAATCCCAAAACAGTCGACCACATATTTCAACCTTGGGCAAGGCCAACCAGCTTCATCACAAACAGTGGTGGCCCAACATTTCTTTAAGTGACTCTACACTGATGCTTACAATTACTGTTCACTATCTGCAGTTCTGTATCCTCTTAACTGAAGATTCCAAGGCTGATGTAACAATTGAAAGCAATGGCATTCTAGAACACCTAGACCTAACATTCCAAAGAACCTACTCTTCAAAGGATTAAGACTTCTGCTGATGCTTTTTGTTGACTGCACCACCTCTTCTCTTGCATGCAAATGTAAATAAAACTTGTGGAAACTTCCAAGCGTATTTGAAGACCTGTGTCAGTCCGAATCACTGATGTCTCTCACTCACTGGAAACCCCTCCCATCTGTTCTGTCCTCCCACTGCTATTCTCTGCTGGATTCTGGCCATACCACTCAATAATCAACAGAGCAAACTGCCGCAAAACGTAAAATAAACCCTGCTCTTTATTTCCTGCTGGGACAAAAATAACCAGCGAAGCCCTGTGCTGCCATTTGCATCGGCATTACCTCAATGTTTTTTTTGGTTTTTTTCCAATGGCTTTGAAGAAATTTTGCATGAATCGTGCAGGGAGCGAGCTGACTGCTGAAGGTGGTATTTGAAATAGCTGTGCGAGGAGGGGAATCTGAGTGTGACCGTGTTCCAGCATGTCCTGGGACGTCCCAGTCAAATTTGAATCCCACCCGTGCTCACGTGCTTTTTTTTTCATTGAGCAGCACGGTGGCAGGGGGGCACACTCTGCTCCATAGGGGAGCAGCTCGCTCCCCCCCTCAGCACAGAATGGAGGCTGGTCTGAACGCGCCGGAGCCTCCCCGCTCCCCGCTGCCTGCTGGCGTAACGGGGTACAGGCGACCCGCTCACCCGGGGCGAGGCCCTGTCCGTCAGCACTCAGCACGCGAGAGGAGCAACGGCACACCAACTGCCGCCCTAGTCTGCGGCAGAGAGGGGATGCTGCATTGAGTGTCCTGGGGCCTATCTGTCTGTGAATCTAATACTCTAATACACCCCCTCTAATCTGTCTTCCATCGCTTTTATCAATGCCCCCCCCACCCCCCACCCCCCACCCCCACACTGGCCGTGTCTCAGACCGGCATTCCCTATATAAAACACAGGTCTGTTTTAAAATGCTGCTGAAATGGTGTGCTCCGCGCCTCGCTCGAAAGCACCAAAAAACTGCCGTTCGGTCGAGAGCACGGATCAGCGTCCGGACGTTGGAGCCGCGCGCAGACGAGCGTCAGCGTCAGCGTCAGCGCCAAGGCCTCGGCCGCTCCCCGGCCCAACATCTGGGAAGTACACTTTTCTGCCACCCCCGCAGCCAAAGGCCTCTCACACAGATCTGCTTCACGGGAGACCAACTGCAAACATTCGACAGGAGTCAAATGTTTGCCTTGTGGGAGGTGGGGAAGTCTCGGGCTGATCCTTTCCGCTACCCCATTACCTTTGGGGTGAATTTCAGCTTATTTGCGCTATTTAGCTGTAAATGATTTCTAAAATAATTACCACTGGTTTTTATGACAGAATCTGTCAATCATTAAAAACGTATAAATGGGTGGCTTTGCAACGCTCAATTGCAATGCTCCAGTTTACAGCTGGTTTTGAATCGCTTGAATTCACATGATGGAGGGAAGTTGCTTCTTAACTAAATTTTCAGGCTTTAATATCTCACTCCTCGAAACGATGCAAAGGTGCGACCAGGAGCCAATTAATAACCCTTTCCTGACCTTTCACCTGTGCAGCCTGGGTTCAACCTGGACATCAGGACTGTAAGATTAACCTTAAACTTTTGCCTCTCATGCTTGTCCCCCAACTCCTCCCCCAGCACCAGTAAGAGGTTCACAGGGACATGTGAAGATTCACACCAGCCTTTGAGTCAAAAGCCCCCTCCTCCCATCCCACCCATCCCACTCTGACCCCCACCCCCACAAAAGCACACACAACTGGAAAGGAAGGGGTGCGGAAAGCAAAGGGACGCTTCGCCTGGAGCAGAAAGGCCAAATGTTCTCAAGCGATGTCTTACAACAACTCCAATTCCCACAACCCTCCACAGTGTGAGAAGCCGCGCCTGTTAGCCTTCATCCGCTACGCGTGGTTATCACTTACGTGTGAAGATCGGCGTGATAAAATCGATTGGTTTTCACACGGCGTAAACGCTATCAGACTGCTCCCATTGAGATGCATCATCGCAGTAGTTCCTGTCCTGAAGCCACGCATTTATACAGCTCTGGCGCAGGACGGGGTACAGTAAAGGAGACACAACAAGGGTCTGCCATGGTGATGTGAAGACAGGGAGGGTTTCTGATGATGACCCAGGAAGTAGGTCTTCAAGTGATCTCCTGTGTAACTTGAAACAACAGAGGCCGTCTAGAACAGCGCAGCTTCGGAGGAGAACAACAATAATCTCCTGAATAAACCCTCACGAGCCGCATTAGGTGTCCTGTAGCTGGATAGGCTTTCAGATGGACACAGACCAGCGCAAGAAAGTGACAATGAGCCTTTGGTGAAATGGGAACAGGCGCTGAGGGTGAAAGTTAACTATAACACAGACATAAAGCTAGCTCAGACCTACGATCTCTCCTGTGAATAGACTGTGGCTTTCTTTTATATAGGCACCAGTAAATTCTTTTTTATAGGCACCATTAAGAAGAGCAATATTTTCACATTTGCATATATCAGATAAGAGTGCGTACTTGCGAATGGTGATGTAAGGAAACGAAACAAACAAGCATTTGATTAAATTCACAAGGAAGCAGAACCTGAATGCATTGCAAAGCACAGGTAAATTACCCCTCGGGTCAAAGGTGCAACAGCTTCACCAACTTTGTATTTTCAGTTTCAAATACTGCTTTGCAATTTGGTTGTCCTCATTTCCTATGCAGTGAAATGCTCAGTGTTAAAGTAAATCCTATTGGACTCTGCTACAATTTAATTAACACTGAGCATTTTACTGTGCAATTTGTGTTCTATGAAAGTAAACATTGTTATCATCTAAAACTCTTTTCTGTTCACACCCTTCTCAGAGTGCCTACTGTTAGTTGACCCCAACAACCTCCCACCCCCCTCCACAGATCAGGGAAACAATAGGACACCTTGAATCACAATAGATTCCCTCTGCATGTTTAACCATTTGAATAGTAGGTTTTTGTTTTTTTTGGGAATTTTTATTTTTTTTTGTCCAGAATTCTAAGTCAGTGTTCTAGAACTCCATCGCATTCAATTACCAGTAATGGCTGTTACATCAGCATTGGAATGTTCATTTTTAGAACATTCTAAAAGCATATTTGTGACCTCACACCTTCAAAGGGTTAATTGCAAATTCCTCCTTCCTCTGGCAGAAACGCGCTCCAGCTAAAGCTCCCAATGCTGACCGCAGCCATTTGGTGAAAGAGGTGGGACACCGATCCTGGATACGTGCCTGTGTCACTTCGACCATGTTGTCCCCCTTGGGGTAGGGCCCGAGGGGGACAACATGTGGCATGCGGGGCTAAAGCACGCAGCAGGCCCCAGAGCCCTTAAAAGCCAGCAGTGCACAAGGTCAGAGGTCACTGAGATTTAATACCAAGAGCCCCATACCCTCTGTGGGCCCCAACACTAACAATACTTCAGCTATCTGAAGCTGTGTGCTGCCGCTCAGTCAGGCTCAAACCCCCAATCAAACACTGAAAACCTGCCACACTGACACCCGGTCACGAAACAAGTGGAAAGAATGCACTGTTTTTATAACTTGTAAAAGGCAGAAACAATCACACACAAAATGACACTTACTCCAAACTTTTGGGGTTAAAAGTGTTACCATTTTGATTTGGTATGGAAGGGTTAAGCTAAGTTTAATCACCGTTATGAATCATAAATTAATTTAAATCATACCAAAAAAAAAAAAATCTTATAAATTATTTACTGAAGTATAAATAAACAAATTTTAGTCAGGTTATCCGACTATAGTTGAGTTCCATACAACGCATCGAACAGTATCGTTCCAGTGCCGATCAGCACCCAGTCTTCAGGTGTCTGGCTTCTATGAATGAATTTTTGTTCGTTTATTTGTAAATATAAACGGAATTCACTTGTTAATTATACCTTATACTCTTGAAACCCGAAAGTGGCAGAAGCGTGCCTATGGGACAGGTCAGTCCGTAATCCAACTTGGTACTACATTAAACTGTAACCAGCAACTAACGCGTTTGAAAAAGTTTTTAAATATCATAAAATAAGAACGTGTTGCATGCAAATCCAGCCAAGGACGTTAACAATAAAAGGTCAAACTTACGGACACTGTCGTTCCACGTATTTGTTGTTGCAACAAATTCTAAATAGGCAGCCAAAACTCCAATAATTAATACCGCTCCAAAAAGAAGATACTTGACATTTCGTCTTAATTTTTTGAGTGGGAAAAAGGACAACATCATTTTTATTCTTCAACCTTTGTCCTCAGCTGTTCTCGGTATCCTTTTCAGCAGTAACCTTAGGGTGGTAAATTAAAGCGACCCGAGCGAGGCAAATCATGCTGCACGGAGGGATCCCCCACGCTTGTCTCCAGCTCGGCTGTCCATGGACCAGATGCAACTCATCGTTTTTTTTCAATTCACTGACGGCGCTCTTTCGCTGATAAACTGGTCAAGATTAGATTCTGTGGGTCTTCTCTGGGATCGAACAACTGAAAAGAACTACAAGTCAGGCGCAACAACAGTGGCCAGAATGGACGCGCGCAATGGGACCGGTTCTCTCTCGCAGCTCGCTGTTCTCTCCAGTTGAGTGCACTGCACACGTTTGTAATAGAGGTAATGCAGGCTGCTGTCTGGGGTTTCGAAGGAGGGATTTAAAATGGCAACGCCTGGAATGGGCTCGTGAAAAGGCACATACAGGTAGACCGTGTGTTTACAGAGGTGGGAAGAAGGTAGAAGTGTGACAGAAGTTTGTAGCCTTAAATGGCGTAACTTTTTCTTGAAGGAAGGTTGCCACTGCTCCTATATTCAGCAGTATGTTTAATCGACAAGTGTGTCAAACAGGAACGCAAGCATCCTAAAAAAACGCATGGAAGCCACCACGGTGCATTATTTGGATAGAATTTGAGTGTCGCATTCCCACGCGCCCAAAATGTATCCCATTGGGCTAGGCTATTTATCTTAGCCCGTTTGAGCTTGCTTACTAAAGTGTTCTTTTTTAGCTAATAGATTGCACACAAAATTGCACTATATATTTTTTTGTACTAGTGAGAAGTACATAAAATGTGTTTCAGCCGATGATGCTTAGGAGGTCGAACTCAACTGCTGTCCCAGCTCACCGCATTCTTTTCCGTTAAATGGGAGAGACGAAGCTGCACGCGCTATATATTTTTTAAAAATGCCTGTCAGAAGGTTTAATGCCAATGGGACACTTTTTATTTTTCAGCGCCTCAGCTTGGAATTCCAGCAAAAACAATCTATGGGACAAGTATCCTATGGGACAAGAGAACATGTCATGCTTCTCTTTGCAAGGCACACTGGTTTGCTATGCAGGGACTTTTTTGTAAAGGAAAACCTGAATTGATAGTGATAACCAGCCTATTAAAACTTCATAACCCACACCGTCCTTGAAATAGGTTTTTTTTTTTATTTTTTTTTTTAATTGAATGAAGGAAATGTCTCCGCAAATATGGCTCATGCATATTCAAAAACCCGTAAGTTTCTTGTCTAACCATTCTCCTAGATCTAATCGCAGTTCCAATGATTACAACCTTGTAATTCTCTCAACAGGTGTGTGTGTGTGTGTGTGTGTGTGTGTGTGTGTTCTGCACGCTCATGTGGAAAAATGAATGAGTAGCACCAAAGCAGAACTTGGTCGCAAGACCGACGGGTGATGACGGTACCAGCGCAGGAGAACCTACCTTGAGGTCAGCAATCTGTAGTTTCCATGACACTGACACTGAGACGTTTCCGTAGCTGACGCCTCTGCCCTTAGTGCTTGGACTCCGAGTTCACGGCCGAGGCAAACGCATCGCTGAGAAACTTGTGTCGTCAGTCAGGCCATGATTCAGTCCTTTGTTTGTACCCCCAAAATCTGTATAAACAGTCGTGGCCTGACAAGTTTCTCACAGTTAAATGTACGCATTCACTATGACAACTGAAATAAGTTACCACTTGTCCCTTGGGCTCTTATATAAATCTGGCCAGGCACCAAAAGAGGATGAATTGCAATGGGAAATGGGATCCTGTTCTCATGTTCTTCAGTACATTCCAACCATACACACACACACACACACACACACACACACACACTCTAACAGAAACAATATCACAGTGATTCTGAAAACTGTACAACTGATAGAAAGTTAGTCACTGTACAGTCATACCATACGTTTGCTCCTAGTGTAGGATGTCCTGTTTCACATATAGGCTCTCCTACACCACACACATGCATATACCACTAGACCCTGCTCATCAACTATACAGTCACCACTTAAGCAGTTCTAACAAAGATGGAAGTATGTGTTGGGTTTACTGGTTTGGAATTAGAAACCTAATACTTCAGGGACCTGTACTTATTATACATGGGTCCCACCACTGTTGAAACTTTAGTTTTTTGGATGGGAAATCCAGGTCAGTAGTAGTCCTGCCATCCACATTGACAAAGACCAGTCAGGGGTGAAACCAAAAAGATGGGTGGGGTCATTTTCAGCCCTGACACAAATTCTTTCATTAATTTTTTTCCAGAGCGGTTCCAATTCCTTTTTACACTGCAGCCACACCCAAAAAAAAAGGGGCGATTTGACTGAAGGTTTTTAGTATGGCTCCCGGGGAAAAGGGAGTGATGAATGAAGTCTGGCGTCTCGGGACACGCAGGCCGGTCGCTCAGCTCCAGAGGGCGGCTTTGCACCTCCAGTAATTAAGGAGTGGGGCTCCCAGCCTGCCATCCAGCAGCGAACCCCACGGCCCCTCAGACACCACCGATTACAGCGTCCCCGCCCTGAACAGACTGTTTGGTGTGGACACCCCGCATCTGTATGTCTCAGTGGTCTTGGGTTTTAAATATTGCAAGATTACAGGCCATCGAGTTACATGCGTTATCATGTGCCAGAGAGACGGGATTACAGAAAAGCACTTTGCCTGTGGAATAATTACAGGATCTCATCAAAGGCAATTACATTAACATCACCACGTTTGATCTTTTCTTCTAGTTCTGCAATTACCTATTTATCCCTCAGAAAGAACCAGAAATCCTGTTTCCCCCAGTCATAAAACATAAATAAAAAGGCACAACATTATCAGGGGCTCTTTCATTACAAGAAGACTTTAAGCTCACCCTTTCACCTGAGGAACAAACTCAAGGGTTTTCCAGATTTAAACCCTAAACTTAACCCTTTTAAGATTTAAGATCACAAATATGTGATTAGAATGTTACCAACTGAACATTCCAATGCGCCGATGCAACAACCACTCCAGGTAACCGTAAGCAATGGAGTTCTGGAACACCGACTTAGAATGTTGAAAAGAAAAAAAGAAAGACATTCCAAAAAACCTACTCTTCAAAGGGTTAAAGCAGGGGGGGAAGCGGGAAGAGAACAGCACACGGAGCACGAGGTGTAAGCAGAGACTCATTTATTGCCATCACTGGAGCTGCACAGAATTTGGTTGCTTTAAACAATGAGACATTCAGGAAACACCAACACGCTATTCTGCAGGTGCTGGTAGCTGAAGCCAGTCTGGCGGCACGAGGAAACGCGCTCTCTCTCGCTGAGGGAAAAAACCAGGCCGACGGCTCCCTTTCCTCACAGCCTCCAACAAAGGCCAGCCACACCATCCCCATCCGTCACACGCCAGACTCAGTGTCAACCAGTGCTGCTAAGACTATAGGACAGAGCGGCAGGGGCTACATTTCGTCCAAAGAGAAAACAGATTCACTTTGCTGGCTAAGGTCAGCCTTCAGCGGTCTTCCAGTTTAAATATTCTTCATGATACAAATGACCATACGAACTCAGAAAAGGAACAAATTACACAGAAATTACACTCAATTAATAATAAAAAAAAATTAAATCTACAAACCAAAAAGACAAACAGTGTTTTGTTACCCAGGCTGTACAGAGTCAAAAAAAAAAGCATCTTAGGCTTTTTTTTCTTTTTTTTTTCCAAAAGGACAAATACAAATTCATTTGCAAGCTTTCATTTCATGGGCGGGCGCCCCCGACCCTGGCTGCTGCAGCTTAAAGACGTGCGGCTGGCTTCCCCTCGCCGGGCACGCAGGAGACACTGCCGGCGCCACCGGACTCCGTCACACATTGTTCAGACGGCCTTCGGAGAGTCGGTGGTGTCCTGCCGTCTGTGGTCTTCGGTCCGGACCCGTGTGAAAACCAGCGGACGGGACCCACGGGGGGCGAGATGGAGACTTCCGAGCGTGTCCAGCAGACGCTCGTTGGGAAGGGGCATCTTTTTGGGAAGCCGCGGGCGCGCGCGGGTCTCTGCGGGGTGCGGCAGCGGACACCACTGATTGGGGTCGGGCCGGGCCCGCCTGGCAGCAGGACCGGGTCGGCCCTGTACCGGCTGGGCTCGGCGGCGGTGACTGGCACTGACGGGATAGCCCTTTTTGGGAGTTTTTGGGTTCCATCACTGGACAGGACATTAAACACCAGGGAGACGCAGAGTAACACCCCACCGCCCACCCCCCTCCCCCCCCCCAACACCACCACCAACACAGAGTTCCTTTAGAACCGGGATGGAACGCCGCGGTGCCGTCCCGTCCCGTCCGTTCCCTGGCACAGCGGGCACAACGCTGGCATTTTAAAGAGCTTAACCTCGCGCCCTGCGCCCATACTGACCGAGCCTTCCGCCAAAAAAACCACTCGTCCCACCGTTCGGTACACACGGGGGCGCACACAGAAGTGACTCGCTTCGGGACGTCCCACGACATGAGCTCTGAAGCCTGGGGCCTGGGGCCTGGGGCCTGGGGCCTGCGCACACAGGCGGACACGGCTGCCAGGCCCGCAGGTGGAACAGCCACACAGTAAACCGTCATGTAGAACTCAACCAGCCACACTCCAGCAAAAGTGCAAAGCCTTCCTGGCCCCCCCCCACCCCCCGGGGGGGAGGGGGGGCTGATACAGCAAAGTTAAACCTCCGTCTCTCACCCACACACAGAACACGCTCTACAAAACACAACTTTTTTTCTTTTTAAGTTACAAAAGTTCCAAAGGACAAAAAAAAAAAGAAAAAAGGAAAAAAAAAAAAAAACAAAAAAAAAAACATGAGCAAAACAAAATGAGACGAAAAACAAAACATTTTTTTAAAAAAAGAGAGAGAAAAAGGTGGCCGTCTAAGCTGCCGCTTCCTCTGGCGCTGCACCGTCCTCCATCTCCACCTCGCCGCCATTTTCACTCTTCCCATCCTTCCCCACCTTCACCGCCTCCTTCTGTCAATCACACACACACCACAGGAGAGTCAGCCACGCCTGCCTGCTTCCTGTCAATCACTGCATACTAAAAGGCCAGACAGTACTTCTCATTTATTTTTTAAATCTGTACTTAGTCGCCTCACTTCTGCAAACGAAGCCTTTTTCCCCATGCCTGTCGAGGCCTTTACTAACTGTACTACTGCTGCTAAAAGTTGTGCTACCACCAGGTGGTGAGAAAAGGCACTTACATGACCTTTTTATATGGCCAGTGTTCCAAAAGTGAACACTTGCACACTACACAGAATGCTTAGAAACACAGTTTTTGGCTGATTAAAAACAAACAAATCACTCTGATTTTGCTGTATATGCAAATTAGTCAGATTTCTGAATTTAAATCCTAACTGGGTTGGCCATTTATACTTCACATATGTTCCCCCCCAACCAACCCAAAGAAAGCATACATTTTTAGAAAACAGTGTAGCATTAAAATGGGGACGGTCATCCTGGAGCCCCCCGCCTGCGTGAAGCAGAGCCTGGTGTGTGGGGGTCGGGGGGTTAGGGTTCCTGTCCCAGGACGGGGCGCAGGCGGGGCGCACGCTTGCCTTGGCGTCCCGGGCGGCGAACTTCTGGAACATGTTGGCGTAGAGGCGCTTGTCCTTCTCGTGCTGCTCCTTGATCTGCCGCTGGCAGACGGCCGCCTGGGCCTTGGCGGCCTTGTTGGCGGGGTACAGCTGCACCACCTTCTGGAAGTCGGCCCGCGCCCGCTCAAACTCCTTCATGGCGAAGAGGGCCTCCCCGCGCCGGAACAAGGCCTTCTCGTTGCTATCGTCCAGCTCCAGGGCCTGCGAGGGGAGGGGCACGCTGCCGTCAGCCAATCAGGAATCTCCCCCACCCCACAAACTTACAATTCCATATTTGGTGTGGTGTTCTAGAAGGGAGGGAGCCCCAGACCAAGGGGTGTCCAGATACTTTTGGTCATGTAGTGTATTTACAACATTGTGGTCTAATTGTCTGGGATTCCTGTAACCAGTGAGCCCAGCCTGCTCAGTGTCCTTGTATTGGATTTCTTTACCCTTTGTCCCAGGCTCAGTACTTGAGAGTCTACAATTTCTCTCTTTTATCCAAGTCAGTGCCAAATATTTTGAGCACAATAAGAACCCAGTTGCAGGGTTTATGATTTTCGTAAGCAGAGCAATTGGACTCTGATTGCTTTCACTGTGCGGCAGCGCGAGCGCTCGTGCCGAGCGTTGTGATTGGCTGGCCCGCGGCCCGGGGGGCGGGGTACCTTGTCGCAGTTCTCCAGCGCCAGGCTCTGCTCCTGCATCTTCAGGTAGCACATGGCCAGGTTGAGGTGCGCGGCCAGCCGCAGCGCGCGGGCCTTCTGCTCGTCCTCCTCCTGCAGGCCCGACTCGTGCTCCAGCCACGACACGATGCGCTTGTACTGCACCGACGCCTGCTTGAACTTCCCGTCCTGAAACGGCCCGGCAGCGCGTCACAGAGACGCAGGACAGAGCGCGCACACACAGCACTATACACACACACACGCACACACGCACACACCACCCCACACACAGCACTATACACACCACACAGCCTCTGTGCTGGCAAACGTCCCGCGCAGCACTAACTCCCCTGCAGACAGCGTGCTGAAGCCCTTATCTGAGCGGCAGGGATGCATTAATCCAGCACAGCACAGTCAGGCTGTTTGTCCTGATGGAAAAATTCAGGTACGCACACACCCCTCCCTCACACTGCCCTTCAGAACAAGGTGGCGGTGAACTTGTACCGTTCCTCCCAGCTCTCTGCAGCAGGGTTTGCCAAACACTCACAAGCACTCTTACTGTCTGGACAGCCCCTCTCTGTGAGGCTGTCCTTTCACTTACACCAGACCACGCATCATGGACTCAAGGACGTCCCAACGGGGTCCTCAGCAGAACAGGCAGAATGTTTTTCACCCATTATGGAATATCTTGTTTTGGCTGTAGCCATGTTCACCTTTTCAACATAAATAGCTTTGACATACTGAGGCGCTCTGACACTGGAAACACAGACGCTATGCAAATGCAGCCCATGTCACCATCGGCACTGCTAATGAGCAGAAATTAGGCGTGTGGGCTTACTTTAAAATACTGTGTTCCCTTCTCTTTCACGATGGCACTCTGTTCCAGTTTCTCAGACGTGTTCATTTCCCAGGACTCCTTGGCCTGAAATAAAAGACAACGCTCGTTTCTGAACCGCGCGAGGAAAAGGCTGAAACACGCTTTACAAACTACAGCACGTCAACAATCCCCTGCAACGGCACACCGCTCAGGCCCGGCTTTTAAAGAACCAGCCGTGTTATTTCTGTATAACGTAACAGTGCGGCGAACAGAAACAAATGGTGAAGCCGAGTCTTTCAGACAGATGTTTGACCGGGTGCCATGATAAACCGTGGCAGGCGTATGAAATGGGAGGGGCTTGCATTGAAATGTAAATCGTTCACAGTACCCGGGGCATTAACGACGTTTAGCTCAAAGATGAATCTCAAAAGTGTTACATTCAAATGAATCGGCCATTAAAAATCTTTGAGAGCTTTTGAGTGAGTGAAATGTTGTGTCCTAGCGGAGCGCCGTTGCATGGTCGTCTGCACCCACAGTGCTAACAGACAATGCAGTGCAAACGGGGGTCCCACCTTCTCAAAGGCCGACAGCTTCAGTTTGTACTGGAGAGTGGCGCCCGGCGGGATGTCAAACTTGGCATTTCCTGCGCTTCCATACCCGTACCTGGACAAGAGAGGGGTGAAGAAACGAAGTGTGACTCTTTAATAATCTCACCTGTCTTTAGAGGCAATTAGTGCACAAGGAACATCACCGCAACAGACTGCCTTAAAAGAAGACACCAGATCAATTACTGATCATTTCACTCATCGGTTGGAAAACAGCGAGCAAATCTGTAGCGTTGGCTGCAGCATGTACTGAAGAACACAATGAACAAACTCCCGGATGAGGGTGACCATCCTTTGTTAAGAGGGACTCATACTTTGACACATGGATGAAGAGGGACTCTTACATTGGCATGACTATAACTTTGGACTGAGGGGAGGGGCTCAGTCTGGTGTGCGGGTGAAGGGAGACTTACTTTGGCGCGAGGGTGAAGAGGGACTCTTCTCCCTCCTCCATGGCCATGATGGCTTTCTCCACACCCATAGGCAGTCCCAGGTTCTCGCCATCCCCGACCTCAAACTTCATCTCCCTCTCGTCAAACACTCTGTCCTCAAACTTGCCCTCCAAGGTCACTGGGAAGGGAAAAGACAGCAGCGTTCAGCCTCGCCGTGCGCAAGCAGCTGTCAAAGGGGATTAACACACACTTACAGCAGGGACAGATCCCGACCGACTGTCCACCCAATTGCTCTCTTCCAGGCGGCATGTTAAACAACTGGACAGAGTAATACTGACCTCTGAATAGCAGCATGGTACTCAGTCGCTAACCACTGATCCCAGGCCAGTGCTGCTCAGTAAAGTGGACTCTGTTTGCAATGCTAATGCTAACGCTGCCTGACTCAGTTCAGTCTGCTCAGATGTCTGCCGCTGATGCTGCAGGCATCAAATCTCAGGCTGCCGCTGACCCTCCCCCCGCTCGTGACATCACAGCACGCACCTTCCACTGTGGCTCCCTCGTTGGGCTTGGTGTAGCCTTGCCCCTTCGTTATGATCCTGCGGATGATGCCACCGTCCTCATCCTCGGTCACGTCCTCCCCGTGGAACTCAAAAAGCTCAATCTGCAGAGGGGTGGGCGCACACACACGTGCAGTGAGCATTACCACGACTCGGACAGACTTCTGACATGGAAAATTGTTAAGGTGACTGGCAGTTCCTTACCTCAAATATCAGGGTGGCATTGGGTGGGATTTTCGGGGGGCTCCCGGCCGAACCGTAGGCATACTCTGGCTTGCAGAAGAGCTGGCACACCTCTCCGATCTTCATGGTGGCTACGCCCAGGTCCCAGGCCTTGATCACCTGACCTGCACACCAAGTCTTGTGTTTGAGCAGTCACCCCACCGCTTTTCAAACCCAACTCTCAACCGCACACCTCCTCCCCCACACAAAACAGCATCAAAGCCTCAGTCTGGAGCACTATTGGTCTGGAAATTGTGGTGACGCTATGAGCCACTCATAATACACCATCAAACCTTTTTTAGTGTCTGAATGTGCCAGAAATACAAGCATGTTCTATCCACAGCTTCCGGGTTCTGCCCATACCTTTCCCGAGCTCGAAGGAGAACTTGTCGCCGCGGTCGCGGCTGGAGTCGAATTTGGTGCCGTCCAGCAACGTGCCCACATAGTGCACGAAGACCTTGTCTCCGGTCATCGGGAGCTCGGTCCCCGTTCCCTCCTTCTTCACCAGCTGCCGAGGAGAGAGGGCGGGACTGCGGTCACAGTCATGATCACGAGCTCAGACCCTGCGGTCATCTCTGCATGCTAAACTTGGCACGAAGGTACACGTTCTCGCCTCGTTCTGATCAATAACGTGTTGCGCCAAAGTTCTATACACATGGTGCAATGGTGTATTAATGAATCGTATTTTACACCATGTACCATGGTTGTGAAGAGGAGAATCCCAGAATTCTTGTGACACTACAATCTTTATACTGTACTGTTTCAGTGAGATATGCTCATTCAAATCATAACAGTTACAAAACCGTTTTTGTGTAAAAAGGGCTCGGCGGTCAAGGCATCGCAGCCTCAGACTCAGTGCGCTAATGATGATGATTCAAATCTTATAAATGCTGACATCATCGATGAAAGAACACAGCAGGATTGCGCTATTGAGGAAAAAACTCTGCAGTCTTTTCACATGAAGTCACTATCTGCGTCCAGTGTAAGTGGAATCCAATGATACGAGAGCAACTGCTGCTGCTCCAGTTGGATTCTAGGAGGACATCTGAACACAATTTCTAGGGAACGGCACCAAACTGCAGGTGAGTCTGCTGGATTTAATGCAATGCAGAGCACTTCAGGTGGCAGACACTCTGGTCTCATCCTCTCTCCAGAAGGTTCCAGACTACCAGCATCTGAAATGTAGCGCTGCAAAGTGTACTGAAAAAAGGCCCACCATCTCTGCTCTGAAGACACCTGCATTTAGGCAAAGGATGATCACACTCACTACCTCCCTCAAGTTTGGAGACAAGACCTGAGGCATCGACCTGCAGGATGACAACTAAGAGGAATGCAATGGAAAAAAAATAAAAATAAAATACCAGGAAGACCTGCAAACTGTAACCATAAATTTATTCACTAAATACATCCAGCATTACCCACTTAATATCGCTGTGCTCATCTTGAATGTGACAGCATGGTCGGGGGAATAACTGCATCACTCCGGTGCAATATAGGGATCCCGGCTCTAACGGAACAAGCGAGGTGCACAATTTATGCCGTGCGTGACGTGTTCTGTTTTATGGACATTCGTTAGGAGGGTCTGAGGGTTCACTCTACAACTGACAACCTCTTGGATTTTTTTTTTTTCCTGCAGGCTTCTTGCTCGATTTAGTGATGGACTGAAAGACAGTTTGAAGAATACTGCCATCTACTGTACAGCATCGAACAGATAAAAGCAAACCGGGAAGATTGACCAAACCATGCTGCAGTTATGCAGATTGACCGTTTAAAGAGTCAGCGATTTCGTATAAATGCTAGGCAATTACACGCAGTGCCAAGGTCTGAAGGCGCATGCAGCCTAAGTAGATACCACGTTAGAATTCCCGTTAACCACGGAGTTTGAGTTATAACGTCAAAACACGTGCACATGGCGTTTCGTCCATACGGTTGTCACTGAATGTACAAACTGGGAAAAGCTACAAAAACGGAGTGTGGAGACATGAACTTATGGGTGACTCTTCAACTTATGTTACTTCAGTAGTGTTAAAGTTTGTATAAAATTGATGCACACTTGATGGTAGGAAAGGACCTTCTAATTATTCTTATACACAAAGAACAAAGTAGTGTAATGAATGCTATACAAATTATCGTTAGCTGTACATTTCACTTTGATTTTGAAATTGTAAAATTAACTACGACGAAAGGCAGCGGAAAGGCAACAGTCGGTTTGCTGAATGCGGTGCAGAAATTAGCAAGATTCTAAAAACACGTGCTCTCCCAAATGGGGAGGGAACGCAGAGCTAGAGCTAGCATAGCCATCCAACGTTAGCTAAAGCCCTGTCCGGCCTAGTCGGTGCGGAGGTACACCTTGCGAACTTAGTTAAACACTCACTGCAACGTACACAACAATGTTTACGCATTGCTAAGGAAATGCGTTTTGCTTTTGGAAACATGCACGCAGTAAAGTGAGCAACAAGCTAGCGAATTACACTGTGGGTTTCCCTGGTTAATATTAGGAGGTAAAAGACAGCTGGAGTTCATGATTACCAAGCCTCCTGCACTGAATGCATTGCTTGGCTAGTGTACACCATCAACTAAAATAGCTGTTAAAATGATTAGCCTGCGAACGTCTGAATTGACGTTTCTGGTTGGGCTAGCTGACAGACACCGACACTCCTACTTCACAAAATAACAGCAGCATGCTCGTACGATCGCTAGCAAACCGTGGTATCATAAAATACGCAGTAAAATTTTAGCACGCTAGTGCTACCTGCTAGCTACCTAGCTAGGTACAATTACGACAGCACGCTTTGTGGTTAGGTAGCTTGCTAGAAAATAAGCTAAACGGCTCTGCACGATCTAGAGACAATCATTTTCACATTTTTGTTGGCTATAGATTGGTGACGTTAGTTACCTTTAAAACTCCCCCATCTCTCTTCTGTGTTATATCTTCTCCCTCCATGGCTTGTTGTCCTCCGTTGGTCACTTCTTCTGCAGTCATATCCGATTTGTTGCCTTTCGCACAATTCTTGATTTTAAGTATTGCTAGCAATAACGTTAGCTAGTCCAACAGCCTTAAAATAATGCTTCCTAATGACTAATTTCCTTTGCTACGTCCTAGCAACCAGCAAGCAAATAACACTAGCTGCACAGCTAGCGCAATGTTAGCAGTCAGTATCAACAAGGGTACCTTCTAGTTATCTACTCGAACTGCAAATAGCTACAGTAGCTACTGGACTAAATCTCGCAACAAAAGTAATTAACTACCTATACGAAATCGCGAAGAACCAGGAAAAAACACAAGTTGTCCACTTGGGGTGTTAACACTGTAGCGTAACGCACACTTGATTCATCAACGTCTATCTGTAACTGACACAGAGGTGGACAATTTAAACGGCTTTATTCTCGAGGAAGGGCGCCGAACTTTCCAGAGAACAGCCGAGGAGGGTGAGCTCAACTGGAGCTGGCTAAAGAGGGGCCGTCCCAAAACTAAACAATGCTCCACCAAACGAAAAAATGGTAATCTCCAGGCTTTTTGTGGTACTTCACCGATTTCAAATTGTTTACGAATGTCATATTGTGGAAATTTGGAAGAATATACAGCATTAGAATAGAAGAAAATATAGCTAGTGGTTGGAAAAGCAAAACAATCGCCAATCTGTTTAAAACCTCTTGGAACAAAACTTATTTCAGCGAGCAAACTGTTCAGCATTTTGCCAGTCTGTTTACAAATTAATTATGAAGGAGATGAAGTTTCGCTATTTCTGCGGGAGGTCTGTTGAAATTGCGTGCGTTTTTTGTTTACAGTTTTCAAAACAAAAGGCAAAATATGTGCAATAACCATATGAAGCTGCAACTTTTGGGGACTCGTGTACAATTTGCAGTTGGCCCCTGCAAGCGTTTACATCCTTGTGTGGTTATTGGCTGGCTCTGACTGGCGCGTTCTTTCTTTGGGGAAATATCTGGAAACTACTAGATGCTAAGATACAGGAGTGGAGAAACTTTATCACTTGCTAGCTAAATTCAAATAATTTCTTATCAATAAACATAACTTCAGACAAGTGTCACATCGGTCATAGACCGAATACACACCAGGTAACGTTCATTTATTCATGATATAAGTTCAACCAGAATTCAGTAGCGTTTGCTAACTGTAACGTTAGCTACTTTATTGTTGTGTTGATCTGTATTTCTATAAAAAATGTCATTGTCATTAATCCATAACTCGAGAAGCAATGTTTCACTTTAGCGAATCTGTAAGATTATTTGGCAGAAAGGACACAAATTAACATAACTTCTGGCAAGCTAACATCCATTCAACCAGCCTGGTGTAGAAACATGATGATTCAAACATATAGCTATAGCAAATTTAGAATGATTGTATTTTGAAGGACATCTGCGCCTTAGCCTCTTTTGTGTGGCTGAGTGAAATGTGGAAAGTTGACATGTTAGCTAACACAAATGCCTGTGAATCTATTCTTCGTCACGTCTCTGTCCCCAGATAAACACTCCAGTCATGGAGCACGGGGCTGCACGGTTCCCCTTCCCCTACCAGCCGTACTCTATTCAGGAGCAGTTCATGGAAGCATTGTACTGCGCACTTGATGAGGGGAAGGTCGGGATTTTCGAGAGCCCCACCGGGACAGTAAGCTCACCCGCGACTTTAAAGCCATATGAACACTAGATGTTCATTCTGTCTCGGTGCTTCCAGTGGCCAAGCCCAGCATGTTTGCTTGTTTTGCAGGGAAAGTCCTTGAGTCTTATATGTGGGTCACTCGCCTGGCTCCGGGACCACGAGGAGAGGAAGAGGAGGGAAGCTGCCCGGTTGCTGGAGGAGGCCGGGGCAGACAGCCAACATGACACCAGCCAGGGCAGCGGCTCTTCCTCATCCGTGGCCCCCTCCTCCTCTTCCTCCTCCTCCGCTGCAGAGCCCGACTGGATCGCAGACTTTGTGCAGAAGAGGGCAGAGAGGGACCTGGTCAGCAAGCTGAAGGTAGGGTGTAAGGGGACACCGTGGCGGGAATGCGGGCTGCCATCCCGGGTCACGGGGTCACTCTGTTTGAAAGTGAGAACCGCTGCTATTCTGGGGCCCCCTCTCATTGGCCTACCAATTACTGTCAGCTCCTGGAGAGCCCGTGTCATTTGAGAGCAGTGGGGTTAGACTCTGCTGGACAGCGCTCGATGGCCGTGGCATTGGCCCCACAGCTGCCTGTTTTTTGGGCCGCACAGTAATTTTAAGTGTCCCTGCAGATCCATTTCTTGTGGGTTTTAAAAAATTTTTTTTAAACATTCTGTTCTCTTTCCAGGAAGAGGAGATGAAGAGGAAGAGGAGGGAGGAGCGTCTGGAGCTGATCCGACACAACGCCCAGCTCAAATATGCCCTCAAGCGCAAGGTGCCTGGCTGCCTCTGCCTCCCTGCCCTCCTCTTTTAGCCAGAACCAGTTTTTTAACTGTGGCATCGTCAGCACAGCTGCGCAGTCGGTGTGTCCGGGGAGGAGCCAACTGCACGTGCAGCTGGCACAGTCACACTGCAGCTCTCTAACCAGCAAGAGGAGTCCCTACCAAAACCCTCCCTCCACATCTTCATATGCAGTATATTCAGAAACAGTTTCCCTCCATTTCTGTTTCTGTAAAACCAATACATTACATCCGTAATACATTGTAATGTATTATGAACTATGGATTTTGAATATGAAATGAACGGATTGTTTTCCGTGTGTCTGCAGAGCAGCGAGGATGAGGAGGCGGTGCGGCTGCTCCAGCTCAGTAAGGAGTCCCTGGAGGAGGGGGCGGGGCCAGGGCTGGGGGCGGGCCTGGAGGACGGGGAGGAGGAGCTCATCGTGGCCGAGTACGAGAGCGATGACGAAGCCAAGCCCAAGAACAGGTGGGCGGCCGTTCGGGACAGTTGGCCAGGGCGGTAAATCTGCCAGACTGCACTCCTCCGCAGTCTGCCACTCCAGCCTTCTCGCTGAGGACTCCTCTTCCTCCTGCTGTCCACACAGCCAGTTTCATTCCGTCCGAGTGGATGTGTAAGAAGAAGGGAAGAGTTTATCGGTGGAAAGTATTCAGTGCACATGCACAGACTGAACAGATGGTACGAGCAGAAGATTTTGTTCCTGCTTACTGCGTGAATGCTTGGGACCAGTATTTAAAAATGACAGTGGAAAAAGCTACCCAGGTGTGAATGTGCAGTAGTACTACGCACCCCCTGCACCTGTGCGCACACATGTGCATGCTCTCGGTGCATGCACTGTGTCCATTCAGTCTGTGTGCTGCACACGCCAGCGTGTCTTTTAACAGGAAACTGCCTTTCCCCACAAACCCACAGCCGTGCTATTTTCAGCCCTCATCTTTTCCACAGGTTTTGTGATGAAGATGATGAGGATGATCTAGAAGAAGACCACGTGACCAAGGTTTGTGACGCCGTCGCCCGAGGATTTGGAGGCGTTTGGAAGCAGGGCCTCGTAGCTGTTGGAATTGTGATTCAGGGTTCTCGCAGTTCTTGGGAAAACCCTAGAAAATCCTTTGAAATATTTAATCCCTACAAGAGCTGTGGGAAAAAAACCAGAGCACAATGGAAAGGGATTAAAATAAATACCATAAAGGCCTTTAGAAGTAATTCAAAAGGACTTTCATCTACCCCCAGACAGGCCTTATCTTCATTTTACAACGAGTGAAGTGTGTCTTCCTTGCAAACCCGGTAGGCTGATTTCATTATGTTTTATCACAGATAATATTATGCTAATATGGCCGTCTCTCGCTCTCAGATATACTACTGCAGCCGCACTCACTCCCAGCTCGCCCAGTTTGTGCACGAGGTGCAGAAGAGCCCGTTCGCTGGGGACGTCAGCCTGGTCACCCTGGGGTCTCGGCAGGTGAGTGGCAGGCCCGGTTACTTCCCCTGCACTGCATTCCACGCTGTGAGCCATGCAGTCCCATTCCACTCTGAGCCATGCAGTCCCATTCCACACTGAGCCATGCAGTCCCATTCCACTCTGAGCCATGCAGTCCCATTCCACTCTGAGCCATGCAGTCCCATTCCACACTGAGCCATGCAGTCCCATTCCATTCTGAGCCATGCAGTCCTATTCCATTCTGAGCCATGCAGTCCCATTCCACACTGTGAGCCATGCAGTCCCATTCCACACTGAACCATGCAGTCCCATTCCACACTGAGCCATGCAGTCCCATTCCACGCTGTGAGCCATGCAGTCCCATTCCACGCTGTGAGCCATGCAGTCCCATTCCACACTGAGCCATGCAGTCCCATTCCACTCTGTGAGCCATGCAGTCCCATTCCACGCTGTGAGCCATGCAGTCCCATTCCACACTGTGAGCCATGCGGTCCCATTCCACACTGTGACTCAGTGCTGTCTCATCTCCTGCAGAACCTGTGCATCAATGAGGAGGTTCGCAGGCTGAGCAGTGTTCAGCTCATCAACGACCGCTGCTTGGAGATGCAGAAGAACAAACACGGTGAGCCCTGTGCTCCCAATGCTAGACTTGCTTCTGCAATTATACTGCAATTAATACCTCCACGGTTTTCAGCAACATTAAGGAAAGGCTTTCTCCTTGTTAGGTCTTCAGTGATAATCAGAACGGCCGCATAATGCTCTATATGAGCCACATCATGTTATTCCGGTCCTGGGTTTTTAGCCCATGTGGATAAACTGGGGGGTGATTGTGTCTCTCTCCCCAGAAAAGAGAGAGAAGCCAGTGGAGGAGGAGCCTAAGCGGAGGAGGGGCGTGGCCAAGGCGGTGTGCCCCTTCTACAGACAGGAGGCGCTGCAGAGCCTGCGGGACGAGGTCCTGGTCAAGGTTCGGGACATCGAGCAGCTGGTGGCTCTGGGCAAGGAGAAGAAGGCTTGCCCTTATTACGGGGGCCGGCTGGCTATCCCAGCTGCCCAGGTAATGCTCTTCCTCATGCTGTCCTGCACCGCCATCGTCAGGCTCCACCATAGAAACTGCCACTGTATGTGTTCCAGCACACCACTCAGCATACAGTACGCTGCAATATGTGTTCTGGCTGTGTATATTTAATATAAACATTTTGTATGTCCTTGAATAAATATGCACTTACATTTACCCACTATCCTTTCTGTTACTTGTCTTATGCAAGGCATTCTGGGACTTGCAGTTGTTCATGGCCTGATTTGGTTCCACAAAAGATACTTTCTGGCATTGTGTCGTTCAGCAAGGCAGGCCAGCGAGGACCGATCACGCTTCCTTCCTTCATTTCTGAAGTGCTGTGTTAAGCAGGTTTTCCCTGTCACGGCAGCCAGTTAGCCCCTCTCAGAGGCCACAGGGAGACGAGGGAACGAGGGAGGAAGGAAGGGAGGAGGGGTGCATTTTAAAGTGTTCAAACGCAGTGCAGGGGCGCAGTAGCTTCCAGCAGGCAGGAAGAGCTGGAGTGGAGGCCCCGCCTGTCACTCACGCAGGTCTTTCTGAACCCTGGATAACCCATTATACACTGGTATTAATGTGGCCCTTGTGATGTGCGTCTCTGAACAGATCACCGTAATGGATTTTTAAGTTCCTCTTGAAGATAAATGGATGAATGCTTTTGCTTTCTTGCCTGACCTGTGCTTTATTGGGGGTGTTGGTTTTGGTGCTGAGGAGCAGTGAGTGTGTTTTTCATTTTTGTAATGACTCATTTTGTAATGAGTCTCTCTCCCTCTCCTCCCTCTCTCTTTGTCACTCTCTCTCTCTCCCCCTCTCTCTCCTTCCCTCACCCCCCTCTCTCTCCCTCTCCTGCTCTCTCTCTCCCCCTCTTTGTCTTTCTCTCTCCCTCTCTCTCTCCCTCCCCCCCTCTCCCCCTCTCTCTCTGTTCCCCCCCTCTCCCCAGCTTGTGGTGCTGCCCTATCAGACTCTGCTCCACGAGGCCACACGCCGCGCCTCGGGCATCAAGCTGAAGGACCAGGTGGTGATCATCGACGAGGCGCACAACCTGACCGACACCATCACCTGCATCCACAGCTCTGAGCTCACGGGCGCCCAGGTAACCCAGCCTGGGGACGGGGAGCGGGGGACGGGGGAGGGTCACACCCCCTCTAAACGGTGTTCACATCTGAGAGATATCAGTCCCGCACCTGGACACCTTTTAAAAAATACAGCGTCTCCATTCATGTGTTATCAGCCTGCGAGCATGGTGTGTGGGAGGCGCCTGCTGCATTCTGCTGCTGAGCTGGCCGTGATTCAAACAGGATGTTGACAGCAGTTGCCGTGCCTTGTGTATTCGCTGTACCACAGGGGCGTGTGTTATAGCGCTTGGCCTTTGCCTTTGGGTTTGATGGTGTTTCACAGGAGTGGGCCTTTGTGTGTCTCCCTCTATCTCTTCCTGCTCAGGTGTGCTGTGCTCACTCCCAGCTGTCCCAGTACCAGGACCGCTACAGGTGAGCACTTCCTCTTCCTTTTCCTCATCACAATTTGCATTCCCTTTGCTGCTGTGATCAGGGCTCTTGGCTTCAGATGAAATGGCTGGATCCAGCCCCTCCCCCCTCCACACCCACTTCCCTGAACTTGTGCGACACAGACAGAGGAAGTAAGAAGTCACCAGAGAGCCCTCCTGCTCGCCACTGTCATGCGCCAGTGCAGAAATGCGTGACGCATCAGTAATCTGACGTTGCCTGGGGCAACATTCCACCAGAGATGGGCGTGTGGCACTGTGAGTGGCTGTGGAGTGTGCTTCAGACGCTGTCCTGTGGCACAGCGCACAGCACTATGGCACAAAATGGCCGCAGCTGGAACCCAAAGCACGTTTCTGAGACGTGCACTTTAAAATACTTTTGCGTTAGTATTAAATTTGTTCACTGCAGAACTTCAGAAAGAGGAGCTTTTGATCTTGCCACTCTTTGATTCAACAGTGGCGTTATTTGATGTATTTGCTATGTTTGATTATTCATGCCCCTCAGCACTGGTGCACACATTTCCTCAGGGCCAAGTGATGACCAGCCTCATTGTCATGGGAACCGTGGGTTTTTGGGACGTGGGTAGGCAGCCACGCATCCATTAGAAAGCATCATCACCGGTCACATTTTGGTTGCTATGGTGCCCATGCTTTAATGAAAGTGTGACTGTGAAGGCCGGGTCTCGGCTTGTGTTTGGGATCTGTGATGTGCTGGTGTCTTTCCAGAGGGCCTTGTTAAAGCCCACAGCAACCACAGATAGGCGTCAGTGTCTCATCGGGGTGACCTTCCCCTCGCCGCCACAAGGTGGCAGCATTGGCTTGTACTTAGTGCAGTCCATCTGCCCTGAGGAACCACAGCACTCCAGTGCACACAAAGCCCAACAACCAGCATTTATTTAGCTATTACTGTCAAATAAGTGATGAGCAAAATAAAATGTCCTCATACTGCTGGTTGACTGCAGTGCCTTTTTAACGAGTGAGGTGTTACCTGTCTGATTGTAGGAATCGCCTGAAAGCCAAGAACCTGATGTACATCAAGCAGATCCTGTTTGTGCTGGACGGACTGGTCCGGGTGTTGGGAGGTGAGGGTTTGGGGGGAGAAAATGCAGTTAAAGTCTCCTGAGTGGAGAATTCGGCAAGCACTGTTGGACTGTCCTGCTGCGGTCTGTGTGCTGGCTGTCCTGTCTGTGTGCTGACTGTCCTGTCTGTGTGCTGACTGTCCTTTGTGTCTCTGCAGGGAAGGTTGGACAGAACCCTCATACCCAGACCTGTCAACCAGGTAAGAGGGACACACCGGGAGTGGCACGTCCTCTCCCATCTGCCCCCAGAAACACTCCCCAACTCCACTTTATGTTTAGTGGAGCATTATTAATGACTGTTACAGCATTATTAGTGTGCGTTAGTTTGTCCTTTGTTTGGGTGCGTGTGCGTGTCAGAGCGGGGCTGTGAGCGGTATTGATCGCTCTGCAATGAACAGCAGATTAATTACGTTTCTGTTCCTTTCCCATCCATCGCATCGCGGCGGTCTCCCGCAGGTACCGAGCTGCTGACGATCAATGACTTCCTGTTCAGGGCGCAGATTGATAACATTAACCTCTTCAAGGTAAGGCTCCCCCGCGCCGCGCGTGTGAAGCGTGAGAAAGCCCTCGCTGCGCGTCTGAGGCAGCAGCAGCCTGCGGCCGCGGGGCTTGGTGAATCACAGCCTGTGAGTGGAAGTCCGGGGTGTGAAGGATGGAGGGGCCCGGGTCTGCTGTGAGACGGCCATCGATCCGGGAAGCGGAGTTTGAGAGAGCAGAGCCATCTCTCCCTCTCACTTAAGGCTGGCCAAATGGGTTTTATGAGAGCTCCAGAGCGCGGGTATTGATGACACACCACTCTGCAGGGTTACCGAGGAAACGGAAAAGCTGCACGTGCCTCTCTCTCTCTCTCTCTCTGGCTCTGATGGATGATGTGCTGCCGCTTCTGCTTCTCCTCTAATGCAGGTGCAGCGCTACTTTGAGAAGAGCCTCATTAGCAGGAAGGTGAGTGCGTGGCCATGACGGTGCATTTACTGGAGGTCGCGTTTGCCCGTGCTCAGCGCTGGCTGGCCTGTGCGCTGCGTGGGGAGCTTCTCGTGCGGAGGTTCACGTGGTGCTCGTCGAATGTGCTGAACACGCCTGGCTCAGGTCACAGAAACAATGAAGTGCTGTTCTATGTGACGTTTGTTTGCTTTTGAGGGATTGAGGATTTATTAATATGCGTTGTATGGAAAGGATGTTGTAATCGTATCATCCAGTGAGTTTGTTCTCCTCCCTTCGGTTGTGGGGAGACGGATTATGCCGTAGTTTTTCTTGCCAGCTGAACTTCATGTTCCGGTGCAGCGATGCAGAGCAGACTGGCTTATTTACTGCAGAGTAGAAACGACAACAGCATGCTAGAGCAGTCTGTGAATGATCCCCTCTCTCTCTCGTTCTCTCTCTCTCACCCTTGTAATAATAGCAATAAACTTTTTAAAATGTGTTTCTGACTTGCTGTTCAAAGAGCAGAAAGTGAAAACAAAACAAGGAAAAAAGAGAAAGGATCATAAAATAACCAGAACAAAACGAATATAAAATAATGTGAGGTGGCTTTGAAAACGGGCTGTCACAATCACGTAGCGTGACACAAACACAGACGGACGGTGATCTAAAGTGACATTGACCGGCGGCTGTTTGTCTGTCCAGCTGTGTGGCTTTGTGGAGCGGTACCAGGGGGCGGGCGTGAAGGTCAGCTCGTCCAATAAGGAGAACCGGAGGACGGAGGGGCTGGCCCACTTCCTGCAGGCTCTCCAGAGCGGTCAGCAAGCCCAGCCAGGTCAGCACAGCTGCCTTCACCTCCCCACAGTGAGCGAGAGAACACTGGGATCAATGCCGCCGTGGCAACCGGGCCGTGTCACTGTGAGGTCACAGTAGCCCTTGTCCTGGAGAGCCGCAGGGTGTGCTCTCTGTATTGTTGCACAGCACGTAACTGATCAATTAAAGCAATTGACTTAACCACATGATGTTCTGGGTATAAACTGGTTGCTGGTTTAGATGTTGGGTGCTGGTGGAAACGGTACTCCAGTACCGGAGTGTAGTGTACAGGACTGTAGCACATTCTTCTGGCATGTGTGGCTTCCCCCTCTATCTCACTCATGTGTTTCCTGTCTATCATTTATTTTCCAAAACTTTGAAAATGAATCATATATTGACTAGTACTGTACATACTTACAGAATATAGTTACTGTCAGTAGAAATCCCATTTAGAAAAGGATGCAAGTTTCTGTGATTGTGTCATTGCAGTACCAACTCCTGACCAGACAGTGGCAGAAGAGGGGAGGCAGACCAGCATGAGCTCCCCCATGATGCAGGTGGAGGGTTTCCTCTTTGCTCTTACCAATGCCAACAAAGATGGAAGAGTGGTGGTCCAGAGGCAAGGTGTGTGACTGTCATCATTCCCCTCTCTGAGTGCCCTGGTGATAATGCAGGGCACTCAGGTGTGTTATACAGGTGTGTTCTCTCCTCCTCGGGTGCAGGAGACGCCGCTTCAGTGTTTCGTTTTTCTCGCGCCCGTCCGCAGGGGTTCTGGCCCAGAGCAGCGTTAAGTTCCTGCTGCTGAACGCGGCGGTGCACTTCGCCCCGGTGCTGAGGGAGTGCCGGGCCGTCATCATCGCCGGGGGAACCATGCAGCCCGTAAGCGCCGGCGCCGCGGGGAGGGGAGGGGAGGGGAGGGGAGGGGACGGTAATGCAGAAACCGCGCCTCTGTTAGCGTTAGCATGTGTGAGAGGCTCCAGGCATGGGGGGGTTAGCGTTAGCATGTGTGAGAGGCTCCAGGCATGGGGGGGACCGCTGACCAGGGGGCCGCCGGGCCTGTCTGCTCTGCTCACAGGTGTCCGACTTCAAGGACCAGCTGCTGCTGTCGGCGGGAGTGTCGGCGGACCGCATCGCCGAGTTCGCCTGTGGTGAGCGCGGTTTCAGAAGTGCAGTCTGCAGCAGCCCACATGTTCACTGGGCACTGCACCCTCAGCTCAAGCGGCAGTTCATTTGGTAGTTGATTTGTTTTTCGTAGTTAACACTGCCGACTTGTAAAGCCATGCAAGGAACAGCAGCAGTGGGTGCTTGTTTTAACCCTTTGAGTTGAAGATAATCTGTGATTGGAGTGTTCTTAGCTGAACATTCTAGTGCTGATGTCACAGTCACCGCTGGTAACTGAAAGCAGTGGAGTCCTAGAACACTGGCTTAGAATTAGAAAAAAAACAGCGCACTGCGGGTGGGCGGAGTGTCACTTGTCCACCTCCGGGAAGTTTGCTTGTGTGCATGCTGAGCTCCCCCTGGGAGTACAATGCTCCAGAACTTACCGTGTATTCTGCACTGCAGGTCATGTGATCCCCCCGGAGAATATCTTACCCATAGTGCTGTGCAGCGGTCCCTCGGGACAGGAGCTGGAGTTCACGTTCCAGAACAGGGACACGCCGCAGATGGTAGGCATCAGGACCCGTGAAAGTGCTCAGCTCTGACTCGAATGCCTAATGCACTAATGTGCTTCTGCTACACTTTTCTTTGCCTAACCGGATGCAAAGGTTTGACTGCAAGGTTAACATTAAATTTGATTGGTGACCGGGGCCATTGCTTACCCCTGTCTCCCTCTGCGATTGGCTGGTGTGCGCAGATGGACGAGGTGGGGCGGATCCTGTCCAACCTGTGCAACGTGGTCCCGGGCGGCGTGGTGTGCTTCTTCCCCTCTTACGAGTACGAGCGCCGCATCCTGGCCCACTGGGAGGCCAGCGGGGCTCTGGGCCGGCTGTCTGCCAAAAAGAAGGTGGGAAACCGGCCAATCACAAACCGCCTACAGAATGACATCATCTCAGTCACACTCGGCCTCAGACCCATTCTGTGGCTCAGCGAGACTTCAGCAGTGTAGCATGGTTGTTACTTTGGCATCACTCTCGCACAATGGCTTGCAGATTTTCCAGGAGCCCAAGAAGGCCAGCCAGGTGGAGCAGGTGCTGACGGAGTACTCCAAGTGCATCCAGGTACGCAGCGACCGGCTCCTCGAACCGCTAGGCCCGTTTCCTCAAAGCTGGGAATCGCCACTTAGCACAGTCATCCCAGTAGACACTGTGTTCTGTACTAAGCACATGTTCAGTCTATTAAATGTGATGAAATTGCTTTTCACTGGAATTTGTGTCGGAAGGAGTAGAAAGGTTCTGATGGTCTGTGCCTGGCCTCTCTCCAGCGCTGCAGCCATGCCGGGGGCTCCCTGACGGGGGCGCTGCTGCTCTCTGTTGTTGGGGGCAAGATGAGTGAGGGCATCAACTTCTCAGATGAGTTGGGCAGGTGAGCCGGCGCCTAGGACCTGTGTGGAGACCTGCTACTGACGCCACCCTTTAGCACAGTGTTCCACTTTAGTGCACTGTCCCGCTTTAGTGCACTATTCCGTTTTAGTGCACTATTCCTGTTTAGTGCACTATTCCACTATAGTGCACTATTCTGCTTTAGTGCACTATTCCGTTTTAGTGCACTATTCCACTTTAGCACACTGTTCCGCTTTAGTGCTCCACAGGGACCCCAGACTTGGGCTGTGCTAGCAGCGCACTGCAGGCCGATCAGCGTTCCCTGCATTAGCAGAACCTCTCGGTGTCCCAGCGAAAGGGCCGCTCCCGCCCTGGTCCTTATCAGCACACTCTGGGCGAGAGCCCTCTCTCGCCCGCCCATTCAGACATAATTACCCTCTCTCCTCCGCTGCGCTCCGCCCCGTCTCTCACGGGCGCGCTCGCAGAGAGCCAGGTTCATTGCCCCGCCTTTCGGGTGCTCTGAGAGGGAATTAAGGCTTCACAAAGAGGACAGAGAATGGATTATGAAGCGCTGATTTCCCCAGCGAGGCGCGTCCCTCTCTGACGGGTTTTGCGTTTAAGTTACGAGGCGGCGGTGGGGAAGTTTGGTCTCGTTAGACCCCTCGGCTGATGATTTGGGCCTTCATCTGCAGCTCCACGTTGGCCACTTCCTGTTCTGCTGTGCAGTAGGTGTGGTTTGTTAATGGTGGGTGTGCACTACTGTCTGCAGGTGCGTTGTCATGGTTGGCATGCCATACCCCAACATCAAGTCCCCGGAGCTCCAGGAGAAGATGGCCTATCTGGACAAAACCATGGTGAGTGAGGGGAGGCTTTGATTGGGCACTGGATCTGCTCAGATTTCACTCATTTCATGGCTAAAGTTACAGTGGTGAATGACATGAGTACAAAATAGCATGCTTCCTCACTGCATGTGGATGTGTCACGGACGTGTGTAAGATGTGCTTTGTGATTGGCTACAGGCCCATGTCGGAGGGCGGAGTCCTGGAAAAGCACTGATTGAGAACCTCTGCATGAAGGCTGTCAATCAATCCATAGGTAAGGATTTTGATCTTTTGCCTTCAGGATTTGACCCCTGACAGGACTCTAGTTTCTACCTCACTGCCCCCCCTTCTCTCTCCATCCTTCAGGAAGAGCTATCCGTCACCGTGGCGACTACGCCTGCATCCTCCTGCTGGACCGGCGCTACTCCCGGCCGGCCACGCTGCAGAAGCTTCCAGGCTGGATCAGAACCAGCGCCCGCGTGCAGCCCGGCTTCGGCCCCGCCTTCGGCAGCGTCAGGAAGGTGGGACCCCCCCCAACGACCCCCTACAGTCTGACCTCTCCAGCCACACACACGATTTCACAATCACCCACCCGAAACACAGAAAGATCACACGCATTGTCTTCCTCCCACTGGACTGTACAAATCACACCTGCCAAGATAGTCTCTGCAGTTACACCCAGGTACCTAATTTTACTGCTTAACAGAGAGTTCTCTTAATGGCGCCTCTCTCTCTCTCTCTCTCTCTCTCTCTCTCCCCCGTAGTTCTTCCTGGAGAAGAGGCAGCAGCAGGGCGGGCCATAGGGGGCGGGTCGCACTGCGGGGAGGACCCGGTCGGACCAGGGCGGTGCACCACACACCAGTCAGTTTGATTGGCTGCTATGGATTTGATGGATGCCTCAGTGGGGAGAATGGGGAAAGTTAATGGGTGGAACTGCAATAAGCTATGTGTTATTCAGCCATGCACATCATCCATCCATCCATTATCTATACCCGTGTATCCTGGGCAGGGGGGTGCTGGAGCCTATCCCAGCGTGCATTGGGTGAGAGGAATGCACCCTGGACAGGCCGCCAGTCTATCGCAGGGCACATCATGAATGTCTGAATGATACTTTGGACATTCTTGGAAATTATGCTACAATGAATTTGTGGAGCCAATTACAACAGTGCCTTCAAGACAGAAAAAAAACGGAATGGAAATGTTCTTTTTGCTATTTACACTCTTAATTGAGGACCGTTTGTTACGTTTTGGGATATGATGTCATAAGTCACGAACAATGACAAAATATGGCCAACGCTTGCATGAATTATCCGTTTAAGATTTTTGCAATCTTCGTTTTGGCTGAGCAGCTTGTTCCTGTGCTGCTGGTCTGGTTATCGTATTATTATAGGGATCAAATAAATAATTTTGTTTCTGATGATGTTGAAGAGCCCGGGCAGTTTGAAATGCCGCCTTTGATGTTTTCCTCACACTGGGCTGTTGATCCACTACGAAATTCTAAGTTCATACGAAATATGTTTTTTGTTTTTTTGGTCACTGATGGTGCTCCAAGCATCAGGTTTCAGTGACTTATTTTCATATTCTCAGGGTACCTGTGTTTTGCTTTGTCTATGTCTTGATGAATTCAACATTGCAACTTGTGCATGACTTACTAAATTATGTTCATGTTTATCATTAAAAATTTTGTTGATATTAATACATAACAGTTTTTAACAGTGTCATAGTGGATGACCATGATGACAGTTATTTGTTGAATTATGTCATGCAGTCAGTTGATGCAGTCAGTATTTCAGCAAAAGAGGGCAGAGAAAGTAAGACAGTGCAGGAAGGAAAGGACAAAGGAAGAGGCACCTGTTGCCAGTCACTGGGTCAGATGCTTCTGAGTAGCTGAATTGGCTGAAGACCAGCGTGGCCCTAGATAAGTAGTTCTGTTCCCGTTTTTTGGAGTGGGGATTAATTGAAGGGCACAGGTAATTCACGGCGTATTAAATCTGCCGGACGGGTTAATTAACCGGCCAGGCCTCGCTCCCTCATTTCCCTCACGATGAAGAGCACAGCGGTCAGAATCTGCGACCACGGTAACGGCTCTTTTTAAACTTCCGGATAAGAATTCAAACCTCCGTCCAACTGCGCCCAGTGTTTTAGCACCGGAACTCAGCGTCGGTCATTTAATTCTAAACGACTGCAGTAGCAATCAACAGCTTCTTTTTTCATTTATTGTTTGTCAACAGTCAATAGAGTAGTCCTTGAAAGGAGACAAAAAACGGAATGCTGGATGATAACGGAATTCCATCTTTCCTCTTGGTGTGTCCAATGGGAGGACAGGCTTTGGTGGTCCCGCCTCCCAGTTGTCATCGTGGTCTGTGGTTGGCTCACGGGTCGATGCAAGAATTGACAACATGACCTAGGAGTCCATTGATCTTGCACAAATAAAACCTTGATATCCCATATATTACTAATATCTCATTACCCTTAAATGTTCATACACTTTGTACAAACACTCCAATCGAATTCTGCCACAAATATATGGATTGAGCTTCAAGTGGTAAATATTACAGTCACCTTAATTAGATTGACATTTGTGTTTAAAGGTTATGGTCTGAGATCAATCTTTGGAGATTCATCGGAATACTGTGTTTATTAAGAGCAAAACAGGAGGTAAATATCAAGTCGGGAAAAAAATATTGATACTTGTTTTAGGAATTTTAAGCTGACACTTGAGTCAAATACATATTTGAAAATCTTTAGATGGTGTTGATGAAAATGGCTGTTTTTAATTTAGCAATCTACAGGAATTTTACTGCTCTCTGAAGTGTTAAAGCGTTATTTAACCCAAGTTCTGTAAACAGTATTTCAGAATTTAATCTCATGGAAAGCTGCTTCTAAAAAGAAGAAACCTTTTTTAACATTAATTAGTTACTCTGCATACAGTTAATAAGAGCTCATGTAATGAGAATATTAGCACTTTGTGAATGTGAAGTATGAAACGGATCTTTCTGCTCGCATAGTAAGCATAAATGTGAAGTGCTCTGAATCCAAGTGTTCTGAATGTGTGGAAGAGTGAGTGAGATGGAGGCAGAAAGGAAGGAACTATATAACAGTCACAACTATGTGCACAGACCAAATCATGGACCCACTCGTGACAAAGAGTCCATGCACAGACCAAATCATGGTGTCAGTCATAACTAGGAGTTCAAGCACAGATCAAATCCATAAAGTCAGTCATAACTGAAAAGAGTCCAAACACAGACTCAATTGAGTCGGTCATAACTGAAAAGAGTCCAAACACAGACTCAATTGAGTCGGTCATAACTGAAAAGAGTCCATCGTGTGTCTGTAATCGGTCTTAAAAGCCGAAGTGGGCAGGGCAGGCCGGCCCGGTGCATGATGGGACTGTCGGCTCTCGGGCAGGGACCAATCAGCCGGGCATTAGCATTAGAACATGAGGTACAGGGAGAGAGCCACGGCTGAATAATTCAGAGGTCGTACTCCATCAGCAGCTAAATGAAAACAGCCCGGTGTGAATGTTCCTGTAAAAGCTATTTTCATTTCGGGGCGGTGAGGACCGATTGCATTTGGATAGAGCTGAGCAGAGCGGCGGCCGGAGGGATGGTTTCATCATGTAGTCCACGGCAACCAGAAAATAGGACGGGGTGAAATGCATTGGAAATATATGGTTTGCTGGAGTTGATGGATGCTTTAAAAGCATCTTGGAAAAATGCCTCCACGAAACAGAGACGCTTTTTAAAACAAGGCCCCGGACTGGATGGACTTTATCACAGAGCATACCGCAGGCTTTTCCTTACGGCTTTGACATCGTAAAGATTCGCTCCTGCCTCTCATTTCTGTAGGCACAGGCCTACTAGATGTAACAAAGCATTCAGCATGAAACGCATGGCATTGTAGAGGCGCCTCTTTCGCACCCAATACATCCGTCTGTTTTACATTTCATGCACTTACACAGAACGACTTACGCAGGTTACATGCTTTTCACCTGCAATCCCATTTCTACAGCCGGGTACTTTACTGAAGCTGCTCGGGTTAAATATGTTGTTTGAGGGAAGAATGGCAGCACCCCTGCTGGGAGTCAAACTCGCAGCCTTGGAGTGACGGGCCTGGTCACCATTGTGCTACACAATTGCACAAGGTTGACTCGGATGGTTTAGGAGCCATAATTCAGCAAAAAGTGACTTCTGTACCACAGCAATAGAAGTCCAATCATGTCCAATGTGGAAGGAGAGCAAGAGACAGAGAGAGAGAGAGAGAGCAGGGCTCAGACACTTATTTGAAATGATTGTATCTGAAGGTGGGTGAGAAAAAGGTTAGCACTTAAAAGTGAGTGGGCTGGACGGGGAGCCCTGGTCCACTCTGGGCTCTGTGCCTGGGGAAAGCACAGAGGGGATAAAGATGTGCCCAAATACAAATCTCACGGGAGACGGTGCAGAGTGTGCTTGGCCTTCATCCCCCCCCCGGCCTGCGCTGCGATATAAGTTATGGTGTTGCCCCAGTGTCTCCTCTTTCTTTGCTGAGTTCTGCCAACTGAATGCCCAATGTAAAGTATATTGTGTGTGTGTGCCGGTGTGGGCCATGTTTTGAAAAATTAAGCTTCCTCCCATCCATTACTAGAACTCCTAAATGGAGTGGCGGAAGGAATCTTGGGGGGGGGGGGGGTGCTCCGTCCCTGACCGAGGGTCTCTGACACTCTGAGAGATTAAAGAGAGAGAGAAAAGGACATGCAGCTCTAAAATGGAACAGCCTCCGGTGATTTCCTCATCGCTTCTTGAGGCCATCGGTGCTGTTTTTTGTAGTGGTTTTGCTTTCACGCACACACACACACACACACACACACACACACACACACAGTCACAGAGCGAACGGGGGAGGACCAGGCTGTGAAGAGAAGCGGAAAAAAGCGTATGGCGGTATTATATGACAGATTGCATATTTCCCAGGCTGTGATTTCTGCGGTACAATATGACTGCTGCCAGGAAGAAATATGTGTGTGCTCATGAGCAACAAAATAATGACTCAGCGCTGGCGAGGTGTCTGTTTAGCTGTAGCAGGCAGCTGGTGAGCGACCCAGTGATTTGTGTCTAGTAATGAAGCTCTTAGAAAACATGACGAATGAGATGGCGGGCAGGCCGCAAATAAATTGTGTGGTTGTAGCCTGCATAGGCAGATGGTTTCAGATCAACTGACCGATAATTTACCGAGGTTGGTCAACTGGGCAGTCAGTAAACTGTCAGGCATTTGGCAGGGGGAGGTGTATTTCTCAGCAAAAAAAACTAATTTGTATTTTAAAAAATGAGCCAATTTTTTTTTAAACAAACCAAAAATATGCACACTTGAACACTCATTTAGAATTTTGAAGAAAAAAAAATTCCAAAAAAACAACCAACCCTTTGAAGGGTTTCTCAGGGAAAGAAAGGCCTCGAGCGTGGGGGATCTCCCTCTACACGCTCGCTGTGGAATTACCTGCTATCCCCCACGCTCCCTCCAAGGGCCTCTGCAAATACTTCTTCAGTTACTCGCTGGAAAAATACGCTTTTTGAAAGAAGTTGACGGGGGGATGCGGGCGCGACCTCGCGAGGCCCCAAACACGGGCGTGAGTCTGGCGGGACCTCGCTCCTGCCCCAAACGCGGGCGTGAGTCTGGCGCGACCTCGCTCCTGCCCCAAACGCGGGCGTGAGTCTGGCGGGACCTCGCCCCTGCCCTGCCCTCCCAGAGCCTATTGATTTACACACGCTCAGCGCACACGCAGCGGGGAGCCGGGGGATTCGCTGTCGGTCTGCCGAACCTTTGAAGGAGCGCTTTTTTACTGACGCGCGTGCACTTCACCCCATCAGAGCGGAGAGTCGGCGCTGCTATAAATGTACCGGAGAGGCAGGCCTGGGAAGGAAAGGGGGGAGGGAAGGAGTGAGGGAGGGGAGAGATAAAACTGAAAGGAAAAGAAGAAAAGAAACTGGTTCTCATCCTAAAACAAAAACTTTTTTTTTTAAATGTATGTATGCTGCACCATGCTGTGACGATGGGTTCTTGGGTAAAGGAAATTGCTGCAGGCTGACACAGTAAGGCAGGGCTTCGTTAGCGGCTGCTGCTGAAGATGCGATGCGGGCAGTAAAAGTCTTTCTGGTGGCTTGTTGTTTTGCCAGGCCGCGTTATACTTGGCAGCGTCGGCTGTTCCCGGCAACAACACACTGAACTTTTCACCATCAGCCCACTTATCAAACTGGCGTGAACGGTGCATTACAGCAGAACAGACAGAACGCTCACCTGAAAGAGGCATGGACTGGCCCGGTGTGAGATCACTAGATTATCCAATTAAAGGGGAAGAAGAGCTAGAGGTGATGTTAAATTTTATCAGCAGCGGTAACGAGCGCCGAGACATCCCCCTGAACTGCACGTAAAAGCTTAATTGGCGACGGTGTGGTGAAAGCGGGCCCGTTTATACGCTGGAATGGGGGTGTTAAATTCCACACGGCCCGGTCTCTGATTACCACATAAAGGCACCACAGCATAAAGAAACAGCAGAAGACACGTGTCCCGCTAATTATCTCTGTGACCCTGTGGCCCCGCAAAGGGCCCTTCGGCTAATATTCTGCACAGAGTACGGCCGTCGCTAAGGAATATGTTTAAAATCTTGTGTTACTGCACCTCTCATGCAATGTAAGTGTTGCCTCTTTTTCCTACTTTCTTCCCCCCTGCTCTTAAACTATTAGGAGTGGAGTTGCGTCTGATTCTACCTCTCTCTATGTGCCTGATTTATTCTGTGTTCTCCGATTGATTTCCTTTGTTTTGTGGATTATGCAGCCACATAGTTTCAGTTGTTACTGCAGCATGCTGTGTGCGGTGCAAAAGGTGTGTGTGTGTCAATATAGAGAGAGCTAGTGTGCGTGTGTGTGTGTGCACGTGAATGAGTGTGTGTGTGTGTGTATATGTGTGTGTGTGTGTGCATGAGACCCTTAGATTAGGTGTGTGGCCTGTGGCTGCTGCAGTAATAGAGGACATGTGCTGGGGGAGCTGAGATTCAAAATTCCCGAAATCAGGCCTTACGGAACATCTGGCTTCTTCCTTTCTTCCCCCCAAACTTATGTGCATGGCCTTGCTTAAGGGGACCACAGCAGCAGCAGGGTCCCAGTCAGGCTTTGAATGCTGGAGTGGCTACATCCCTCTGCTTCAGGCTCCTGAAGCTAAATGCTCAGATGAGCCGGTGTTCTCCCAAGTGCTGACTCACGCATTCTTCCATCTGAACCGCTCTCCATTCTGCAGTATCCCACAGTGACCAGCGGATGTCAGTAGAGAACAGTACACGGTTGCTGCTGCTGCTGCTGCTGATGCTAACTCTCCCACAGCTGTGTGAGTTTGTGTGAGTGCCTGTGTGTGTGTGTGAGTGCCTGTGTGTGTGTGTGCCTGTGCCTGTGCCTGTAGCTGCTGAGGACATTGGCCACACAGCACGCTTTACCGTGACGGGAATAGAAGAATGAACTGATACAGCAGGGACATACCCCTGGAGCAGCTTACTGCTTATCTAAGGAGCTGGCAAAAGGTTTCTCTCTCTCTCTCTCTCTCTCTCTCTCTCTCTCTCTCTCTCTCTCTCTCTCTCTCTCTCTCTCTCTCTCTCTCTCTCTCTCTCTCTCTCTCTCTCTCTCTCTCTCTCTCTCTCTCTCTCTCTCTCTCTCTCTCCCCCCCCTCTCTCTCTCAGGGCACTTGAGGTTTGAGTATGCATCCTAAAAATTGATTTACGACTAAGGTTTCTGTATTTTTTTTCCTTTAGATCTTTTTGATACTGTGAGTAATTGATGTTTTTTATTTTTATTTTATCTGTATCTTCATTCTAGTATAATGAATTGACAATGATGTTCTAATAAAGAGGCATCAGAGTCTCTCTCCCTGTCTGTGCAGCTGCCCCTTTGCTTGGACACGGCAGTCTTGCCTTCCCTGCAGAGGCCTGCGGTCACACCAGCGTTTACCTGTTTAAGTCCCGCCAGGTGGCTGCAGATTAAGCTGTGAGAACCTCTCTGCACTCAGGCAGGCAGTCAGAGAATCAGGCCTTCAGATGGGCTCGAGTTCACACAGATAACATGCTGATGTGTGTGTGTGTGTGTGTTTGTGTGTATGCTACTGGAGCCCCCTTACCACATAAATGAGTTAAAGGAGGAAAGGAGTTAAGAGTGACTCACTAGTATGTTTGTGGTACAATAACCAGCTTGAGAGATAATGAAAAAGTTAATGAAGATGGAAGATATTAATATTGTACATGCAGCAATGCAGACGCGAAGCAATACTGACATGGGACTATGGGAAATCTGAGAATAGACAGGTGTGGTGGGGGGGGGATGCTGAAGTGTCTGAAGTGTACTGTATGAAACAATAAAATACAATGAACAGCTTTCCTGTGTGCCTGACACAGTGACAGTTGATATGCGTTTTAAGACAATGTCACAGCAGGAGTTCTGTACGAACCCTTCACTGGGAAAGTATGAGATGATGAAAACAATACAGGGGTTGCTCCTTGTGTACAGATGATAGATCGCTGGGTTGGTAGTGTCAGAGAGAGAGAGAGAGAGAGATCAGAATCAGCACAACAAGTAGAAGATCAGCTGTGTAATGAGCTGTGTGCTGCTTCCTCTCTCTGTCACTGTGTGTGTTTGTGTGCGTGCGTGTGTGTGGGTGTGTGCGTGTTTGTTTAGGGCGATTAATGCTGATTATGAGGACTGATTATGAGGACGGAGTGTAGCACAGTGGGTAAGGAACTGGGCTTGTAACCGAAAGGTCGCAGGTTCGATTCCCGGGTAGGACACTGCCGTTGTACCCTTGAGCAAGGTACTTAACCGAAATTGCTTCAGTATATATCCAGCTGTATAAATGGATACAATGTAAAATGCTATGTAAAAAGTTGTGTAAGTCGCTCTGGATAAGAGCGTCTGCTAAATGCCTGTAATGTAATGTAATGTAATGATTATTCTATGATGTGAGTGTGTGCTCTTTGTTTCAGTAGAGATTATTGGGGAGGCTCGGGGCATCTGCACATTGCTTGGCTGTCAGTGTTTGTGTTGGGAATTCAAGGTGCTGATGTCATCATCAATAAAGAGGTACTGTGGGACTGTTTGAGTCTCCCACACTTATGTTTCAGTTACCCTCACCCATCTGCAGTGATGTTCTCTCAGTCTCTGTATCTCTCCCTCTCTCTCTCCCTCTCCCTCCCTCCACCTCTCTCTCTGTCTCTCTCTCCCCCTCTCCACCTCTCCACCTCTCTCTCAGTCTCTCCCTCTTTCCCTCTCTCTCTCTCTCCCTCCCTCCTCTTCACAGCCTGTGTTTCTCTTGTTTCTCTGCAGTGTAGCAGGGCGGTTTGGACCCAAACGGGTCAGGCGCTGCATTGCTGTTTGGGGACCCCAGGTTTGTCTTCATTACACATTCCTCAGGACCGAGCTGGAGGAGTTGTTTGCTTGTTCGTTTGTTTGCTTGCTGCCGCTGTTCTTTTTGGCTCTCCGCCGCCCTCCCCCTGGGTTCCCCGTGCTCTCGCACGCCTCCTCTGCCCAATCTCTTTTCCTGCCGTTCCCCCCCGAACGTTCACCCGCGATTCCTCCAGCCGTCGTCATGGAAACCGGCTGGATGGCTTTTAAAAAGCCCTGCAGCTGCGACATGGGGATTATTATCTGTGTGCATTTCTCGCTGTGTTCATCCTGTTACTAATATATTTATTTATTTATTATTTATATGAATGCAGTGATAACAGGGATGCGTTATTAATTCCATACAAGGACAATAACAGCAAGCCAATAAACACTGTCTCTCCTAGCCGAAATGGACCCCCACACCCCCCCCCAGTTCCCATCTGCACATCTGCTCTGAAATAAAGGACAGATCGATTTTTCATCCTCTGCTCATCTGCTGTAGGTCCCTGGTGTTCCTTCTGTCCATTAAAGCACACCAGTGCAGGTGTGTGTGTGTGTGTGTGTGGGGGGGGTGTGTGTGTGTGTGTTTAGGGTTGCACACAGTCGCAGGATCAATCGCAGGTGCACAGTGACTTTAGGGTCTTGAGGGTGTCCTTCCTTATGACACAGTGCCGTCAGGCGAGCCAGGGTAATGCCTTTTGGATGCAGGAATGATCTACTAGACCGCTAAGCCTAGGCCAGGATGAAAACAAATTTATAAGATTCTGTAAATTCTGTAAAGCCTGAACTATGCTGCCTGTTGTGACAAAGCGCTTTCTCTCCAAAAGACTAAGCTACTTACTGAAGACTTTTAAAAGGACGCCAGGGATTCGGCAGAATGATCTGTGACTAGGAAGCTCAGTACGCTTTGGCTTCACTGTGTGATTGGGTGTGACACGTGCCTGTCTGAAATCCCACGGGGGATTTAATCAACATTTATTCTATTGAGCAGGTAAGCAGTGAGCCATTTTGGTGTGCCTGTGGATCAAGATGCCTCCGGGGTATTATTCTGCCCATCAGAGGGGCAGTCGCAGCAGTCAATCGGCTATTGGACTTTCCACTCAAAACGTGGGCATTAGACAATTGCGAGGGCCCTTACATTACAAATGTTTGGGGTAAGGTCAGGTGCACCGTGAGAGAAGGGCACACAAAGTTGCAGAGAAAAATAATGGAAGAATGAACTTTCTGATTATTTGCCCATTTTCAGTAAGGTCAGCAGTGAATAACAGCATCGAGGCAACCTTTTTAAAACCACCCCCAAGCCACAGCGTCCCATCCGGGTAATAAATGGGTCCGGGTCTCACTTGTTCTTATTTCCCACTGGAAAATGTTTTAAGCGCATTGCTTTTCACAACTTTCAGGCAGCACACAAACAGCCAGCGGGAAGAAAGCACGTGGAATTAAGAGCGATAAGGAGGATTTTATTTCCTGGACAGCGCTCTCCTCTCATAAAAGTACTATTTCCCAGCCATGCGCACCGAAGCGCTCCGTAAATAACACCGTCCCGCGAAGCTGCGGTCTGCATTTTGCTTTACCGTTAATTTCGCCCGCCGTGCCCTCGGGGAGGACCGCGCGCCACCGCGTTCGGATGAGGGCACGTTTAGCCGGGCGTCCCAGACCCGCGGGTCCGCGGGGAAAGCGCGCTAAGTGAAATCATCAATCATCGCATTATCTGCGTCGCTATTTCCTCCATCTCCACATTAACGTTGCCCGGGGATAAAAGAGCTTCCTGCTGATAAAGCTCTCGTTGGCTTTTTCTCATTTCTCTCCCTTTTTCTATTGGAAACGCAATTACAGGCCTGGGATGCAGGCGGGGGGTGGAGTATCACTTGTCACCAGGGCCATTCAGGGCCTGTGTGCAATAGGAGTTTTTTTACGCAGTTTATTGTGATGCATTACGCAGACAGCCAAAGACTCCTGGAGGTTCCAACTGCCTCATGGAACAGCCATTTTATTGACCTGGCCTGTCTTCTAAAACATTTGCTGGTTTGCACAGTCCACTGGACCAGACACATGTCTGCTATATTGAAATCCTGTGAAAGAAGTCACCCGCCAGTTAGACAGTACTACATCTCTCAATGGGGGCATGTCTTTGTAGCAGCCTCTGTGTGCTGGAGACATTTCGTACTGCTGAAAAGGTTGTGACCCCAAAGTAGTATCTGGGCAGGTTTGACCAGGGGCCTGTTTGCTGAGACTGGCATCAAATCCATTTTCACACCCTGACCTCTCCAACCTACGGATCAGTTGAAAGCAGAACACTCACTTTCCCACAGGTCACACGGGCTCCCCCACTGCATTGTGGGTGAAGACATCGGCAATGCCTTCCCCTCCTAGCTCCCCCTGTGCCTCGGCTTGTATGCAGTGCATGGCCACTGAGAATCACTTCAGCACAACAACAGAAAAATAGGGGCCAGACTCCAAATTACTTGCTCCATTTCCTCTGATCTGTTTACGCACAGAGCTGAAAGGGGCTCAATATCCACACTTCTTTACCCGCGATCAGTGGTAGAAGTGAGCTGGTATTCTGTGGTTTTTAAGGCAGAAAGACAATGGCCTCTCGGGTGGCGATGTGCCAACTCCATATCTCAGAGACAGCGGCCATTCTCAAAAGATTTCACCGTCTCAGCAAAGCTCATTTCCCAGTGCCCGCGTAACGATCAGTTAACAGCCTGCTAATGAAGGGAGGCCAGGGCTTCTTTGTCACTGAAATATTATTTTAGCGCACATGACAGACAGGCTTTCCGCTCGCGTGTATTTATTTGGTTAATTTTTCATAAAGATAAGAAGAACAAAAACAACAATGTGGTAATAATCATCATTATTATCATTATCAATGTCAGCGTCATCAGCATCATTGACAACATAAACTGCTTTCATTATGATTCCTGTAAATTTCTCAGAATTAAATATTATTCCTTCCTGACAATATTTTACAGATGGCTCAAAAGATCCTGTATCTGGTCATGAAGGAACAGATGTTCATATTCTAGACTTCAATTCAAAATTGAGCAAATAGAATATCAGATAGTTTGTCAGTATATACTGCTGAATTACTGGCAATTGTAGTGGGATTGCAATGGGTTGAAGAGGTGCATCTGGAGAGTGGTTATATGTTCAGTCTCATCATCAGCACTGCACAGTATGTGCTCTTATAAATCAAACAGAAGAGATCTGCTGCTTGAAATACATATGTCACCTTTCAGGTTTTATAGACTGGGCACTACAGTAGTTTTGTTGGGTGCAGGCACATGTGGGTGTTGGGGAAACAAAGCAGCAAACAAAAAGGCGTTAAACAAGGAACTAATTGATATTAAGGTCCCATTAGGCAGAGGGGAAGCAAAATAAATTATCAGGACAGGTATCATGGCAGAGTGGCAGGAACAGTGGAATAATGGCAAAGATGGCAGATGGCTATATAAACTGCAGAACTCTGTTAGAGCAAAGCAGGTTAAGGGGAAAAATAGGAAAGAGGTACTGATTGCCAGGATAAGGTTGGGGTACACTGATTTGAATAAGTTACAGATGATGGTTCCAGAGGCTGTTGAGTACATTATACTGGTGTGTGGCAAATTTATATATTAAAGACATTTTGGGTGAGGGGGAAAGGTTCGAGTAGGAATTACAGGGCTGTAGTGCAATATCTTTTAGAAACGGGTTTGGGCTATAGGATCTGACCACTGCTCTAATCTGCTCCACACTCCAGCCCGGTAGGTAGCGGTAATGCACCTACCATGCATGAAATCCGCCTCCAATAAACACTATCGAAGAAGAACAAGAATTACCTCTCAGGTGTGTTAGATAGCCCCGCCTACTTTCTAAAGACTACGTTCTCAGATAGATATGGGCTGCAATATCAAGTAATTCAAAGACTTAATATTAAAATATCGAAAAGATAGAAATTAGTAATTTAATACGGTCACAACGTGCGAAAATTTCTTATAAAACAATTGGCTATAATGCTTGATACCGTTGGTCACCCAACAAACACACCTGCAGCGTTTAAAGTACCGCGTGGACGCGAAGGTAATTCATAATTCGTAATTCGTATTTAGCTAATGAGCTAAACAAACAATTTGAGAAAACTACGACAAACAAAGTAACATTGGCAATGAATTAATTCGTGTATTAGTTATCCGTTAGAAACAAACTGGAGTGATATGGCAGTGCAATTTTAAGCAATGTCATCGTTATCGTAAACATAACCTTAAACAAGCTGTTACTGCTTATCTATTGACATTGATAAAATCTTAGATGTTCTCCGTCTACAAGCAAAGTCAACGCTGTCCGTTCAGCAGCATGTTTACCAAATAGCTGCTGTACCAAAAACAGTAGTAGCCTATCATTAAGTAAATATTTCTGCTACTACCATCACTTCTGCTACTACCATTTCGATTTCTAAAGTGCTTACTATATCTACTAGTGATAGCCTATAGTGTTCATATCCTCTTTAAATTCACCATTTGAATCTTTGTCTGTCAGTTTATTCTGGAATTGTAGCTACAGAAATTGCCCTGTATAGGAAGTAGTTGGTAGATGCTATCAATGTTGTTGGTGTGTGCTGGTGTATGTTGTGGTAAATAATTTATAGCCTGGGTTGTTTAATAGGGGGTCCCTGGACACCTTGTCCTTGATGGTACTGTATGGGGTCTCTGGCCAGACTTGATATGCGAGATATATATGACGATATATAGATTTTGGAAAATATTTAAAAATATGAAACCTTTAAAAAAATAAATAAATGCAATAAATAAACCCTTTAAACTTATGATCGGGGTCCCCTGGATGTATTTGAGCCTGGTGGGTGTCCCTGGATCATAAAAGGTTGAATCCCCTGGTCTAGAGTAGTGTTTAAGATTTATATATTTATTTATTTTGCCATTTGAGGAACTGAAAAATGTCCTTTGGTGCACTTTAAACAGATCACGGCAGGAGAGCGCCAGAGCTGGCCGGACAAGGTGGCAGCAGTGGAGGTCAGGTTACAGGTATGTATGATCAAAAGATCTTCCGTAAATATGTGGAGTTGAAAAGGGTTTTTTTTTTTTTAGAACATATATGTATATTACTGCCCCTCCCCCCAGTTTAACAAAGCTTGGTACCAAAGGTTCTAAGATTATCATTCTGTACTCTCCACAAAAGTTTTACTCTAAAAAACATTATCTGGCAACCAATTAGGAAGTTAACTGGTCTGGGTTGAGTCTGGATTTTGCATTTCATGAAATGGCAGCTAATTATTAAATCAATCAGGGTAATGTGCACTGTCTGCTCCCGTCCAAACAAGTTCGGCCTTTCATGACTACAAAATAGCAATGTGGTTTTTTTTTTCCTTTCTGTTTCCTTTAATATTCTTGTACTGTACCACTGTTTGATCAAGGTGTTGCTTTCTGTTTTCCGTTTGTTTGCTGTAAATGCACATTTGCATTCTGCATCCAGGCTGGGTTAGGCTCAGCAGCTGGCTGTGTGGTTAACTATGGAGATGAAGTGTGTGCAGCAAGTTAGCAGCCATTCATGACTTCACTTGTTTTATCTTCCAGTCTTCCGGTGTTTTTTTTCAATGGGATACATTTTTTTCCCTTTTTATCGGCTCTGAGTGGGATTTAATTTGTGTACGCACCCCTGTTTTCTCATATAATGAACAATTCAGTTCTTACTGGTTATTAAATTTACAAATGAAGGTTATTCTTAACTGTAAACTAATTCTGCAGTGCCAAATAAATGCTTGTACCCTCACAGTTCAAAGTGCACTTACCAAGGGAATGCCCTGCACAAGTATGGATGCTAATAAGTTATAAAGGACTGGATAGTGCTTTATTACAATTTCATGTCAATGTTCAACATAAAAGATAAAAAAAACAGCATTTCCATTTCAGTGCGAAAATACAAATAAGGGTCAGGGAAGCCTTTGTTGTATGTAAATGAACTCATATTCCCTTGACTGATCAGCTCTCATAATGATAGGATAAGCATATCCATCATCCACCAAATTGAACAATGTGGGATTTGCCTGTGTGAGCATTTGCACCATTTCATTGGTTCTGTAATGCATTATTCATTTCCATCAGATGGAGCATAATTACATCATTTCAGACCGAGGAAACGTGACGACCTGTCAAGCATGCCGGCATGTTAATAGAAACTCTGCGATGGCCTGAAATGGCCTGGGCCTCACTCACATTGTGTGTGGGGGTGTGGTATGGAGAGGCTCTGCGGAGAAAAGCTACTGCGGTTGAATCTCTTTGACTGGAAAATGATTACTTAATTTGGCTGAAGACATTGCAGTGGGATGCAGGAACACTGGTCGGACATTTCACAGGGAAGCAGAGTGTGCTGCTAATGCTCTGGGGAATCTGGTGCTTGGAGTGACGCGTCAGGTCGGAGTTTGTCTTGATTTATTTGTAATGTCTGTCTAATTTTGAAACACTGATTGGATTTGACTATCCAGACTGAATTCCTGTATTGGATAAAAGTCACTTTAACCTCATGGAATCTGAGGTAGTTTCCCCAAAATAGCAGCACTGGATGAAACGACAGGGAGCAAGAATTTGGGCATCTAAAGCAACCTGACCGAGGAATTTAACCCGAGAGCCTTCTGAACTCAGAACTGATGGACCTTTCAGAATTTATGTTCTGGATTTTTTAAATTATGTTTTCCCTGACAAATTTGAAGTCAGTATCAGCTACAATATTATGTGTTGCTGAAGCAACAAATGGCACAAAGAAGATTGTGTGTGTGTTTGTTTGCATGTAACAGAGAATGTGTCTGTGTGTATGTGTCTGTGCACGTGTGTGCGTGCGTGCGTGCGTGTGCATGAGCGTGTGCGTGTGTATGTAAAAATATGTGCATCAGCACGCTTTCTTGTTATTGCTGGGTACGATTGCTTAAGTTACTATTATGCATCACCACCTTTTCATTTATTTTTTTACCCAGCCCATTCTTTATCCCATTGATTTACACAGTGTAATTGCTATTGACCAGACCACAGTGATTGCTTTGGCTGTGGGGACTGATCCATGAAAACTTTCTTGCGGTTTAAAGTGACACCTTCCCCCGATATGACCCACTGGCCCCTTTCCCCTTAGATATACCATTTTAATTTTCTCTGTGAAGTTACTCCACTCGATTAAATTTCTGTGCCAAATGTGCTTTGATTCCATTGGCCAGTGAAAGGGTCGTGACCCCTGTGTTACCGTGGCAGCAGCACGTTCTGGGCTGTAAATTTAGAGGATGCAAATATGAGAGATATGGAGTTATATGCCAATGCCGTATAAAATAAATAAATAAAACAGCAGCAGAAATAAATTGCACCCTGTGTCTTCCTGTCTGCTTTTGAACTGGACATTGCAGTGATTTCCACAGAATGAATTGGAGCTTGATCAGAAGCAAGCCGACAGACACTAGCCGACAGCTTTTCCACTAAATGAAATCCAAATTACCCAGGAGCGTTTATTGCCTTATTGTGAATCACCAATCACAGGGTTACTTTAATTGCATGTGTTCCTCAGGAGAGGCATATGTGGACTGCAGATATTTCACAAACTTGTCATATTTGAAAAAAGATTGAAATCCAGTGAAAATAATTAATAGATTTTTGGGTGGAGACCCTTCCTTCTCGTACCAGATTCTGGGCGCCATTTTGGGAGCACAAAAGGCTGGTTCAGAAACAAACGGGTTGGCATTCTGAACGGGTGCGGAATCGCAGCAGCGTTCGTGCCGATGTTGCTATTTAGTGCTTTCAGTGAGTTCGTAGCATTTTAGTAGCGATGCTCTACCGGGCTCAGTGGACTCTTTCTGAGCTGTGCTAGCGCTTATTCTAGCTGCCAAGTGCACTTGTGTCCATGCAGGCTCCTGTGAGGTAACAAGGACACGCAGTGTCATTAATTTGAAGCGGCGCTCGTACACTAATAGCTCCCCCTTGTGGAGGATCTTGGGTGACTGAGCTTACAGTGTGGTCCACACGAAAATCTTAAGGGTAATGCTTTTTGATGGGTGGGTGGGTGGGTGGGTGGGGAGGAGGCTGCCGTCCAATCCCAGCATCCTTTGGGACCACGGTAGCAGGGCACCTGTGGCTTTTCTTTTTGTTTGCACGCCATGTTTGCAGAAGCCTTTTCACCGAAGCCTTCGTTTGAATTCTCCTGTTACCGAAGCAAAAGAAACAAAGGGAAGACTGCAGTGATGTCCTTAGCCTGACCTTGTGGAGATGGCATCAGGCCCCTCCCTCTCCCTCCCTCCCATTCTAATTCACAGATCGTTAGTTGACTGCAAGTACTGCCCAAGCGCTCTCTCTCACCGGGCGAACAGTACAGGCTGACTAAATCACGCATCTCTGAAAAAGGCTCAATCACTTATTCATTACTAAACCCACTCCAGCATACAGAAGGGTGGAAAGTTGGCTCTGTGTTGCAACTGCACCTAAACACACGGCTGGTTGAATGCACGGATATGGCGGGTGGGGGTGGGGGGGGGGAGGAGATGGTTATAGACTGGCTCATCAGCAGCAAGATATGGGCTCGACTGTCTCTACCCCCCCCCCCCCCCCCCCCCCCCCCCCCCCCATTACTGAGATCAACTACAGAACCTTCGCCAATGGACCTCGCTGCCCTGGGGACAGCTATTGAAGCGACACGGACTCATTGCCGGTGACTTCATCGTGGATTCTCACAGTGCACTGTGGCTGGGGATTTCCATAAAGGGATCATTCAAAATGGATGAGTTTTCCCCAGATAATATCCAGCTGAAGTCTGGAGAATCATCCCCGCCTAGAATTTCCAATTTTGAAAACTGGCATGTGTTAAATGGTACACTTACTGTATATTAAAAACAATATTTCAAGCACATAAAAAAAGGAATATGAAATACTTAATGAAAACATTTGGCTGGACCAGGCAGGATTTATAGACTAGTCCTGCACTCCTAGCATTGTTGAGTCATCAGAAAGATAAACACACGAACGCTTTACTTGCATTTGGAAGGTGGTAATCGCCTAAACCTGTGTTATATCAATATCCTGTATCAATAACCTGAAGTTGGGCACAGATTTTATAGAAATACTATATCAATAACAAAGTGTAAGTTCAAGATTAGCTAACATTTGAGCATGACAGTTCTACAATATATGGTTAGTTATGTACTGAAAGCATTTTCAAATATGGTTAAGTCCTAGAATAACTTTGAGAGCTCCAAATCCGTATTTAGATATGCACTTTAAGGAGCAAAATTAGCCTGCACCTCAGACAAAAACAGACAGAAGAAATCCTTATAAAGCACTAATGTGCTTTAAATCACTGCAATTTTGACTGAACAACAAACCGCAATTTATAGAAAAAGTGGAGTTTGAGAGCATTGCTATTGAATTTGGAGGTCTGCCGAAGGTAATTTGGGGTAGACCTGGTCCCCATATTAAAATTGATTGTGGCGCTGCTTTATGAAGCCCAGCTGTGACTAAGCAGTCTTGGGGTTATTTGCTTTGCTCAAATGCAACAGAATTAATTGTAAAAATTAAAATGAGTGTCGCTGTACTGCGCCCAAACTAGGGGTGTGGGGCTGTTCCTCTGGTGGAGGCTAACGGCACGGCAGGACTTTCAAATCCAGATTGGGCTATATGTTCTCCGACTGGTACATAAAAAAATATTAATCCTCTTGAAATTAAATACCAAGTGTTCCACATTTTTTAAAAAGCAGGAATACAAAGCTTATTTCGAAGCTGACACAGATGCATTCATTATGTTATATATCTGCCTTTAATTGGTTGGGGGACATGAAACGCTCCATATTCCCATTTCTGTTTTCAATTCAAATATTAATTTTAATCAGTTATTCCAGTAGGTCATCTGTTTCCATCACATTTATTTGTCAGTTCATTTTAGTGTTTTTCTCCCGGCTCTGTTGAAGTTATAGACAGGTGTTCTCCGTTCAGGTGTGCATAGTTTCCGCGGCACGCCACCATTAATCTGCTTTCGTTCAGTTTTTATTCTCTGCGGTGCAGAAGCGTAGTGGAAGCAGAAGGGGATTCATTGGTACCGGCCTGTTTGAGCAAACAGTATTTAGCTGTGACGGCGGTGTACTGACACAGTGCTCAGCGCTTTCAGGCAAGGGAGTCAGACCTCTTCACGTTCGCTTTTTTTAATGGTGCCCGCTCAGTTACATCATATTAAGAAAGCAGTTGGGCTGTTAAATTGGCTGTGTGGCAATAAAAATATTAATCTCAGGTTGTGCGGCTGATCGCCCTGTATGGCAGTTGGCAGGGGAGGGGCCAGTAGGACTGGGTGAAAGGGGCGGGGCCACACTGCTGTGCTGGTTCTGTAGAGCCAGTGAGCGACCAATCAGAAGCAAGCTGCACCTGGCCCTTCTCACCAGTTCAGCTTGTTAAGCTGTGGTTGTGTGCCAAAGTTAATTAAAGCTGGACCAGTTTCTAACCAGTTTCTAGCAGGGTGGATGGGTAGTATAATGGATAAGGAGCTGGTCTTGTAACCTGAAAGTTGGACACTGTCTTTGTACCCTTGAGCAAGCTACTTAACCTGCACTGCTTCAGTATATATCCAGCTGTATAAATGGATGCAATGTAAATGCTACGTAAAAAGTTATGTAAGTCGCTCTGGATAAGAGTGTCTGGTAAATGCCTGTAATGTAATGTAATGTAATCACCATCCTTCTTGTGGACGAAGGCTGTGGTTTTATGGGAATGTCAGTGACTGTTAATGTGCCACAGTTCCCCTGTATGTAAATGGGCGGACACAGGAGTTGAAGGCCCCAGTAAAATCTAAAGATAAGTTCCAGTTAGGCAGAAATGGCGGTTTTCTGCGACGTGCTGGATACTAGTGATGGATACAGTGGATGTTCTTACTTGAGTGCCTCTGGCCTGACTCTGCTGAGGACCCAGTGCTTGAATCTGACACACAGCGGAGCAAAAAGCAGGTCTGTAATTATGATTTGCATGTAATTATGATAGAGATAACAAGCACTGTTTTTTTTTTGGCACTGTCCTCTGCAAATTGTGCTGTCAGAGTTGCCAGTGTGAAGCGAAAGAATAAAAAAGAACTAGCAGTCTGTGATTTTGACAAATGACTTCTTTATTTACTGAATTAGAATGTGGTACTGCCCAGCTTGTTCATTCACTGTTCATCTTCTGTGTGTATACAGTGTGACAATCTGGTGTTTTCACTAAAAATGCAAGTGTCACTCTGTCAAAAAAGAGTGCATTTGGTCAAAGGGCAAATTACTGCAACTGGAGTTTTGTAAGAGAATAAACTAATCTCAAAACCACGTTTCAAAAAGCCACAAGAAAAGGCTTGAGATTTTGGATGTTAGTTTGGAGTTTTTACAGGTCTCATCTCCAGGTTCAGCTAAAAATGACAGCTCATTTTTTCCGTGAACAGATTTAGCAAAACTTAATGTGACAATCAATTTTTCAACTTATGAAAATAAAGCACTTGTCATTTAAATGATTTCAAGAGCTGAAAACATTACAGGCCTAGTTTAACTGGAAAACACCCGTAGCAATTATTCACAGTAAATGAATGGTTTGCCTCCTTTGACTTAAAATAAAATACAGCACTGACACGCATACAAAAGCCAAGTGTTTGGCTTAATTTACCCAGTAGCCAGTGTATGCCAAGTGAATATTGATACTCATTAAATTCTGTGTCAAAATAGTGGGTTCCTAAGCAGTTTGGATTATTGGGTACTTTGTGAAGGGAAGCCTTTTGTGGGATGAGGATAATTTCAGCTGTGTTGCTACAGTTCCGTTATTCCTGACACCATGACGCTGTTTTTTTTCCCCCCTCTCTGAGAGGGCAACGTGCTTCCATTACGTCTCGAGGGAGTCGTTCCAAAAACACCGGCCCGTGGAAACGCACGGCTAACGTTAAAATTAGGCAGAGGCACAGGTGTTCCATAATGAGATTTCTCTGCAGCAAATTTTAGGCGTTGTGATTTGTGTGGCATCTGGCGCCAGTACGTGAGGGGAAAAATAGAGGATTTGTTTTCTCCAAAACATGTTTTTCTTCCTTCTGGAATTAGCATGTATGTCTGTTGACTTTAACCCACCCGCATATTTAGTGATTAACATAGCAATGTTCGGCTCTTTTTGTACATTTAAATTTAAATGTACATTCCTACTATAATATTTACTGAAATAGATTAGAAGGAGTTAACTTTGTTATTCCTCAGACGTTTCACTGTTATGCGCGTCTACGTCATCCTCCTCTGGCCCCTCCCCCAGTCTGTAGATTTCTAGGCTTGCATCAGTACCATTTCTATCATCTTCAGCGCGTACGCAACAGGAGAGGGACAGGGTAGCCCAGCGCCTTGGCGAAGACCATCTTCAGTCTACAATTAGGGGCAGAGAAATCCAGGGGAAAAAACTATATTCGCTCATTGCAACGCAAGACGGCGAAATAAAACGCACAATAACAGGTATGGAGAGCCTGTTGGATAACCCTATGAAAGCCGTCCTCTACCTGAAAGAACTCACCACCATCGTGCAGAACCAACAGAGTCTGATACAGACGCAGAGGCAACGAATCGACGAGCTCGAGAGGAAGGTGGAAGAGCTGATCGGGGAGAACCGGCAGCTGAAGGATCCCCACGCGACGCATCACTACCACCACCATCACCATCACCCGTCCCAGCGGAGCGCGAGCCCGCAGCCGCCGGTCCTCCTGCATCAGCATCCGGCGAATAAAACCGGGGCGCTTCCCGGTCACCCTCCGCACCAGCTTCATTGCCTGCCGGCACAGCCGCAGCATCCGCCTCAAACAGCCAGTCATCAGCTGCAGCTCGTTCCCACTTCTCCTCCGTCTCCGCAGCCGGGCCACTCCAGCCCGGAGTCCGCCGAGGAGGACAAAAAAAGCCCGTGCTGCAAGTCTCTGGTTCCCCAGACGCCCACCACACTCTGCAGGTCGGTTGGACTCGCCAGGAAAGCCGAGTAAGTTAATGCATTTGCTCAGGGATTACTTTTAAAAATAATTAATTAATTTGAGTTATTCATTTATTTGATCATAATTCACGCGCACACATAATTTTCCTTTGGTCTGATTTTAGGAAAGTCATTTGTTTGGCCATGCAACTGATTATTAACGTCACGAAACTAATACAGTACATTTACTAATGGTTGTGTTTATAATATTATGATAACGGTAATCGTCTAATGTCCGTTAGCTGTTTGTTTGCGTATTTTTGTGTCATTTTAATTGCCTTGGCTTATCACACACCTAAAGAAAGGTGTCCACCTACAGGCTCTATTGCAGAGACTTGGAGTTGGTTTTTCAATGCAGAAAATTGTTTAACGTGGGGAAAAAAATATTTATTGTTACTACCAGTACCGTTTTTCAAATATTTCGAAATCAAACGCATCCGCTTAAATTGAGCGCAGGTGTATTGCGTAAGCTGAGATGCACTGTGAATTCGTGATTGGGATGTGCATCATCATGCGTTTACTGTAGGTGTTCATAATGAAAATGCGCTGATTTATAACTACGTGAAGGGAGTATATTTGTAGGACCATGTAAATAAACATGTAGGCATTCACCTACATGTTTAAACATGTTTTGAAAGTAAAAACGAATGTTAATATTCCCATTTTGCAGTTTTTTATATAGGTAAGCTAATTTATTGTTAAACCATTAATTTTTTTAGCAAATTGGGAATTATAACATTTCTTTTTAATGTGTCATGGACCATTTTTGAAATTCTGAATAAAATTGTCATAGTTTTTTTCTGATGCTGTGGAATCTGATATGTATCTTGTTAAACAATTTCCAAGAGGACTGCAGTGGCAGTTGACCCGAGTTCACTACTCAGGTGAAAGGCACCATCATCTCCTGGCAGTCCCAGAGAGGAGCAGTCTGACGGCTCTTGTCTTTAGACCACCAGCTTCCTCAGACTTGATGAAGGAAGAAGATCTTCCTCACTCAAAAACAATGATCAATTGAACCAGGCTTTTGAGTCCCCTGGATGAGCCTGAAAACATTGTGATCCTTGAGGGCTTTGCGCATACTGCCTTGCACCTGTCCTTAACAGGTGTATAATGTGTCAAATTGGCATCTCCCTTATAGATCTCCTGGACAACTAATAGTATTCCTGTTAACACCATGGGGAATTTGAGAGCCCAGAGAAGATGGCCATTGGCAATAGAAATAACATGCAGAGATGTAATAATGACCATCATCAATTGTATTCATTAAAAAAAAGAGGATTTTCTCCATTTAGTAATGGATCCAGATGTTCTCAATGACCCATCATGGATCCATGTTCAAACCACAGCCGCAGTCATTCATATTTTGTTCTTAACTTTGAGCCAAAAAGCAACTGTTTACATTTCCCCCTGTGCTGGGCCGGTGATATCTGATATATGAGAGTGGAGTTCTTCATCGTGAAGGGGAGGGGGTTGAGGGGGGGCCGCGGGGGGGGTGGCGCAGTGCTGCAGTGTCGAGCAGGGGCCCTTTTTAATCTGCCGCTGCTGCTGGGTTTTATGCTCTCTGATGTCAGCGTGATTGACATCATGGAGTGTGGAAGTGCGGCTCGTTATCCAGCCCCTGAGCTTGGGCTTAGCGTCTTTGGGGGGGGGGGGGCGGGGAGGGTGTGAGGGGGGCGGGGGGGAGTGTGGGCCAGTCCTGCGCCAAAGGGCCCTGTTCCACTGTGAGATCATTACCGGAGTCCCAGCGGGGGCCCCTGATTGGTCCCTGCAGAGCGTCCGCCCGCTTCAAACGCAGTCCGCCGTGTCTCTTTCTCTCAGAGCGTCTCCGGGGATTACTGCGTTAGAATCTCATTTGGCGCTCGCTGGTGTCTGTTAGAAGCCCCCCACCCCTCGCCCCCCCCCCCACCCCTCACATCTTTATGTCTCTGCCTGGGGCTAACTCCGTAACTCTGTGGCTTTGGCTCTTTGAGGGTCTGTTGTTCCCAGTGTGACGCTGTCAGCCCGGTTGTTTTTAGAAGCTAAAGTGCGCTAGCGGGCGGCTCTGCTCCGTACTGGTGTGTTGAACGGTATAAAGCCGCATAGAGAGCAGGGCGGCGTGCTGGATAAGACGCCTTTCTTCGCTCGCAGGCGCGAGGGGAAGCGAGACCGCGGAGACGCGCGTGTGTGTGTTTGGCAGATGATTTAGGGACTTGTGCGGGCCGTTGAGCTCCCGCTCTGTTCTCCGGGCCCGCCGCGCGGTGAACGCCTGATGGCGGAACAGAAGCGGTCGGCGTTGGCGGAACGCGCGGCCGCCATCGATCAACAGATTGTGGTGGAATCCCTGGTTACCGGTTGCCAGCTGGAGAGCGGTTGAGGGCCGGCGGCGGCGGCGGCGGCGGCGCGTACTGCTGCGGGGGATCGCCCACGTTCACGCCAGCGACGGCGGTTACTGTGAGGATAGCAACAAACCTCCGCACTGCCAAGATAATTGCAGGCACGCGACCATTAACCACGCGACTGGCTCTGCTCTCCCTCGCTCTTGGCAACCGAAGTGAACAGATTTACTCGATCCACCTTCCTTTGTACTTAAAATTCTGTCCCCTCGTTCGCTGTAGTACTGGACTTATGGGGAGGTGAAGAATAAACCAATGAACAGATGACCTCGGTTCAGTCAGCGACCTCTACACAGATGGATGTCATAATGGCTTTCGTACGACACGGGATTTTGCTACTGGTTCTTCCCAAGGGGCTTAGCGGCAGATGTGTTAAAGGTGCAGCATTACAAGTTGAGAATGCAGCTATGAATTACCCATGATGCTCTGGGCTGTGGATGGGGATTGAATGCTTTTGTAGGGCTTACTGTAGCTGTGAGTCTCCAGGGACTGTTCAGGGTGCCAACCCCTGCCCCCCCATGTCAGCTGATCACATGACCATCCTCAACAGGGGGTGAGCCAGTGAGTGAGCGTAACGGTAACCGTAGGAACAGTGGGAAAACGCCCAGTGATGCTTGGTTGACTTATGAGAGCAATTTCATCATGACGGACCGCACTCACAATTCTCTCTCACCAGAGTATGACGAGAGGCAGTAAAGGGGGGGGACATTGGTTTGTGGAGATTATGGGTCTATTAGCAGAGAAGACATGAACACATGGCGTCCTGCTGTTGGATCCTCCTGGGGGGGCTTGGTTGCAATAATGATTCAGAAATGAGAATGTCTCGCGCAAAAGTGGATGATATTTATGGGATTTACTTCTTTCCTGGTCTGGCGAAAAATAATTTGTTTGTCGCTGGTTCCCCGGCTTTACACTTGGATTAGTGTTGTCTGTCGTTTATTTTTCTAAATCAACCGCTGCTCTCTGTATTGATCACCGTCGGGGTTTAGCTTGCATGAGCCCTTCACCCTGATGGAGCTACAGTACTATTAGCTGTCAATCACTGACCTGTCTGAACTGATTTATATGCCTCTGCTCTCCTAAGAAAGAAGCAGAATCATTGGTAGCTCTGCCTGTTACTCATTAGGGTGTCAATCAGATAGTAGTGGGATGGCCACCCCTGGTTCCAGAGAACCACAAGCTCACAAGCAATTGAATTGCACAGGTCTAGCACTACAACTGGTCAAACCAAGGTTGGCCACCCTTGGTACAGTACATGCACACAGTAAAATGTCCAGTGTTAATTAAACTCCAGCCAAGTACACATGAGTCCAGTAGGGACCATATGTGCTCTGCAGGAGTTGATTAACGCTGAATATTTTTGCTGCGTTTGCACCACCCTGCTCACCTGTCTGAGGAAACCCTCGCAAGCCTGCAGCCACCTGTGGGAAGAAGCCAAGCCAGCTGCTTTCCCTCCGCTCGGTCCTGTCCCCATGGTAACGAAAGAGCTCCGGAACATGTGGAGAGGATCTTCTGCAGATGGCCCATGTTCTGCGGCTGTCTTGAAGGGGGGGAAGTGTAGCACAGTGGGTAAGGAACTGGGCTTGTAACCGAAAGGTTGCAGGTTCGATTCCCGGGTAAGGACACTGCCGTTGTACCCTTGAGCAAGGTACTTAACCGGAATTGCTTCAGTGTATATCCAGCTGTATAAATGGATACAATGTAAAAATGCTATGTAAAAGTTGTGTAAGTCACTCTGGATAAGAGCGTCTGCTAAATGCCTGTAATGTAATGTAATGGGATGGGAAGGGAAGGGAAGGGGAAGGGAAGGGAAGGGAAGGGAAGGGAAGGGAAGGGGAAGGGGGTGGGGCGGGGCTGTGCTTCCTCTTCCACGGGCCTTTGCCACTGTACTCTGCTTTTTCTGTGCGTGAGGTACGGGACCTTTCTGATTTAGAGGCGGAGCCTCTGGTTTTATGTGTGATGCGGCCTCTGGCTGCCTCCAGAAGGCTAAGCAGAGAACACCGCGTCACCTCCCTGTGTGAGGACTCTAGGCTGTAGATCGCTGTAATTCTGAGCTTGAATGAATTCGCGAAGCCCTAGCAAGCCGTTGCTCACCTGCGTACGTTGTCATGTTTTATAGTAAAGAGCTGAAGGTGCCATTCAGCTGAGGGCGACTGAGATAATGGCGTTTTTACGTCCGCTAATAATAGTTCAGAAATGACAGCACAAACATGAAGGGAGGTTTCTGTGACGGAGGACTAAATAAAAAAATAAAAAATAGCAATCCAGTGGGAGACACAGAGAGGTCAGCTAGGAGAGCACAGTGCGCTTTTTTCACAATCGCAATGACTTGCAAGAAAGAGCCTGGATTCAATCAGTCCGTCCTTAATTTGACTGGCACTCTGGGGAGATTAGCAACTTCCAGAATTAACTTGCCAAACTGTGTGTGTGTGTGTGTGTGTGTGTGTGTGTGTGTCTGTGTCTGTGTGTGTCTGTGTGTGTGTGTGTGTGTGTGTGTGTGTGTGTGTGTGTGTGTGCATGCGCGCATATATGTATGTGTGTGTTTTTTATTTCTGTCCATTGTAGAATTTCAGCCAGATCTTAGCCACATTTTATATAGTAGTGCAAAGGGTGTCATATACTATTGCTATGTGGCCCATTAAAACATGTGAACCACAACTAATATTTCCAGCCTCCTCTAGCCTCTGAAGCAAACTCTAATCTCCTTTTTGACAGGAGAGAGGGAGGAAACGTGGAAGGGGAGCCTGGCTCCTGACGGCAATATCTTTTCCGTACTGACAGCCAGTACCCACTCTGGCTTTAAATATAAACTCCACACAGCTCCCACTGGGTCTTTACGAGCAGGTTAGCATCAGGGCACAGGGGCTGCTCCAATAGAAACCTTCTCCCTTTTTGAATTTTAATTCCTTCAATCTGTGCACAGTGGAGAGTTGCCTTTCAGGACATCCCATCAACAACCTGTCTTAATCTTCCATGATCTCAGTTGACTTTATGAGTGCATAATCAATGTGGATAAACTACCAAAACTGAAAACAGCCAGTGCAATAATACACATACACTTGTAGACACACACATAAACAAGGACGTACCAGTAGGACCAGACGGGGGCAAATAAAAACAAGGACAAGGACAGGAGGATGAACACTAACATAACGATAAGATGCAGACGACCGACTTACTGGCAAAGAAGCCAGCTTGGGACTTTGATGGTAGATAAACATTATTCTTACTCCATAAAATAAATAAAAAAATGTAAAAAATGAATCCGCCTCCCTGACAGATTGGGGAAGGTCGTTCCCTGATCAGGGGACATCAGGCCTCCTGGAACCTGAAGGGGAGGGACAGCCGGCTGGCGGGGGTGAGGGGGGGTTGGGCTGAATGGAGAGGTCTGGTCGGACTGTAAAGCCCTGAGAATAAAGCAGTCCCTCAGGCAGATGTATGAGGCTTTTAACAGGTTTGGCTTATATTTGACCGCTGTAATGCGCCTCGTAAATGATGGGGGCGACGAGGCTGAGGTACGGGCACTGTCTGTTCCCGCCCCCCCCCCCCCCGGCCGTTAAATCTGAAATCACCGCGGAAACGGGAGGGCGAGTGGCGGGTCGTCACGCGGCTCTGTCCTCGGCGCGCAGGTGTCGGCTCGTAAAGGACGCGTGACCGAGACAAACGGCGGAACTCATCCGCCGGGGGGGGGTGTGAGGCTCTGTTATTTCTGTAGCGCCCCGCCCCGCCCCGCCCCGCCCCGCCCCGCCCCGCCGAGGCGTCTCATTTGAGCTCCTTCCTGCCCCGTAGCCGTGGGCCTGCGTGTGCCGAGGCCTGAGGGAGACGGGGGAGCTCAGACAGACAGACAGAGAAAATGTCCGCCTGTTTGGAACATCAGCGCTCATGCAAACACTGAGCACAGATCACAGAGGATTATGGGACGAGACAGCTGCGTGTGGGCGTGTGTGTGTGTGCGCGTGTGTATCTGTGTGTGTGTATGCATGTGTGTATCTGTGTGTGTGTGCATGAGTGTATCTATGCGTCTGTGTGTATGCGTGTGTATCTGTGTGTGTGTGCATGAGTGTATCTATGCGTGTGTGTATCTGTGTGTGTGTGCATGTGCATGAGTGTATCTATGCGTGTGTGTGTGTATGCGTGTGTATCTGTATCTGTGTGTGTGTGCATGAGTGTATCTATGCGTGTGTGTATCTGTGTGTGTGTGCATGAGTGTATCTATGCGTGTGTGTGTGTATGCGTGTGTATCTGTATCTGTGTGTGTGTGCATGAGTGTATCTATGCGTGTGTGTATCTGTGTGTGTGTGCATGTGCATGAGTGTATCTATGCGTGTGTGTGTGTATGCGTGTGTGTATCTGTGTGTGTGTGTGTGTGTGTGCATGAGTGTATCTATGCGTGTGTGTATTATCCATGCCAGGGTGCACATCTGTGCCAGGGGGGAGGAAGTGCAACATGGCCCCCGCTCTCGCTCGAGGGAGATAACCCTCCATTCCACGGGCCCCGAGCGTGATCCGATTGGTCGGCTGGCATTGCATCAGCAGGCCCAGAGGCACAGTGGGCGGGGCCCAGGCTCTCTGTGGCTGTTGGATTATCCCAGTGCTGTGAGTATTATGAGTGCTCCAGCCCAAAGGACAGGAGATAAATATGAGCCTGGTAAGCTCCTGCTCCTGCATTATCCATAAAGAGGCGCAGTGGGGCCAACTATCCCGCCTTAGAGGGGGGGGAGGATGCCTCTACACCTCCTCCCGACTCCAGTGAGACTCCTCCCCCCAGTGCCTCCTCTTTTCTCCTCCCTTCTCGCTAGCATCCTCTGACACACGACTTTCAAGTGCCGGAAAACTATTTATGGACGACTTTCGTAGAAAACAGCTGATGCCGCCGGGCTCCGTTGGGTCTGAGCTCCAGGGATGGGGGGCTTAGAGAGCAGCTTTTTCATCACTGGGGGGAGGGGAGCCATGCTGAATGTCCCCCAATTTCACCCCCCCCCCCCCCCCGCCTGTGTATACGGCCTCTGACATCAGGATGCAATAATCAGCACTCACTCCTCCTAAAATGAGGGGCGAGGCCTACTTCCATGTTAGTCCATGTAGGACCCAGAAGACAGTTTGTGCAGTTTCTGAGAAGATTGGTAAATAATATTGGGTCTACCTGAATGTCTGTCTGTCTGTCTGTCTGTCTGTCTGTCTGTCTGTCTGTCAGTAATAATGCGTTTGAGTTGGTGTCCAGAGTGGCGGTGGCCGATGCTGCTGTGTCAGCAGCATTACTGTAATGGAACCGCGCCTTGCGTGAGTGTCTCAGCTGCGTGTAGCAATGCCGCCAAATTAGCCGTATCGATCGCTCGGTTCAGCGACCGCCCTGACCCCGGTCTGTGATTTATCTTCCTCCTTCCTCATTGGAATATCTCTAGGAGACGGTGGGTGGTTATGATTTTAAAGACCGGCTCTCACCGTTCTCTCTGTGAATGTCTCTCGCCCGTGATTTTAGAGGACGGTCAGTTCGACCTCTCCTCTCCTAGCATAACACGTGAATAAGCCTGTGGAAGATTTGAGGTGTCTTTCTCTGTGACAGTGGAATGCATGGAGGGCTTTGAGTAACTGTACCTAAAATGGTGGAAATAATGTGTTATTTTAACCAGCTCCAGGCCTAAACTGAAACGGTGAGGTCCAGGTGAAGCATGTCCATCCTTTTGTGCACGTAAGAATGCAATTGTTGTTGTGAATGAATCTGATTTTAAATGGACCAGACAAGGAGAGTCAGAAAGCAAAGCAATGTTCCCCTTATTATATCCTGAAGGCATGCAGACATCTGCGGAATAACTAGATAAAAATATTTTTTCTCTCTCTCTCGCCGCCCCTCGTCCCGCTGTGGGTGAATTATGTGATTGTAATAAATCAATATTACCTTCATTTGATGTCCCACACTGAAGAGGTGTAAACAATAACAATCCGGTAATTCATTTTTGTTTCCCGCTTCGCCGTGTTTGTGAAACCTGAGAGAACCAGAGTTGGTCCGCTTTCATCTGTGCTGTACACAAAGCATGAAAGCGAGAGACCACAACTCCCACAGTTCACCTGTGATCAGGAGCGCTCTCACGGTGACAATATTGACTGAAGTGAGACATCAGTGGTGTGCGCTGCGACAGGGTTTTGGATTAAGTCCCAAAAACAAACAGCGTGCGGACGGACGAGCTTACAGATCTGTTTTGCGTTCGTAAGAGGCTTAGCCGCAGAGACCAACAGTGTCAGAGACGATCGGAGACGACGTTTGGCGAATCTGTAGCCTCGTCAGGTGGCCAGCCGGCCCGCCGCCCTCCTGATCATGGGCCGTTTGATCACGCTGGAATTGATCGCCATGCCAGTGGCATTAATGCACTAACACCAAAACAACAGGCTGAACCATCGGTGCCGTTGTGTGCAGCCCAGCTACAGAGCAGAGCGGTTCAAAAAATAAATAGATGGTGTATGAAACGAAGGCAGGGCTACCAGGTGGGGTGGATGCTCACGGCAGTTTTCCTTCCAGGGTTGGGGTAGCTGAGAGTGTGACACAGGGGAGGTTCTGGAACATTGGGAGGGGTCTGGAAGGTCTGGTCCCTGCTGCCTTCCTTCCTGCATAATTGGGCAGTTGAGTAAATGCTGAGGGGGGTGAGGGGGAGGAGCCTGTGAGAGTGGTGGAATGCGAGGACACGTTTCCTTCCTGTCGGAGCAGGGAGGCGTTTAAATTTAATTTCTGCCCAGTGGTTTCCCTCCAGTGGCTGATCTGATTTATGGTCATAATGTTTTAAACCCTCCTCCCCACCGCCCATCCCCCCGTCCCCCGTCCCCCATCCCCCATCCCCCCGTCCCCCATCCCTCCATCCCCCTGCTCCGCACAAACTGTCCTTCATAATCCTGGTTAAGCAGGGCCTCAAAAGCCATTATGAGCCTATTGCCTGCCTGGGGCTTCTGATTCAAGGCAGACCTGCACAGCTCACGGGGCATGGCCAGCTGTGTCACTGTTTCGGGGGGGGGGGGGCTCTGGATAAAGCCCCTCCCCTTGCTGAAATGAACTGAAATAAACGTGTTTGCTGAGTGTTTGCTGAGCGTTCGCACCGCAACGTTCGCACCGCTAAATGACGGCAGCGCAGAAGCCATCCCGGCGGAAAGTGCCGGATGCGCCGCCGTGTCTCCGTGTCTGTCGGCAGGGCGCGGAGGTGCGATGTAAACACGGCTCCACCGAATTGGGTTTCTCCTCGCAGGAGGAGCGCGTGATGGAATACCGCCACATTCCGCTGGCGCTCAGCTGACTGCTGGTGCGAAAAGCATGAATAATATTTAAAAATACCATGAAATAAGCCAAATATACTGAAGCATAATGCTGAATGCTCAGGGAAGTGATTAACCTTTCACCTTTAACCTTTCTACACAGCTAGCAGCGTATCTGTCCACACAATGACACAAGTGCCTGTGTTTCATATGATTTAAACATGATTGTTTTAGTTTAAATCAGGGGTGGACGGGATGTTTTGGGATTTCATTGTAACCTCTGCTCTTAACTATATTATCAGCACAGTCACTTGCATCATAGAAAATTTTTGATAAATTTATTGGTAAGCTCACAAATGGCAGCTGAAGACCAACATGGTTTCACTGTGGTGTAATCTGTGAGTGAACTGCCATTGGTGTAAACAACAGCTACGTGCGCTCCAACTCTCCAAGAATGGAAATGCCCTTACCCTGGCTGAGTGCATAAATATTGAGAAATCGTGTTTGTGACTTAATTTGTCCAAATCTACCTTCCCTATTGCCTGCACTGAGATTGTTGAGATTGAGATTGTTATTGCAACGAGCAGCATCAACATAAGGAACATTAGTAATAAAGAAATGGCTGGTTAGAGCCCGTGTCTTTTAGTGCATCTTTTGGAGATGCTCCTTGCCCGTTACGTCAGTGTGAATGTGAAAGCCCCTCCCACTGAAAGCCATTGATTTAAAAATGGGGCAAAGTGAAACTAATTTAGCCCGGCGTCCATTAAAATGAACCCATCAGTGCAGCGTGCTCCAGCATAGATGATAAAGAGGTGGCGGTGCCAGCGATGGTCTCTGTGCAAACGGCAGATTGGATTCATTTGTGCGGTTTGTTTTCTTGCGGTGATGTATCATAAAGCCACACTGGACTGGTGCTGGTCTGATGGATTCCAGGTCACGTGGTTTTGCAGTGCCGTAATGTTGACAAAGGAGCTGTCAAAGCTCCGTGAATCCTCGAAAAGGATGCGTTTAAGAATGGGCACTTTTTTTCCCCAGCACTGGAAAACCAGCCCTTGCACTACGCGCTGAAGTGCGTCATTCGTCCCGCCGTTCCCACCGCGTAACCTCTACGCCCTTTCCTCAGGGTGTCACTGCAGCGTCGGCCTCTGGCAGGCAGGCAGGCTGTCGGAACAGGAACTTGTGACTGATACGTTAACATTCTAGAACTTTAAGGTCACGTGACAGCCGAGGAAGCCTCTGCGCAGCAGTCAGCAGCCAGGCCTCCAATCGTAAATGAAAACCCCTTTCGGCCTGTCGCTGAGAGACCACGTGGTTATACAGCATTACTGCAGAGAAGCCAACAGACCACAGTCTGTATTAATGCTCTGTGATGCTGCTGCTGTCTTTTCACTTAACTGCAACGTGAATCGTTTTAATGATTAATTATAGCCTCAACCACAGCTGGGAAAAGCAGTGTGTGTATGTATGGACCTGTGAGCACTAGCTGCTGGGTTTTGCTGATGGTGTTAGCTCTCTGGAATGAAGGATGATTGGGTCTGCTCAGTGCGGATTGTGGGAATTTAGAAAATACTTTATTGTTCACAATGGTATCTGTTGTTTGGAACCAGCGTGCACTATATGTCCAAAAGTATCTGGACACCCCTTGGTCTGGGGCTAATCCACACAGTTTTTTTTTGAAAATGCTATCAGCGTTTTCCTCTGGACTCTGAGCATGAAAGGTGATTTGTGATTTGCAGTCTTTACAATCACTGCTCGGCTCTGTGGAAGGGTTGGAACAAGCCTCGGTTGTCATGGCAACCTCCACCAAGGCTGAAGCAGCAGCCTTAACTCCTCAGCCTCTGAGACCGTAAAAGTGCGCAGCTGAGGCACAGACGCACGCACAGACTCACACACACGTGCACACATCCTACAGTTTAACCACACGGTGGCGCTCTAACAGCTCTTCAGTTTTCTGTCTGAACCTTTAGAATAAAAAATGGCACGAACGTCAGCTGGTATCCACATTACATTTACAGGTTTGGAATTTAGCAAAAGCACGTGTTTAGAGTGTCTTGACACTTATTCACTGAGAGAGTCTCACCTAACACAGGCTTTCCTGTCAGCTGCTTAATGCGGGATGTTCTCTGTGAGCCGCAAGCTGTCTTTTTAGGAAAGCTTAGACTACTGAGACCAGCGTATCCACAGGTGTGCCCCCCTGGATATGGAGGAGGGCTGCCCTATTGGACAGCCTGTTCCTGAATGTGCATTCCCCTAAAACACATCCGCTCTGTGGCCCTGTCAAGGTCGCCTCCCACAGTGTGCTGGAAGGTTTGAAAAGCCTTGAGAAGCCGGCAGCAGTAATAGCGCACCTGTACCTGCTGTACCTGCTGTACCTGCTGTCTCATTCCCAACCTGCTCAGTATGCAGCATTTTTTTCTTTCTTTCTCTCTCTTTTTTTTGTCGTCATAGTTACATGACAGTGCATGCGTTCAGCAGAGCGACCTCTGCATTTTTACACAGGATCCATTTATACCGCTGGATATCCATTGATTCGGTTTAGGCTAGGTGGGACAATACGGTACTGTCCTACCTGGGGACTGAACCTTAACCTTAGGGCGGAGTGTGGCACAGTGGGTAAGGAACTGGGCTTGTAACCGAAAGGTCGCAGGTTCGATTCCCGGGTAGGGCACCTCCGTTGTACCCTTGAGCAAGGTACTTAACCTGCATTGCCTCAGTATATATCCAGCTGTATAAATGGATACAATGTAAAATGCTATGTAAAAGTTGTGTAAGTCGCTCTGGATAAGAGCGTCTGCTAAATGCCTGTAATGTAATGTAATGTAAAAGGGGTTACAAGTCCAGTTCCCGAACTGCCAGACTACGTTGCTGCCCTGTCGTCAAGGAGAAAGGCAGTGACGCCAGGTGCCCCCCCCCTCCCCCCCCCCCCACTTTTTGGTTCCTCGCCAAACCCCAGCTGTGATGCTTTGCAGATCAAGTAAATATCCGTGATGCTCATGCTGACGCAGAAGCTTCCCACATGATTCCCTCCTCCTCCTCCTCCTCCTCCTCCTCCTCTTCCTCCTCCTGATTTGGTATTCAGGTATTGCTGTGGCCCTCCTTACATTACCGGCCACTGAAGGCAAGTCGGACCCTGGGAAGACAGGCGTGGTATTGCTGCGCTGCTTAAGAGAAATGCCCTTTCTCCCCGGCCCGCTGACCGCCATGCGGGGTTTGCTCTGACGTCCGGAAGATTCAGTCATTATGCGCCGCTTTAACCTTGAAGCGGTCCCCAGCGCAGGCTAATGCGGCGCAGGCTGATGCGGCGCAGGCTAATGCGGCGCAGGCTAATGCGCCGCAGCCCGCGAGACCATCAACGCATGCAAATCCGGGACTGCAGGTGGCTGCCCTCTGAAAAAAGGGGTGGGCACAGTCAGAGGAAGGTCGATAATCGTTTCCCCCTCGCTCCCTCGTCAGAAGGCCGTGCCCATACGTTCAGTTTAACCGCGTCCTGAAAGCCATGAGTGGAAGTTGACATTTTGCTGACCAGGATTTAGCGGAGAATCGTCGCAGTGTAATTATTCACTTCCTGTCCTTCCGCCCCGTGGGAGCAGCGCTCTCTCCTCGGTCACGGTGGTCACTGGGAGGGGTTTCCTGCAGGTCATTTTACACTTTTTTGGCTTATCTCAGCCAATTCCAGCTCAATAAGTGCTCGGTTAATACTGCACACTATGTGAACGTGTAGCGTATCACCTTATTTTAAAATGCCAAAAAAATGGAATCTTAGAATTGGTGGGGTGCGTGGTGGGTTAACCATGACAATGCTGAGCCATTTCCCATAATTCCCCTTTCACAGGAACCAGACGGTGCTGCACCAGTTCTGCTGCCCCGCTCCTGACGCACCTGAGGGGGAGTCCTCAAACTGTTCCACCAGGTAAGGGCGCGCTCCCTGGCGCCAGAAACCACCTGGCACTGCGCTGCTCTCATCGGGTTCCATTCTGATGCGGTTGCTAGGCTCCGGGCAGCTGTCCGTCTTCCCTGTTCATTGTACCCTTTGTGACATCACACAGCTACACAGGGCAGTGAGCCAATCAGCAGCTGCTGATTGTTATTTACGCGCATGTAGAGCTTCACAAATGGAAGAAGGCGGACATTATGCATCATTTATGTTTCTGGGTGCAGATGTGTTTGCTTTCGTGCGCTTGTGATGAATAATTTCCATTTTATAGAGATACATCTCTGAAATGTTAATCACATTTGACCCAGTGATCACCCCTGAAATGTTCCATTTCCCCATTCGATAATGTCCCTTTTGAAAAGTATGAAGAAAAATCTGATATTACAATCTCCAAATTAATCAGAACTGTATTCTTCGGTACTGGACACTGGCTCAAACATGACAAATGAGAGCAGTTAGTGTGGATCAAAGAAACAAAATAAAGGCACTCTTGAAATTCTATTAAAACCTGAGTTTCCCTGGCGACGAGACGAATTGGACAAGGCTGCAGCCGTGACTTACTACCCACTCCGCTGAACAATATCGTCTACCTGTGTGTCACCGTGAATGCATTCACTGTACTCATTTCAGGTGCTGTAGAGAGCACTCTCCGAAGCGTTCAGTCTTGATTCTTCATCTGCCCTAATTTAGTGTGATATGATCAGCCCCAAACGCGCGCGTGCGTGTGATGAACATCTTGCTCTCAGAGGCGCGCGCCTCGGTCGTGTCGAAACCGGGCGGATTAATTTACGCTCGAAGCTTCAGAACCGCACGGGAGAGGAAGATCAATAGCAATCAGACCGGCCCTCGCTGCGGTGGCCGCACGTTTTATTTTTTTAGCGGCAGGAGAAATAAATTTCTATTGATTGGCGGGTTCTCCTGCGGAGATAGGCACAGTGCGTTTCTCGGGGATAAAACGCCCCCCACAGGCTCTGGCTGAAGGGCTCTCTGACAGCGGTGGCGAAGGATCAGCCAACACGGGGAGCGACGGGGAGCTAACCCGCTCCCTTTGTGAAGAGGGCAGGCCCGCAGATTGCCTGCTCATGTGAGGCATAGCGCCGGGATGGCTGCACCCTGTCCCGTGTAATGGGGGTGAGACCCCAATACCTCGGCAGGTGCAGTCTGTTTATGGCGCCGAATCTCAGAGTTGATTGCCTGCTCCGGCACTTGGACCTGCCGTGTCCCTTAATCCAATATGGCCTGAGGCTGAGGGCCACTCGGGTCAACTTTTTTTTTTGAGGCTCGTTTTTCCTTCCCGCCAACAGCAGCCAAGCCCCTCTGTTCTGTGGTGGTGTGTTCCCCTGTCTAATCCCATGGATGAGATTTTCATTTGCGGTGTCTGAGCCAGTGTTCGCTGAGCACATTTGATTGATTGAATGCCTGGCATTTGCAAAATACTAAAATGCACCGTGATTTGAGGTCCAGATGGGGACATGGAAAATAGAAAAATATGCAGATATCAAAACATTTTTTAGTCGACTCACTCGACGTGATCGTCCCGTTTTGATTGGGTGGCGAGGGTTCTGTTAGCTTTCCAGTCGAGCGCGATGCCTCTGCGCTCGGCCAGCGGGACACGCCCAGGGGACGCGGGGAAGGACGAAGCCGTCTGATAACGGGCACGGCGACGGCCGCCCCAGAGCCAGCCGCCTCTAATGGAGTTCCCGCCGCAGGCTGGGGGCTGGCCGGTGGAGGGTTCTAAACGCGGCTTTTCGTCTGAGTGTCGCGAGTTTTTTTGTTTTTCAGAGGTCGGTTTCTAAGAGCATTACGTACTCACCCCCGCTATACGCCAAGTGACGTCATCCTCCTCTCTCCCTCTCTCTCTCTCTCATTCCCTAAGCATAGAGCCATCCAGCCCAGCACTCTCACACTCTGCTACTAACCTCCTATAGCACCAGCCTCCCTGCTGCAATTAACCCCTGTGTCATAGCACTCTGACACTGCAGAGACACTATTTAAATAACATACTATACGGTAATGTAGCATAGCATTTAAATATGATATTCATGTTCACAGTGTCAATACTTTGCTATGCATTAGCGCTTGTGAAAGCTTTGACCAAGTGTAATACATTTGTGAACAGGATCTGTTAGATACGTCCCAGTCAAATGACTGGAACTCGCTGAGCCGGCAGAAAGATCCCTCTGTGCTCCTGACGTGCGCTGATTAACGTGTGGTTTGAACCACAGTGTGTATTTAAGCGTTTAAGAAAGCGCAGGGCTATTTTAGTTTTTAGGCCTGCTCTACGATGCGTCCTGCCACTGGAAAAGGCTGTGGACCACAGAAAGCAGAGAGATTGAGTTCCTTGTGGAAGGGAAAAAGGATATTATCACTGTGAACTATGGGTCCAGATTAAACAAATCTTTGGCCCTTTTTGTGTGCTGTTAATAATTCCTTCAGCCAGCCAAGTCCACACACACCATTCACTGAGCCCTGAAGTGCTTTCCGATAGAATAGAAAATATGCGTTTGGTCTACTCTGATCTGTCTTGCGCATGATGAACTCTCTCTCTCACACACACACGCACGCAGACACACACGCACACACACACACACACACACACACACACTCACGGACCTACAAAATAAATAGCCTATAATCAGATATCTCCGTCCTTATAGAGGGATGTCTCTCCATTTCACTCCATCTGAGTCTTATTTTGTGAAACTGATGGAATTATGCATCCCCTCGGTTCATTATGAGGCTCACACTGCGGCTAATCCTTCAGCGCTCCCTGTTTAACGCTCAGTGTGCTCAGTGTAAATAAAAGAGCCGGAGTGTGAATCAGTGTATGGCTGCAAGCACATGGTGATAGCTTTCTGTTGAGCCCACACACGCACACACACACACACACACACACACACAGGCTCCAAGGACAGCTCGGTGTGAATTAGCTGTTTGGTGTGATGTGTGAAAGTGTCGCTATCTCTGCATGTCTTATCTGTCTGTCCCTATTGGTCCGTTGGGTTCTGTGTGGGTGGAGCTCTGATCCCGACAGTGCAATGCTCAGTATGTGCGTGGTGCAGGGGGACCACCGTTTAACCTTCGCTACAGTCCCCAGTGTTGTTCTCCTTCATCCACTGTGCTGTACACCGTAAAATGTTCAGTGTTGACTCAACTCTCACAGAGTGCACATGCTCCCTATGGGACTCATATCAACTCTGTGAGAGTTGACTTAACACTGGACGTGTTACTGTGTATGTAAAGCCCAGGGATTCCTGTGCATGTCCATTTCATATAGCCTGCACACACACACACACACGTTCACCCTGCAGGAGGAGGCTCCATGTCTGTGTTTTAATCTGCTGCATCGCTGCTCTGCTGGGAGCGCAGAGCACTGTGTGAGTACGTGGTTAAAGAGCGCTTGTGTGTGTGCAGCAATGTCTGTCAGTCTTTTCAGCCCGGTCAGCCAAAGGTCACGCAAAGGTCACACCCTCCTTCCCTCCTGACTTCGCGCTCGCGTTCGGTAGCGAGAATCGCAGCGCTCCCTCGGTCCCGCTAGCTTTCAGAAAGTCGTCCTTCGCCACGCCGTGTGTCGCTTAACGGGCCCCTGTGCTCCCTGTGCGTGTTCCTGCAGAGTGCTCAGGCACAGTGGGGTCTGTGTGCTCCCTGTGCGTGTTCCTGCAGAGTGCTCAGGCACAGTGGGGTCTGTCTGCTCCCTGTGCGTGTTCCTGCAGAGTGCTCAGGCACAGTGGGGTCTGTCTGCTCCCTGTGCGTGTTCCTGCAGAGTGCTCAGGCACAGTGGGGTCTGTGTGCTCCCTGTGCGTGTTCCTGCAGAGTGCTCAGGCACAGTGGGGTCTGTCTGCTCCCTGTGCGTGTTCCTGCAGAGTGCTCAGGCACAGTGGGGTCTGTGTGCTCCCTGTGCGTGTTCCTGCAGAGTGCTCAGGCACAGTGGGGTCTGTGTGCTCCCTGTGCGTGTTCCTGCAGAGTGCTCAGGCACAGTGGGGTCTGTCTGCTCCCTGTGCGTGTTCCTGCAGAGTGCTCAGGCACAGTGGGGTCTGTGTGCTCCCTGTGCGTGTTCCTGCAGAGTGCTCAGGCACAGTGGGGTCTGTCTGCTCCCTGTGCGTGTTCCTGCAGAGTGCTCAGGCACAGTGGGGTTTGTGTGCTCCCTGTGCGTGTTCCTGCAGAGTGCTCAGGCACAGTGGGGTTTGTGTGCTCCCTGTGCGTGTTCCTGCAGAGTGCTCAGGCACAGTGGGGTCTGTGTGCTCCCTGTGCGTGTTCCTGCAGAGTGCTCAGGCACAGTGGGGTCTGTCTGCTCCCTGTGCGTGTTCCTGCAGAGTGCTTAGGCACAGTGGGGTCTGTCTGCTCCCTGTGCGTGTTCCTGCAGAGTGCTCAGGCACAGTGGGGTCTGTCTGCTCCCTGTGCGTGTTCCTGCAGAGTGCTCAGGCACAGTGGGGTCTGTCTGCTCCCTGTGCGTGTTCCTGTCTGCTCCCTGTGCGTGTTCCTGCAGAGTGCTCAGGCACAGTGGGGTTTGTGTGCTCCCTGTGCGTGTTCCTGCAGAGTGCTCAGGCACAGTGGGGTTTGTGTGCTCCCTGTGCGTGTTCCTGCAGAGTGCTCAGGCACAGTGGGGTTTGTGTGCTCCCTGTGCGTGTTCCTGCAGAGTGCTCAGGCACAGTGGGGTTTGTGTGCTCCCTGTGCGTGTTCCTGCAGAGTGCTCAGGCACAGTGGGGTCTGTCTGCTCCCTGTGCGTGTTCCTGCAGAGTGCTTAGGCACAGTGGGGTCTGTCTGCTCCCTGTGCGTGTTCCTGCAGAGTGCTCAGGCACAGTGGGGTCTGTCTGCTCCCTGTGCGTGTTCCTGCAGAGTGCTCAGGCACAGTGGGGTCTGTCTGCTCCCTGTGCGTGTTCCTGTCTGCTCCCTGTGCGTGTTCCTGCAGAGTGCTCAGGCACAGTGGGGTTTGTGTGCTCCCTGTGCGTGTTCCTGCAGAGTGCTCAGGCACAGTGGGGTTTGTGTGCTCCCTGTGCGTGTTCCTGCAGAGTGCTCAGGCACAGTGGGGTTTGTGTGCTCCCTGTGCGTGTTCCTGCAGAGTGCTCAGGCACAGTGGGGTTTGTGTGCTCCCTGTGCGTGTTCCTGCAGAGTGCTCAGGCACAGTGGGGTCTGTCTGCTGGGGCGCAGCTTCACAGCTCAGCATGAGACAGTCGTTTTTGACAACCAAAACAAACAAACAAACAAAAAACAACCCCCACAAAAGATGTGACATTTGTTTTCCGACCCGAAGGATGTTCCTCCGTTCTGTGCCCGGAGCCGTCGTGCTTGTAGAGGGTAGGGGAACAACTGTTGCTGGAGTAATAGCTGTCGCCGCTACTGTGAAAGTGAGCGGTACATTCCTGTCTTGTACAAAGTGAGACGCTTCGGAAGAAAGAAACAACTGGGACTCTGCGTCGCCCCGCTGTAGACATTGGAGACGGCAGGTGGTCTCGGCAGCTGAGCAGAAACTCAATTTAACTGGACACAGAGCGGCGATTCGCCGCTGAATCCGATTCGCCTCGGTGCTTCTGGGACGCGGCCGCGCCGTTTCATTTCCTTTACAGGGGGCCCGCGCGGGAACACACATCACACTTGCAGGGTATGAGGGAGCTTCAGCAAAATGGCGGCCCCGCTCCTCACCCCGATGACCGCAAAACTGTGGGGCCACAGGGCGTGAACTTTCATTTGGAAATATAAAAATGGTGTCCGGCGTCTGCTGGTCCCCAGCAGGGATAAGAGTTTGTCAGAGAGTAGTCACACTAAATAAATATCCAGGCCAGAAATTCAGAAATGTTACAATAAGACTAGCACTGTTACTGGAGAGAGAAGGAATGAGATCCCATACAAAGACTCTCAGCCACTGCATAGCGAATGTGTGCAGGGGACTGGCCATTATCTTGACACTCACTGTGAGATTGCGCTGGTGTGACTATTCAGTCTCTGCCAATGTAGAACTCCGAGTCTGAAGGGCCAGAAATTAGCATTGTATTTTGGCAGTGTTGACCTCACAGTCCTGCAGATGTGCTGGAGGCCGTGTCAGCTGTAGTGATATTGGCGCATTAGCCAAATCTGAAAGCAGGGCCCAGGCGGTGAAATAGATTTGAGGAGTATTGGGGCTGACAGCGGGGTAATGAGCTCCTGTGGGAATGGGGGGGGGGGGGGGTCATCCCTGCTGGTGAGGCTCGGTGAGAGCCAGGGGCTGAGAGTCGGTGCGGTCCTGCCGTGCCGTACCGGAGGGGTCGGGGGCGGGCCGGGGGGGGGGGGGGGGGTCGGGGGCGGGCCGGGGGGGAACCGGGCAGAGCCATCCTGGGGTGGACCAGGCTGCTCTGTATGAGCATGTTGGACATTATAATAATCATTCTTTGGAACATGGGAAAGGCCTTTTATTATGTGTTTTCTACAAAAGTGTGCCTTGGTTTGTCTTCTCTTTGTATTGTTACCAACACACCAAAGAGCACCTTCTATCATTATTTGTTGATGTTTTTATACAGCTTACCCTAGTATCCCTTCTTTCTATATATTTCATTTAGTCTAGGGCTGTCTGGCGAGGTGGAAGTGGACTGGTGTGTGAGGATTTAATATGTGTGGGACTTCGCTGGGATTGTTTACTGCTGAGTCAGCAGCTGCTGCTGTATGATGCTCTTAATATACTGTGCTACTTATTCTACTGTGTGCTACTTGTTGAGGCTGAGTTTATTTCGTGTGCATTCTCTCTCTCTCACACACACACACACACACACACATTCAGTAATGTGGTAGCTTGTCTCTGTGTGTGTTTGCGGTGAGCAATTGCTGAGGATGAAAAATGCTGGCCTTTTTATGTTGTGAAAATGGCCTTTGTCTTTGCCTGCAAGGCTGTATGTCTCTGGCTGTGTCTGTGTTTGTATCCTTGCCCACGTCTGTGTGTTTGTGTTCATGAGCAGATCTCTGGGGTGGCATTTGTGCAGTATCGCTCATTAATCACCGTTAGCGTCCTGTTGTCACGGGGGGGGGGGGGGGGGGGGGCGGGGGCGGGGCGGGGCGGTGTCCAGCCTCTTTGTTTCTCCCTCCTCTCATCTCTTTTTCTTCCCTTTCTCATTTGGCAGTGAGTTACTGCGGCTCTGTACTCAACTGCAAACGCCTCCTCCTGTCTCTCTTCCTCTATCGCGCCAACCGGAAATGAAAACTGAGAAACCCCAGAACTTACGTTGCTAACACTTTAAAATATATTTGTTTTGTTAACAACTGCATAGATATATTTTCATTTTCCCAAAAATAAAACCGCTGACCTGCCATAAACGCACTCGCCAAAATTTAAAAAGCTTTGATATAAAAGATACATTTCTGTCTCATTTAATGCGGGGCACTTTTTCCATTACCAATGCAAATACCCACTCTCTGTTTGTCTGCTATCGTTTATACCCAATCTAATTACAATGGAAATGACATCATCCTTCATGAATACAGATGAGGAATGCAATAAAAATGTACTTAATGTTTCTGTTGTTGAGGAATTGCTGAAATCATCCTCGGCTTTGGCAGTTGAATCACGGATCTCCTTGACCTTACGGCAGGTGGCTTCGATGTTTGCCATCAAACAGATGCGTGCATGCACTGATGCCCAGTTTTAATTTCATTTGACATCATTTAATTTAGGAATCCTTGAGACGTTCGGGACCCCGGTGCTGGAGGGGTGGTGCGGTGATGCGTCTGCTGGTTACGCACAGGCATTTCTCCAGAGCCGTCAGACCGTATTTCACACACACACACACACACACACACACACACACGCTCTGGTGAGTTTGTGCGCGGAGCTGTAAAAATAGCCTTACCTGGGGAGCGCACGTGGTCCTGATGCACGGCTCAGTGGGCCGTGAAGGTACAGAGCGACCCGGCAGAACCGACACGGTCCAGATCCCGAACAGAACTCACACAAGCGCTTTTATTTTGAAATAAAGCAGGCCAGACCCCTACAGAGCTGAGACAAGGGCTTTTATTTAGAAAAAACACAGACCCATACAGAGCTGAGCCAAGGGCTTTTATTTAGAAAAAACACAGACCCATACAGTGCTGATACAAGGACTTTTATTTTGAAAGAAAGCTGTAACAGGAAGTGCTTGGTTAATCATGCTGTGGAGGGAGTCGGGTGGGGTGGGGGTGCTGTTGCCATGCTGGAGGCTCAGTGCGCTCCCTGGCACTTTCCTGAATAAAAGCCCAACAGGTAGGGTGGTTGCGTAAGAGGATTAGAGACCTGAATACAGAGTGCAGAGAAATGAAATGAAATGAAAAGTGGGATTTTAGATACGGTGAAGCTTCCATTATTCATGTGCTCCTCACTCCGAGCTCTTTTACAGCCTTTCATGTATTTTTACTTACCGAGCGGTGGAAAAATAACTTTGTTCAGGAGGTGACATCCATCTCTCTGGGTGCTTTGAATGTGTAAAGAGGTGAGCGGGAGAGCCTTTCTGTCTGAAAACATTACAGTGGTTCACTGCACAGGGCCACAGACAGGCTTTCATTTTCAGCAGGGTGATATTGTGCACTCCACTCCGTCTTCCAGACAGACTGTTTGGAATGTTGTGTTTTCTGAATTTTGTATTTTCTGGGTTTGGGGGGGGGGGGGCAAATGGGGTGCATATAGGTTGAGAATCAGCTGTCCTACCGACTTCTTCGATGAGCTCTTCTTCAGTGAGGTCTTCCTGAGTGAGCTCTTCTTCAGTGAGGTCTTCCTCAGTGAGCTCTTCTTCAGTGAGGTCTTCCTGAGTGAGCTCTTCTTCAGTGAGGTCTTCCTCAGTGAGCTCTTCTTCAGTGAGGTCTTCCTGAGTGAGCTCTTCTTCAGTGAGGGCTCATGGCAGCAGGGTCACAAGCTCTTAATTTTTATAGAGCTGCTCTGAATGGGATTTAAGTTGAATAGAACATTCACAAGTCACAGCTTTGAAAGCAATCTTTTTTCTTTTTTTCTTTTTTTTGTCGTGGTGAATATTTGATTTCTGATCCATGTCCCACGAATACCAATTCATATCTTTTGATTATAGTTTCCTGAAATTCCCCCCCCTGACTTTAGGGCTTTTGAATCCTTTTATGATTTCATAATCCGGTTACTATGACAACATTACAAGAGAAGGCTTTCTCTTAGAGAGACTGTGTGCAGTCCCCCATCCCCACCGTGTGTCATGTTATACCCTCAGCCTCTAGCCAGAAGCTGCAGTGTGGGGCTTGAGTGTGTGAGGGAGCTCTGAAGCAGATATGAGACAAATCCTACACAGCTCTTAGCATTCTTGTTTTCACAATGTGGAAAACTGTTGTGACCTCCCCCCCTCCCCCACCCTGCCAAACACGATAAATCATAGAGGATGTTCTGCTTTTGAGACCCAGGAAAGTCCAAACCAAATCCCATACTGTAAGTAAAGTTTTGAAAGTGTTTTTTTTTTCTTTATGAAAATAACTCCAAGGGGAAAGTAGCAAGTCCGTGGAAAACCCTTTGGACATATTGGAATAAGGTACTGTCCACCTGCCAGGCAATTTCTGTCCATTGAGAATGACTTTTGTCAGGCTCCAGATGCATCAGTGCCTTTGGACAATGAGTTTTGTTTGGTTAGATTGAGTTTCCTTTTATTTGTGAACCACCGGCGAGATGTGCTTGTCACATTGCATTACACGGTCCTGTGTGCCTTCAAACAGACAGTAAGATGACACTCAGTGATTTGCTTGCTTCCCATCTGTCTAGTTTTAAAAAAGTGAAATAGGAAGCCGTTTTTAAAATCTTTTTTTGGTTTGTTTGTTTCAAGCAGACCTGGGTCAAATCCTTGTCTGTGCTCTATTGATCTTGCCTGGTGTAATTAAGCCTGCCAATATGACTAGAAGGCGGGGTTTGCACTTTCTGAGAGTAATTAATTGGTTCCAATACACCAGACAAGATCAGTAAAGTGTAGAAAAGTATTTGAATCTAAAACAAATATGTATTTGTCTGTGGAGATGTCCTTCTGTGTTGTGTGGGGCTGCTCTCCAAAGCTGATGCGACCTTCTGGGGACAAGCCGGTGACGGGGGAGGGAGTGCGACACCATTTTATATTTTATAATTTATCATCAGTGTCCAGACCTCCCCCTCCCCCCCCCCCCCCCGTTCAGTCGGAACGGGGCTGAGCTGAGAGGAAGGCCGACGCCCGCCTCCTGAAGGGCGGTGTGTGAGCGCGTGAAAGTCACAATCATCTAATGTGGGCCTCGTAAAAAAAACATCGTAAACCTGCTGTAGAGTTTGACTGAAAACATCAGCACAGCTCTGCTGTTTGGTTGGTGCCTGTCCTCTAGGGGGCGCTTAGTGCAGCTTTGCCCAGTGTGGTAGGGAAAGCCTTTGACTCCTATGGCATTGGGAAATCTAGGTGTCATCCTTGACCAATGGCTGTGATCTCTCTCCATTCTGCCTCCCCATTGGCTGAATGGATTTCTGCTCTGATTGGGTGCCCAATCCTGACCCTAAGCATGGTTATGTAAAGGACCGTTATAATTCCCAAAGCCATGTAGAACTCTGTCATACAGTCCTGTTCAGGCCTAAATATGCCCCTCGTTCCTGGGGGAGGAGCCAGGGCCGTACAGGAATAAACAGGTTTGCGGCTTTAAGTGGTGTTAATTTCTCAGAGCTGTGATCACACGCTGCCTGTGCTGATTGCTGCAGACTGACAGATAAAGCGCCCTCTCTCTCTCTCCCTCTCTCTCTCCCTTCGGCACGCGGGCTTTGACCGCACAGTCGGCTGGCTGCTTCTTTCCGCACTGCTTCACTGAGCGCAGCTTCAAGTCTGTCCCTCGGAGAAATTTGAGCACCTCCACCTGAAAGGATCCTGAAGAGGGCTGAGGCGTGTCATTTAGTTTAGACCACCGAGTGTTACAGTCGTGTGGTATCGGTCAGTTAAGAGTGCCGTGCTGCACATTTTAACTGCTCCTCTTGCTCTTGACTTAAAATGTCTGTGGTTTGTAAAAGAAAATTTCTAGAATGAATCCAAAATGGTGTATCTGAGCGCTCTTCTGCCGGTGGGACCAGGGGAACGGGGGCTTTCCCCGGCCTGTAATTAAACAGCGGGAGTCCTCCCAGCTCCACAGCGGAGTGAAGCCGCAGCGGTGCCAGGGCCCAATCCCAGCAGTGCAATTAAAAGCAGGGAGGCGAGGACGCTCGTGCTACTGGAGCCCCAGAGCTGGCGGGTGTGAATGTGTCACCCTCACCAGCTTCATTCAGGAAATGACCCCGGAGCACAAGCCCTCTGTTATGACTCCACAGAACCTACTTCTTTCTTTTAACTTTTCTTTTTCACTACTTTTTTCCTTCCTTTGTTATTACCTTGTTTTATCCCCCTTTTGGAATTTGCCAGACCTTAATGCTGACAGGTTAAAAAGCTGACACCAGCAGTGACTGAATATTCCCTCTGTGATTGGAGGAGAGCCTCTCTTTTTCTTTTTCTTTCCTTCCAGTAGTGTGACATCACAGTTGTCTTAGAATGCTGTGAGGATGCATGCAGACATGAAGGTGTTTCCCCCACACGCTCCTGTCTGTGTGGCTAAAGGTGTTTCGCACGGGGCGGCTCGCTGCTGTCAGGCTGCGGTGTGGTGGTGCGGCGCAGTGAAAGGGTTCGAGCGCGACCCGTTTGTTTGGGCGCTGAAGTGGGACAGATTGAGCAGGCCGGTGGAACCGCTCGCTGCGCTAAGTGGCATCTTGTAGCAGCAGAGCGGTTTATTGCCGGTTGCTGCTGCACTCTATGCTAATGTTTGCGGTGTCAATGCTGAGCCTTCAGAGTTGCGTAACCACCTCCCCCACCCACCCACCCCCATCCCCACCGTGTGTCATGTTATACCCTCAGCCTCTAGCCAGAAGCTGCAGTGTGGGGCTTGAGTGTGTGAGGGAGCTCTGAGCTGAGGGGTACTGCGTAGGGGAATAACGTAGCTGCGCTTCATATCTGCAGTATCGTGGTCCCTGTATAGAAACGCGTTTTCCTCTCCTTTCCGCGACACATAATGCTGTAATAATGTGAGTGCAGTGTGAAGGTCCTCACGCTTTGGGAGAGGATTCCTCTCATGCACCTAATGAGGACATTTTGCAAATCGCCACGCAGCCTCACCTTGGCTCATTTCCCCCTGTGTGTTCCCCACATAACATCACATTCAGCACAAAGTCTCTCTGCCCTGGCATCGCTGTTTTTAAAACCCACTCCAGCGTTTCTTTGGGGGGCTGGGAATTCATTCCATGCATATTACCCGCACGACCTGCCGAGAAAAAGCTTAAATGTGCAGAATCCACACCCCCCCCACTACCCCGGGACCTTGTGTTCTGCTCCATGAACTGATTAATGGTCTCTCGGTAAGCTCTGCGGCTGTGAGAACGTGAGAACGATACTGGAACCACATAATGTTGTTGTAGGTCCTGTGAATCCTGTTGTGGGCAGAGAGCAAGACTGTTAAATTACATTAAGGGAGGCCAAATGAGAAACATCTGCTCGGGCAACAGCGATTAATTCTCATAGACGGAGAGGTAGGGCGCAGGTTTGTAGAAGGTAGCATAAGATTGTACATCTGTCGACAGTTGCGTTGCCAAGGTTACAGCTCAACCGCGTGAGAGACACTGCGGTTGCACACCTCAGGAACGCAGTGGAGCCTTTAACCCTTTATGGTGTGAGATCACCAAAATGTGATTAGAATGCCCCCCCCCCCCCCCCTCCCCACGGGGGACCCTGCCCGGATGACGGACAGCCCGGGGCAGAGCTTGGGGAATGCAGTGCGAGACTAACAGCAAAGAGGATTAGAGAGACACAAAGCGTACAGACGCCGCAGCACAATGGCAAATCAGCAGCGAATACCAATCAGCTTAATTGTTCTGACCTCTGCTTGTAACCGTGTCCAAGCGGGGCAGCTCAGACTTAACCTGCCGGCCGATTGGTCAGCTTGCAAGGTGGCGGTAATCGCGGGCTCATTAGGCCTCCGTACGGTACAAATGGTGAAACCGGCTGACTCTAATTGGCTGATTATTTAAGCTGTCTTCAGGTTGGCTCTGTGTAAAGCCTGCTGATGGGCATTCTGAGATTGCTATTGTGTCTTAAGAGGTTTGGGATTTTTAAAGCTGGCAAGCGTACTTCAGTGCACTTCAAGGAATAATTATCTGTAGTTTTTTTCTCTCTCCGTGTTATACATCGAGCCTTTGTTGCCTGCTGAAAAACCAGTATTCTTTTTTTGGCATTGAAATACAATTCCCATCCACCATTTCACTGACATATCCATATTCATGCTTTGCAATGAAGTGTTGGAACTTGAGGCACCAAAATGGCTGTTGTCCTGGCCAGGAGAGAGGTGGACTGTTGAGTGATGTTTCATTAAAAATGAACATTAGCAGTTATGACATTTAGCACAGCTGAAGCTTTTCTAGGTACACAAAATAAATTACTATAAATCACGATAAAACAATGTGTCAGAACAGCTAGAAAAAAAAGTTTTAAAAAAAACAGAGGGATTCCCTGGGCTATTTAACTGCGAAGCCCAATGCAGCCTGCCACTCACTGAATTATAAAATACGTGTTGGAATCAGTGTCCTTTTGCAATGCGCTTCACTGGGGGTCGCATGTTTACTGTTATAACTGCATGCTGTCTGAGCTCCTCTGTGCGCAAGCATCTCTCTGTTATCTGTGCCTTTTTTGTCCCTGTAAAGCTGTTTCCAGTGGACTGGGACCCACACACACAGCGTTGGCATGTTTGTTCTGTGTTCGTCTGTTATGTCACTGTCTGTTTCAGGACTTAGGCAACTTACGTCATCTGTCAGTCTTCTGATGTAATAATAGAAAAGAAGGAACTTGATAGTTATCTTCATCATGCTGTATTCAAACAACCTCTCTACTTAGCTGTCACTCACAGCTGCATCCAGGTAATTGGCCAGTTGATTGGCAAGAATTGTGCTTGCACTGAATGAAAGCAGCATTGATATTTATTTATGAGTCCATGTTACGGCTAAAAGCTTGATTGAATCTCGGCCATGGAATCCAGTTCTGGGAAGTTAAAATTACAGCTGAGTTTTTGAAGAAACACACACACACGTGCAAAACTTAAACTGTACTGTGAGCTATTTTGCGGAATGAGACGAGATGCTGGTGATGTTGCTTTGCTGGCTCGGTGCACTGCTCTGTGCATGTTGTGGCTTGTGTGGCTGTGGAGCTACTGTGTGTGTGTGCGTGTGCGTGCGTGCGTGCGTGTGTGTGCGTGCGTGCTCATTCGTGGTTTCTGTCCTGCTTTCTCAGAACTGCGTTTGCTTCATTTTGTGTTTACTCTGTGCTCTCCCATGCACTCGCTGCTGCATTGTCTTTGCTTCTGTGTCCCTGGAAGAAAACTTATAGAACCGAACTGAACAGTGAGCAATATTTAACCTTGCATACAATGGACAGCACATGTCTGGATGTGATAACAATACAGAGAATGTGCAGAGATGTGAGAACTTTAATATTGTAGGATGATTTTTGCGTCGTCATCTAACTAATGATGGGCGCTTGTAGGGAGAAGTTAGCAGGAGCTGCAGCAGCTGGGCTTTGTGTTCGGCATTAAATTTTCATCATCAGTCTAAACCTGGACCGTTTGAAAGAGATTGTTGTTTACATAATGCAGCGGTCGGCCAAATTCATTTCAGTGCAGGAAGGCTTGTGGCAGCGAGTGCGGTGCTGCGGTGTGTCGGTGCTGCCGTGTGTCGGTGCTGTCGGTCTGTCGTGGAGTCTGTTGTGTCCGTCCGTCTGTCTGTCTGAGCTTCCGTGTGGGTCACCATCGAAACCGCCGTGGCGGCGACTTCAGGGTCGGGTCCGGAGAGCACGGGCCAGAGCGGCTCGTAAAAGAGGGGCGGGGAGTCTCAGGGGACCCCCGGCGTGGTGAAGGCACTGTGCCTAACACACGCCTGTGTCACCTCACACAGCAGTCTCCACGGCCAAATCCTGTCTGCTGTTGCCGTGTGAACGCTTCCTGTCCGAAAAAGCCTGGGGTTGTAATTACCCTGTTGTATTTACCGGGCCCCCCCCCCCAAGCAGAGCAGTGCTCTGCCTGAACACACACCATACCAGCCACACAACGTTGCATTTAGGCACAGATTACCTGACACCCTTCATACAACTTGATATTTATATATATTAAAGCAGTTTAGGTTAAATACCTTGTTGAACAGTGCAAACAGTAGTGCTCTACTGTAGTGAGTCATTCATGAACCATTGTACTACACTGCTCCCGTAGTATACTGTACTAGACTGTACTATACTCACACAGCTCTTGTGTGTGTACTATACCGCCACCGCTCTATACTGTACTATACCACCATACTATACACACATGGCCATTGTGTGCGATACCACTGCCGTACTATACTGTACTATACTCACACAGCCTTTGTGTGTGTACTATACCGCCACGGTACTGTACTGTACTATGATGCCGTACTAGACACACACAGCCCTTGTGAGTATGGCAGCGGGGAGAGGTTGAAGGATGCAGCCTCACTCTGCGTTTTCTCCTTTCCACAGTGACGCCCAGCAGCCTGGGTTCGAGGGGAACGCACAGGATGCAGTGGAGGAGGATGAGGATGATGAGGAGGAGGAGGAGGAGGAGGAGGGGGCGGGGGCCCGGGGGGGCGCGGGGCAGAAAGCCAGCCTGCACCACACCGCCTCTCCCGTGAGAGCAGAGAGGAGAGAGGGGCCCGCCACCTCCGACTACGAGCGCGCGCTCGACCTCAAAAACAAGCAGGTAGGGGGCGCTGCCGCGGAGCCAAAAACACACCCAGTCCTAAACCGCCGGGGGTGCGCAGCCGTCCTGCCTGTTTTGAGGGGGGAGAAAATTTAAAGATGGCGATGAGGCTTGTTGGCGCTTCGCTAGTGGTGCAGATGTGTGCTGGGAGGAGGCAGGCTGAGGGGCAGCGTGTGTTCGCACTGGCCCCATTCCGGCTCTAATGAAACCGCCCCATAGACAGCAGGCATGGTGGAGACGTTTCGGTGTCCATTTTGGCTCTAATGAAACTGCCCCATAGACAGCAGGCATGGTGGAGACGTTTCGGTGTCCATTTTGGCTCTAATGAAACCGCCCCATAGACAGCAGGCATGGTGGAGACGTTTTGGTGTCCATTTTGGCTCTAATGAAACTGCCCCATAGACAGCAGGCATGGTGGAGACGTTTTGGTGTCCATTCCGGCTCTAATGAAACCGCCCCATAGACAGAAGGCATAGTGGAGAAGTTTCGGTGTCCATTTTGGCTCATTAAGCCTTTTACTGCTGTGTACCTGCTCCTCCAGAATCACTGCAAATGTCAGGCGTAGCTGTGGTCATAGTTGGACTCGCTGGCTGAGGTCTGTTTTTGTGCCGGGTTTTTTAAATGGGGTTGTCCATTTTGGGTGTCGCGTTAGTTCCTGTCCCGTCCCCATGTGGGCCTTTCTGAAAAAAGGGGGTCGGGGGGCTTTGCGAAAGAGCACCCTCTCTCCTCCTCCGTGCATCGCGTTCCCTCCCCCGCCCGCGGCTCGGAGCTGCCCGCTCTGCTTGCCCGGGGACCCCAGCTCATGCAGCATTGAGCTTTTTGCGGATGGAAGAGAAAAACGGCTCCTTTCTGGTTAATGTGGTGGAGGAGCACCCTGCAGGATTCTCCCAGGTTCACTGATAGAGAAATCTCTGCCTGACACCGCCTGCTGCTGCCTGTCCGCTGGGGCTTTTACTGTGACAGGAGTCCGGTCAGTGGGGTCTCATCCTCATCAGCGTTCAGACTGTGGCACAGCCCGGAGTTGAGCCTGCAGCCTCCAGGCCGGCTGTATTGTACTAGGACAGCAGATTGCTTACACAGAGTGGGAGACAAATCTCCCTGGATGACAGACAGGAAACCTGTGTCAGTAGAACTGGAGACTTCCTATTGGTGGATCTCCGTGAACACTGCCTGTGCGTGCAAAAACAGATGATGTGATTGAAATGGACATCTAATTTCTGAGTGGGTGATGAGAAAAGATTTTAAACTTTCGAATAGATATGTTGATATAATGGGGTTCCATTATCCTTGTAATTACCTGAAGGTCAGATACAGGTAATTGATTCAGGTGTGACGGAATGGGATGTTGACGGAATTGAGTGTTGATTCAGGCGACCATTTTCTCAACGCCGCGCTTTTGTTTTATTTATTTATTTATTTATTTTTACCGTATTGTATTCACGGAGGCTGATTGAATAGATTCTGATTCTGCCATTAGACTTCATTAGACAGCCCTTTCTCTTCATTTGCATTGTACCACACGTTATTTATGCCTCGCACCTGTCCGTTCCTGCACATCAGCACCGCCCAGCTCTTTCCAGATCCATCGCATTGATCTCCCGTCCACTGCGGCCTCCTGGGACACGGTGTTCTTTTGCACTTAAACAGGTGAGCTGGGCGCTGAGCTGTCGGCCCTGTCACGTGGCTGTGTCGAAGCGGAAGGGATCGTGTCAGGGACAAAGCGGCTCGTTTGTTCTCCGTTTCTAGCGATATTCGCGCGACGCGTTCGATGAAGACGGGAGTGAATCGCAACGGGCGAACGGGGAGCTCTGTCGGCAACGTGTTGTGATTCGATGTGCTGTTGCCGTAGTACCGTGGAGCAAAGGATGCAGCATTTCAGCAGAGCAGTGCATTAATGCGCTACCAGGAGCAGCGGTTTTTCCATGAGTAGAGGTTTTTTTAATGAGCAGGGATTTTCAGCCTTCATCCAGGGACCTTCACTCATGGTGGTCCATGGGGGTGAGATTGTGAACGAGGACCCGGTTGAGGTTGCGGACTGACCGGCCAGAGGGACCCCCCTACGGCACCTTCAGGGGTCCCCTCGGGCCAGGCTTGGAATGTAACGCCCAGCAGAAATGCGGAAACGTAAAGGTGTGATTCCCGAGGTCTGCTCTGGCGTTCCTGCTCAGGAGCGTTCCACTGCAGTTTCTTCCCATAATGCTTCGCTATTCGTGTCAAGGACCATTCAGGAGACTTCTGTGTTTCATGGGGGAATTTTCATTTCCTTTACCTCAAATAGCCTTTCGAAGCGCTTTAGATTCTGACTGAGAAAGTATCTTCTCAGAACTTATTTATCAACCTGCATTTGTCAGGGAATAATTATTTTGTGATTTTTAGTTGCACGGTGTTCTTGCTGTGGCTGATGCCTGTGATCATTGCTGTGAAACCCATTTCCAAAAGACAGATGTGTTTGGAATATAAATGTCTTTGGAAAAATACACATAAACAAACTCAGTATAAACCCTGTTCAAGTTTCAGAAGTGACATACGTAGAAATAGTTCACCTGTGCCTTTGATTGACAATTCAGGAGAATGGCTGTCCTCAACAGCATTCACCACTGTCATTTCTGGGCTATATATATTATATGATTATTATAGTATGTGCAAGAGCACATTTTCAGTTGTTTTTTTTTTTTTTGAAGAGCCAAAGCTTGAATTTCAAGAATTCTCTCACGTATGCTGTAGGTAAAACCACATCACTGCTTATGTTTGATCTCCAGGTGAAGGAGTCTCTTGCCTCAGTAATAAACACATGTAGTTAATAATTCATAGGATGAAGGGATTCAGTTGTTTTGTTCAAAGACAGCCATCGTTTAAAAAAGAAGAAGAAATGCTTTGGTCGCTGAACATGGCACTTTGGGATGCGACATCAGAGTGTTAGTTCTCCTGTCAACCTGTATTCCAGCGTCTTCAGAAATTCAGGAGATGTGTTATGGGCGTGTTTGAAAGGGAGAAAATGCCAGCGCGCCCTTGGAGACTTGCCTGTTCTGTGTAATGAATGCGGGACCACAGGATGCAGGAGCCCCAGCGTGGCCGAGCCCAGAGCTGGATCTGATACGCGGATAAGAGGGAAATCTCCCACAAACAGGCACTGGCCCTTTGATGCAGATGCTCTTTTTATCCTCCACCCATAAAGAAATGTGCCTGCCCTTTGGTGTTATCTGGGATATTTGTAAATATTGGTAGATCAGTAGATGGAGGCGCACTAAAGAGGAGCTGTAGTTCTCCAGGGGAGAGGCGAGGAGATCAGAGAAGAGTCTGGACAGCGGAGACTGCTGATTCTCCGAGCGGCTCTCTGTCCTTTTGGTATTGTGTGCACCTCTTCCTTCCCCCCCGGCCCCGTGCAGAACGCTGTGACTCTGCCAGTGTGCCAGCATGCGAACGCTTAGCCAGGTGATCGGAAGGAGGAGTGACAGGTGGTTAATGGGACAGTGCTGAGGGTGAAGCACAGCATGAAATCTCCTGTCAGTTTAGTCTCTCTCTCCCCCCACCAATCTCTCTCCCTCCCACCCTCTCTACCTCCCTCCCACCCTCCCTCTCTCCATCTCTCTCTCTCCCCCCACCAATCTCTCTCCCTCCCCCTCCTACCCTCTCTCTCTCTCTCCCTCCCACCCTCCCTCTCTCTCTCTCTCCCTCCCTCTCTCCCTCTCTACCTCCCTCCCACCCTCCCTCTCTCCATCCCTCTCTCCTCTCTCCCTCTCTCTCTGCTCCCCCCCACCTCCCTCTCTCCCTCCTCTCTCTCTCCCTCTCTCCCTCCCCCCCTCCTTCCTGTCTGTATAAATTGATGGCAGAGGATTTCTCATGGACCGGGGTAAATGTCCATTGAGAACAATGGCTCGGGCCCTAATTGTTTTTGTTCTGCCACCCGGCATCTGCAGTGCCCAACTGATGGCTCCTGATGGCTGAGGTAACGGTGGCTAAATTACCTTTATCCGCTTGATTAGAGGCGACCTTTGTGATAACCTGTGTGGTAAACGCTGCCTCAGTCCTGTTCATAGCATGCGCAAGAAACTCTAATTATTCTTTAGATTTAGATTAAGATGAGTGGGATTTAGATTACTTGCTATTATGGGATGCCCACATTGGAAACTGGCACAGGAAATTGAAGATTAAAAATGATGAATATGCAAGGTAAGGTTTGGAGAGAGCACTCTTGTTAATACTGACATTTATGAAAGAAGGCTTTCACCAGGCTTCCAGCTTGCCTTAATATTCAGAGTGCGCCTAATTCCATTCTCCTGGCGGTTGAAATGAAGGGTAAATTACGCCGATAAGCACCTTTCAGAGTGCTTTTAAACAAGTGTTTTTTAATATTAAAAAGTACCGCTTTTCCTTTTCAGACTTTTTGGTTGACAATGGCAGGAGTTACGTCACGCTTCGAACCGACCACTTATCGCAGATTACCCCCCCTCGTGGCAGAGTTTGGGTGCTTATCGGTGCCCGACGACCCCCTTTACTAAAGAGAGCCCGGCATCGTCCGGTCCCCATTCTTGCTGGGACGCCCCGTGTCCTTGAGTGATGAAAACTGATGTGCTTTTGGTTTTTTTCTCCCTCCGATTCTTCATTCTTTATGGCCGCTCTTCGGGAGGTGAGCAGCGTTGTAAAAGTTCCCAGAATGCAGTGCTGATTATATCACAGATGGTGAATGCTGCACTGCAAGTCTGTGTATGTTATTTCTTTTCTCCGAAAAGGATTACGGTGCAATTTAGACAGTTCATTTATTTATTTATTTATTTTTTGCTCCATTTTGATTGTCAGGCTTTTTTCCTTTGAACATAGTCCGCCATATTTTAAACTTGCTCCCAAATGAGGCCATCATTTAAATTTTCATCTTTTTATTTTTTATTTCGGAAAATGCCTGTCATTAAAGAGCTTCCAGTTCTTTCCAAAAGAATTAGCGGTGTTATGTTTATTGCTTGCTACCACTGTGCTCCAAATCAGTTTTGTTAATGTAAAACCTTTTAAAAAAAAAAAAAAAAAAGCGTTTAAAAACCTAAATTGCCCAGGGACAGTGGAAGAATTGCGAAAGATCTAATCATTCGATACATGTGGAAGCCCAGCCAAGATGGCCGTTTTGCATTGTAGCCATTTTAGTGTTGTTATGCAGTATATCTGCTCATTGTTTTACCCAAGTGTGATGCATATTCATGAAGATGCAGAGCTAAGGGTGAACCCTGTGTTCACAGCACACACTGTGTTCACACACGCAGCATTAAGTTTTTATGCCTCCGCTGGCTGGTGCACGGCTTGTGTACTGTTTGCATCTGTGTCACCTCGACACCTTGACATTTTCCCCCAAAATGTCTGCTCTATGCTGTTTAATGCTTAATGCTCTTTAACTACCAGTACAAAATCAGGTAGGCCTGTTGTTTGCATTCCTTTAGCAATATAGCTAATATTTATTATATTATATTATATTATATTATATTATATTATATTATATGCTGCTCTCTGCCTTTATGCATTGTGTTCTTAGCGATATTTAACCCAGCTTGTGGAGTGCTCATTTGACTGTATCCGCTAATGTGATCCGCAGATTTAATTCCACTTCTCTCCACCCTCTTTCTTTCCTCTCTCTCTCTCTCTCTCTCTCTCTCTCTTTCTTTTTCCCGCCCAGATCGAAATGCTAGAGCACAAGTACGGGGGTCACCTGATCTCCCGCCGCGCCGCCTGCAAGATCCAGACGGCCTTCCGGCAGTACCAGCTCAGCCGGAACTTCGAGAAGATCCGCAACTCGCTGCTGGAGAGCCGGCTGCCGCGGCGCATCTCCCTGCGCAAGGTGCGCCTGCGCCACGGCGAGGGCCTCTCCGCCGAGCGGGCGCTGCTGGAGGGCTGCGGCCTCGCCGCCGTGCCCCTGGTGCGCTCCCCGTCCCTGCCCGCCGCCATCGGGGGCACCCTGACCGACCTGGAGGACTCCTTCAACGAGCAGGTGCAGTCGCTGGCCAAGTCCATCGACGACGCCCTCAGCAGCTGGAGCCTGAAGGCCATGCAGCGCTCCGTGCAGGACGGCGGCGGCGGCGGCGGCACCTACCAGTTCACCGAGGCCTTCAGCGCGGGGTCCCCCGGGCCTGCGGGGGGCGCCGGGGAGCCGGCGGCGGCGGGGCAGGACGACGGGGCCGACGCCCTCTCGCGCAGCGCCAGCAAGCTGATGATGGCCTTCCACGACGTGACGGTGCAGATCGACAGCCACAACTTCCACGTGTCCTCCTCCGTCCTGGAGTCCACCTCCGTCTCCCTCGGCAACTGCCTCCAGCAGGACGGCCCCTGCGAGGACCCCAGCGAGGAGCCCCCCCACGAGGAGTGCGAGGTCCCCCAGGAGGAGGGGCCCCCGGATCCCCCGGAAGTTGTCTGCGATTTTGATTTCCCCGCACCCCCGCCCAGCATGGAGGACCTGGCCCTGGAGAAGCTGGAGCCCCCGGAGGCAGAACCGGAGGTGGAGGCGGAGCCAGTGATAGAGGCGGAGCCAGTGGTGGAGGCGGAGCCGGAGGTGGAGGTGAAGCAGGAGGTGCTGGAGGCCAAGCGCAGCGAGTCGGACACGGCCGACAACAGCTCGGAGCAGATGAGCAGCAGCAGCACCTCCACCTCGGCCAAGTCGGCCTCGGAGGCCTCCTCCAAGGAGGCGCTGCAGGCCATGATCCTCAGCCTGCCCCGCTACCACTGCGAGAACCCGGCCAGCTGCAAGTCCCCCACCCTCTCCACTGACGTCATGCGCAAGCGCCTCTACCGCATCGGCCTCAACCTCTTCAACGTGTGAGTGCGGCAGCCCTGTTCACGTCTGTGAACCCATGTGGCACAGCACATACACTACACACACCTCTCCACATGCACTACATACAGCACTCTACATACAACATACACCACTCTACATACACTACACACACCTCTCCACATGCACTACATACACCACTATACATACAACATACACCACTCTACATACACAACACACACCTCTCCACATGCACTACATACACCACTATACATACAACATACACCACTCTACATAGACAACATACAGCTCTCCACATGCACTACATACACCACTCTACATACACAACACACACCTCTCCACATGCACTACATACACCACTCTACATACAACATACACCACTCTACATACACAACATACAGCTCTCTACATGCACTACATACACCACTCTACATACAACAGACACCACTCTACATACAACATACACCACTCTACATACACAACATACAGCTCTCTACATACACTACATACAGCACTGTACACACAGTATGTGCATCACTCTAAATACACTACATATACTACTCTACATACACCACTATGCACAATACATACACCACTCACCACACATCACTCTGCATACACTACATACAGCACTGTACATATACTACATACACCATTCTACACACACTATATGCACCACTTACGACATAAATTGCTCTAGCTACATTACACACACACCACTCTACATGCACTATATACACCATGACATGCACTACATACACCACTCCATAATGGCTATGTATTGCTTCAAAGGCTTCATAAGATATTCTGAGTGTGTGATGTTAGTTGTAATTAATATTACTGTATAAAAGACTACATTTGATGGTTTAACATACAATGCTTCATAGTGATACCATTAATGAATGTACTCTTCTCAGACACAAATTAAAGGCTTGTGATATGCAAATGTACCTCCCACCACATGGTAGAAAATAAATAATATAATGTATGCATATTTTAACTGCAAAAAAATACACATTCATTTCTCCACACAGTGTGTATGCAATTATGGAAATCACAATGTACACACAGTAGAACTAACATCTATAGAATATAGATTGTTATGAACAAGATCTTACTGTAGGCCCACCGTTTCACCCAGCAGGCACTGCTTCCTCAAACACACAAAGTTTAATCTTTTTAGTCTTTTTCCTCTCTGTATTTTTCAAACACACCTCACTGGACTGTAAAATGTTATTAAAGGTTGTGGGTAAACGCCCTTTTAGCACACTAATTACGTTTGGCACACCAAATATCTCCTGATGTTTTCAGATCAGACAAACCTGAAGAAATCTGAGTTACTGTTGCCATGGTGTGCTGCCCAGATGCCTTTCACAAATGCTTCTGCTCAATGTTTTTGAGATAAACACACACAGACCCGCACATGCACGCACACACACACACACACACACACACACACACACACACACACAAACACACACACACACACACACACACACACACACACACACAGGCATGGCCAGTATAAAATAAGCCATTTTAAATTCCCTCCACATCTATTTCCAGCTGCGATGCTTTTTCCATTAAAATTCAGCTGTGCCTCTTTCTCACTGTTCCAAGAGCGAATAAGTTTGCCGATAAGAGTGCTGAGGACAGGGAAGACAGGAGCATGATGGGAAGACTGTCCCCATGGGAACAGATTTATAAAGAAACAGTAAACTCTCTCACTCTTTCTCTCTCTTAGGATGAGATTCATTAGACACAGTTTTAGAGGACGTGCATAGTTTTAGAGGGCTGGGTGTTTGTGTAATGTAAATCCTTCTGATGTAAAAGCCTATTTTGGAACTGTGTTACCTCTGCTATTGGCAAGCCACAGCCGTAGATAAATCTATCATACAAATGTCTGCACTGGCATAGCTTCGTGCATTTACCTCATTGCTTGCATTTGCATGCATAGTGCGATGGCCTCACCCCCCAGCCAGTCTCTCCACAGAACCCGAGGTAAAGTGCTTCCAGGTCATGCTTTAGCCTGCCAACTGGCGTCGAGGCCTGGAGAGGGCCCGGGATTGGCTGCGGACGAGGTCTCCACAGCCATTCTGCTGCAGGCTCAGGTTATAATGAAGTCTGCCACGGCCGGTATGGCTGACGACTCTGTGATGGCGTGCGGTTGCGTCAGAAGACGGAGAGCAACTGCTCGGGCGGGCCGGGTTTATTTAATGCAGCCCTGGAACAAAGTGAATAAAAGAGAAGCTTTTCTGAGCCTTTAATGAGGTTCATCACGTTACGCCGGCGATGCACGTGCACATGGTTCAGTGGCCACCTTTCAGCTGGAGCTCAGGTCCTGGAAGTAGGGATGCGGTGTGCTTTGGGTTATAGCTGTGGACATTGTTATTGTTAGATAGAAGAGCGCCCTTCTGAGCAGCTCTTCCTGTCAGTGGCCAGCTCAGAGCGGGGAGCTGTTCTTTCAGCACCGCAGCAGTCATTCGACAGGGAGAGAGCCGCGGACTGTCCTCCGATGGGGCCATTTGCACGCGACACGCACGCCCATCTCGCGTAAGGCAGGCCGGGGATCGTTCATTAAGCTTTCATGAGCGCTGCGGCATAATTCCACGTCTCTGATGTCGCTATAAATAGCGTGTTGGGCTAAACAGCCGCTCTGCGAGTAGCGTCGGTCGTGTTTTCGACGAGAACAGTTTTTCATGTCTGTACCTGCAAACACAGAAGCCCACCGCTGATTGACAGGCCCAGAAGTGCTGCTTCAGTGGTGCAGGCAGTAAATATTAGCCTCCTTATTCTGACACTGCTAGGACACAGCGTGCTGCTGTACCACAGACACTGCACCTTTTCAAGAGTAGGTTTCATGGAATGTTTTTTTCAAAGTTCTAACTCAGTGTTCTAGAACTCTTTCTGCATTCAGTTATCAGCAGTGATTGTGACATCAGCATGAGAATGTTCAGTGACAAACATTCTAATCACATATTTGTGATCTTACATGTTAAAGGGTTAATGTTCCATTTTTATTTCTTGCTGTGCACTGGAAAATGTAAGTAATTGTAGAACATTGCAGGTGTCAGAGCCTGTCCCCACCTATAGATCTCATAGTTACGTCAGTCCAGTTCAGGTTGTTTCATTTCATTAAAACTGATAAAATGCTTGTTGAGAGAATAACAGCTCACTGCCGTACAGAAGACTGGCTGATTAACTTACAGATATCGGTATTGACTGGATCGTCTAGTTACCCCTTCACTCTCTGTGGTTCCACTATTCTGTTTTATGATTGGTTAAGGCAAATACCCGCTAGTGAATGTTGATGCTCTGATTGGTATGGCCTCCAACCCACCCCACAGAAACCCGGACAAAGGCATCCAGTTCCTCATCTCCCGCGGCTTCATCCCGGACACGCCCATAGGCGTGGCCCACTTCCTGCTGCAGAGGAAGGGCCTGAGCCGACAGATGATCGGCGAGTTCCTCGGCAACAGCAAGAAGCAGTTCAACAGGGACGTCCTGGAGTGAGTACGCCTTAAAGGGCTCCCCCCTCTCCCCTCTCTCCTCTTCCCCCTCCCCTCTCCCCTCTCTGAGTCCAGTTAATTAAATCAACATACTGTACTGATATGTGCTTTCCTGCAAGAACATAAGATACAGTAAATGTATTCACATTTGTATAAGCAACTCCATTCTTGTTTATTGGAGAGAGAAAAAAATTATAATGTTCTATATAATAAACAAAATTCTTGTTTATTTGAGAAAATAAATTAAATTTTTCTTATGTACCATTTTAATCATCAGTCCACATCAACAAACACTGTTCCGCCCGGTTGGTTCCATTGACCCAACTGGGGCCCCGAATGCATGTTAAATCAAGGCCCATTCTGCGAATGCAAACATGGAAGCGGGCGGACGCCTGGCAGCCATAACAAGCTGAGAGGCTAATCAGCGTGTTTGTGTGGTCTGCCTCTGAGTGCTTTCCAGCTGTGCGTTTCTGTGAGAGTTACGGAGGCTGAGACCACAACTGGGTCAAGTGCGCATCCAGAGTCTGTCTGTTTGGATGCCGGTAAAATTTGAAAAAATGCTCCTTCCCTGAATTTTAAATGAAACATGGTACTTACCACCCAGAACTGGTTGGGACTGTGTACGACTGTGGGAAATGATCTCTACGCACCAGGGCCTCGAAGTGCACACACTCATGCGCACACACACACACACACACACACACACACACACACACACACGTACACGCACGCACAAGGGCATGCACACACACACACGCACACATTTTGGAGGTCTCTTCCCCGCCAGTACACCTGTGGGCATCATAAGAGTAATGAACAGAATGCTTCTGTTTACAGTAAGCACGCATGGGTGTGTGTGTGTGTGTGTGTGTGTGTGTGTGTGTGTGTGTGTGCGTGTGTGTGTGTGTGTGTGTGTGTGTGTGTGCGCGCGCGCATTCGTGCGTATTTTACACATTCTAATTACATCTGGGTATTAGCTTTTTTTAATGGCTGCCGTACAGAAAATTGCCTTTTCCCTGAGTTGTAGAACTAGTAAAACGGGGAAAGGTTGTTGCTGGAAGTGTACAGCATATTGATGGAGAAGGGGGGAGGGGGGAGGAGCCTTAGCCCGTAGCACACCGTAACCGCCGCTGTTCTTTTGTCGTTATTGCAGTGAGTCATTGTGCGAGTCCAGGCCAACAAAAACCTTAAAAGATCTCGGGCTGTCAGGGGAAATAAAGATAAGCCTGATCGATAAAGAGCATTTTCTCTCCGCTGGGTTATTTCCATTCTCCTGGCAGTGCCGTACCGCGGCTCGCGCTCTCTCCGCTCCGGCCCGCCGACAAACTATTAAATCACCACCGCCGTATTCCCCAGGGCACCCTGAAAAAGACGCTGTGAGCTGTGCTCAAAGTAGGGAGCTCTACATTTCTCTCTCTCTCTCTCTCCCCCCCCCCATCTTCCCCCCTCTCTCTCTCTCCCTCCCCCCATCTTCCCCCCTCTCTCTCTCTCTCTCTCTCTCCCCCCATCTTCCCCCCTCTCTCTCTCCCCCTCTCATCCTTAACTTTTTTATTTTCGCTCAATTTAGAATGTACAATAATATTTGCTGGTTTTTCCCCCATAGTCCTCCTTCATTTCAGCACTCTTATCCAGAGCGACTAACAGTCCTGGAGAACATCGGTGTGACTCTCAGGAATACGAAAATGCGATATCACCAAGAAGGCCCAGAGGCCCATTAATGAATTTAAATACTTTCTGCAACTCATCGGAAATGATTCAATTTCCACGAGAGTTCAGTAGATGCAAAATGGGTTTCACCGATGACTTATCAGCACTGAAGGAGGTCAGAGTCTGTGTAGCTCTCAAATTAAATCAAATTTCTGTTTTTTTTTTTTTTTTTTTTTACCTTTAAGGTTTGTCAGGCTTCAGTGGGATTCAATTGGGCTTACTTTACTCCAGAAACCCACATCAGTTAAAAAAAAAAAAAAATCTAATAAATTTCAAGTCCCTGGTTTCAATTAGAGCACTGAAAAGTATTCATAGATTTTCTGCTTTGAGGACGTATTTCTCAAGGCTTATTGGGATGCTCAGTTGATATTGCGAGCATCCATGTGTGTCTAATACCTTCAAATCCAGGTGGATTGACAACCCAGAAGCAAACCAGTCAAACTTTACCCACAATAAACAGTCTTGAGGTGGATTTATACCAACTTATATCGATGCCTGGAAAATTAAGTTTAATATTCAGTATTGGAGCTCTAAAAAGTAAAAAGTCCATCTCCTGGGTACTGGCTGGGTGCTTATTGATGAATCTTGCATTAACTAGTTAGCCCTGATTTCAAGTTCTGGTTTCAATTTTCAAGTTTGTGTTTGGGTGGGGGGGGGGGGGGGTGTCAGTGTATGTTTGGGGGGGGGGGGGGGTGGAGATTAGGGTGAGAGGATCAGCATGTCTTTGGGGGGGTGATGAGCAGCATAATAGAGCTTAGACAATAGAGCTATTTGTTTACTGCATGCAGCTGGCTTCCTGCCAGCACAGTGAACCCCATTCACTCGTCTTGGGGGTGACTGGACAGGCGACGTGCTTCTGTAATCTGTAAAGCACCCAGCCGCGTTCTGCACCGGCAGCTCCTGCCCCTGCGGCTCCTGTCCTGCCTCGGCCGGTTCTCGCTCGGCAGAGATATTTTAATCTCACTTCCTGGTTTTAAAATGGGCCGGGTGACAGTTTTATAGCAGAGGAGAAAGCTCCATTCCCTTTATTTAAAAGCCCGGTTCCGTTCTTCCTTCCTCTTCCTCCCCCAGCTGCGTGGTGGACGAGATGGACTTCTCCGGCATGGAGCTGGACGAGGCTCTGCGCAAGTTCCAGGCACACATCCGGGTCCAGGGCGAGGCCCAGAAGGTGGAGAGACTCATCGAGGCCTTCAGGTGAGTCTCCACCATATCCACTCCGCTCACCTGGATTTCCTAATTTGCATAATTCTGCAGCCAGGAGACGTGGGACTAATTAGTGAGATCAGCTGGCCGAGTTAGTGAGTGGGAGGAAAATGCGGCAGGAATTTTACTTTGTTATCCCTGGGCTTTCCGACTCTGGACAGCACCTGTCGTTGCCCTATAAATCTGCTCTGGCCTCCCTCCGCTGGCTTACAGGCTGGTTGGAGTCGCTCAGTGCTTGGCTAGTTTGGCAGGCAGGTTAGAGGAAAGGTGCGTACTCCAAGAAGAATGGGGAAAGGTAACGGTGTTTATGTAAAGCAGCGTTAATTTTCATATCCTTGCAGTGATCATACCTTAAAATAAATGTATCTCCTTATTTAGATCTGTTTTCATTGATTAACTGTATCCCAGCAGCACTGTTCTTCAGTGATGCTGACATCCTGCGGAGAGTTGAGATCAGTAAGTGACGAGGAAGTGCGGCTGGTTTAAAAATAACGCTGCTTACGTAACTGAGGCGGTCTCCTGCAGCTATCTCCCTAATGTCTGAGTAGCAAAAACGGAACAGATTCCCAGAACAAAAGTTTGGGCTCCTAATGAATGCTCCTCGCGTGAGCTCTAGCACGAGTTTCCTGATTTTCAATCATTATTTCCTAAAAAAGGAACTGAAAATTAATGAATTTGCAGATGTCACACGTCTGGGAACTTTCCCCATGTGCCGCTTTTCCCTATAAAAGCAGCTGAATCTGAAGAACAGCTGCTGGAGCAACAGCTGGCTCATTAATTGTTTGTCTCAAAAACACACGCAACTTTCAAAAAAAAAAAGTCTAAATCTTAATCCAGTCATAAATCATTGATTAAAAAAACATCCACATCGGCTTCTTTTTAGAGTGCGTTTTTTTAATTATTATTTGCAATCAGGCCCTGCTCTGATGGCATTCTAAGAACGTATGTCTGAAGAAAGTTATGATTTTGGGAGAAGTTAAAAAAGAATTGAAAAACACTTAAACTTAAAACTTAAAAACTAAACTAAAACAAAGTAACTTGTTCTTTTTCTTGGGTACTGAGTCCCGCAGTTCTAAATATAAAGTAATTATAAGAATGAGGCATTCTGGGAGCAAGGAGAACTTTGAGCCTGAGGAATGTATGAGGCTCCAGAGGGAGTGAGCTGGTGCTTCCCAAAATTCTGGGTGTCTGTGGGTGTCAGTGCTCACCTCCCACTGCGTAGCTGCGTCTGACTTTGCCCACAGTGCACCCCCAGGGGCCAAATCTGCCTCTGCACTTCCTGTGAACCTTTACCTCCTGCCCCTGAAAAGCACAGGGCCCATGGTGCGATTGATCCTTATGAAGTGCACCGTCAGCGGATAACCTGAGTCTTTATCCCTGGCGATGGCGTCGTGCTCGTTAGCGTCTGTGCACAAGGTGACCGTGAACACAGCGAGGCTCTCTCTGTTGAAGTGTGAAGATCTCCCTCCGAGATGCGCTTTGTAATTGATTAAAGCCTGGGACGAGCTGCTTGTTCTTCTCGCGTTGTCAAAGGATGGGAGCGGGTTCTGCTCATGTAGAATGGGAGGAGGAGGCCGGTTGTGTGGCGATGGGAAGTGGGGGGAGAAGAGTGTCTGACGCAGTCTCAGGCCGCAGTGTGGAGGGGAGAGAGCAGCTGATCCCATTTTTCGGGAAAGACTGGTGTGGAGAGAGCTCTCTAAAGGGGCTTTATGTTGTGTTCTTCGGAGAGAAAAGAAGACCTGTGTTACTCCTGAAGAGGAGCGTTTGCGTGTTTGTGTATGTGTGTGCGTGTGCATCCTTTCCCATGTAAAGCGACTTTGAGTACTTAGAAAAGCGCTATATAAATCTGAGGTATTATTATTATTATTATTATTATTATTATTATTATTATTATTATTATTATTATTATTATTATTATTATGTGTATTTGTGCATGGCAGTAATGGGCAGCTGAGTTGCAGGCTCAGCCCCTCTGAGGTCTCCTGTGATCAGTGAAATAAAACCTGCAGGCCGTTCGCACTGCAGCTCCAATCTCTCATGCAGTAATATCTGGACAGCGGAGGTTCTGCGGGTCACTAATGAAATACTCCGTGATGTACGGTGCTTTCCATGCGCCTCTCGTAACAGGATCGTCCGCTGTTAAATTACTCTTTATTAATTCATGACAGGGCGTGCCCAAGGACAGAACATCCATTGCTGCGGTGTTGTCCTTCACCACACCCCATTCATGAATATTCATAAGGCGCAGTGAGCTGGATTCCTTCTGGAATCTTCCTGGAGCTCAGTGTCCACAGCAGGGCTCTTTAAAACCAGAGGGTGTAACAGATTTTTTTCCCTGTGTTTGAAAACCCTCATGATGAAACCCTCAGAAACACCACCCTAGTTGTGGCAGTGGGCGATGTCTCTGTCCTTGATCGGTGCTAGCTCTCTCCTGCAGTACTGTGTTGACTGTAGGGTGTGCTATAGCCCCTGGAGTATCTGTCAGGGGAGTGTGTGTGCTTCTGTGATCCTGGTCTGTGGGCAGCACAGCAGGGTCAGATGGAGATTACAGTGGCAAAAAAAAATTAATTTCAGAACGATGACGGCAGAGGTATTAACTGTAATTTTTCCCTTCTCTCTCCTGCCCTCTATCTGACAGCCAGCGCTATTGCATGTGCAACCCGGACGTGGTGCAGCAGTTTCACAACCCCGACACCATCTTCATCCTGGCCTTTGCCATCATCCTCCTCAACACGGACATGTACAGCCCCAACATCAAACCGGACCGCAAGATGATGCTGGAGGACTTCATCCGCAACCTGAGAGGTGAGAGTACCTGCCTGCATTGAGCTTAATTTAGGAAAATGAATTTTAATATCTGAAGCAGAATAGAGCTTTGAGAGTTTTAGATATGTGGAGATCCTGGTGATTCACAGACTTGCTGTGGCGGAATCCTCCTCAGCCACGCATTCTGTGGTTAAGGAGCGTTCTGTGCAAAGTTATTATCGCTGTTTAAAATGTTTTAAAATACAGTAGGGGCGCTGGGTTCCCCACCCTGCTCCAGCCCTGTGTTCCTGTCTCACCCCGTCGGTGCAGTGCGCTCATCCTGGCCTGGTCTGTAACCGGCAGAGCGCTGTTGTGCTGTAGCGTGACATCACTTCCTGTTGATGAGCAGCGGCGGGGCTGGCGCTGATAGAGGCGCTAACCCCGGGCTGCCTGCTCGCTGATTGCGGCCTGCGCGGGGGTGGGCCTCCTCCCGCGGCGATGACACATTCTCTGACCTTTTCCAGCGGATGGGAAGTGGCAGAGGCCCAGTGTGTGGTTCCCTGACAGGCAGCGAGCGCAATTAGCATTCATCATCGTCATCATCATCGTCGCACGGCTCCTCATTTACGCCTCGTAAAGCAGCGCGGGCAGCGGGACGCCCGCGCCACGGTAACGAGCCGTCTCCAGGGGAGATGACGAGAGAAAAGCCGTCAGGAGTCAGAGAATGCTAGCTCTGAAGAACACCTGTCTGTGAGAGAGAGAGAGAGTGTGTGTGTCTGTCTGTGTGTGTGTGTGTGTGTGTATGTATCTGTGTGCGCGTGTGACTCACGGTCTCCCTGGCTGTGTCCCCCTAGGGGTGGATGACGGAGCGGACATCCCGCGCGACATGGTGGCGGGAATCTACGAGCGCATCCAGCTGCGGGAGCTGCGCTCCAACGAGGACCACGTCACCTACGTCACCAAGGTGGAGCAGTCCATCATGGGCATGAAGACTGTGAGTCCAGTCAAATGCAGACGGTCAATTACACAAACCGTAACAAAGGCACTCGAGACTGCGCACACCATTCAGCTCTGACTCTCTGCTTGATGAATGTGAGAAGTGGAAAGGCCACCCTGGCCTTTTCCCATAAGGGTGGATAGAGGGGTAAAAGAATGTTGTCTGTGCTCCTCTCTCTTCCCTCTAAGTGAATAGGGTACTGTCCGTGGTCCTGTAGGTTCCGTCTAAGTGAAAATGTTACTGGTCCTGTAGATCCTATGAGTGACGATGGTACTGTCCACGGTCCTGTAGATCACCTCTAAATGAATATGGTACTGTCCATAGTCCTGTAGATCTCACGAGTGGCGATGGTACTGTCCATGGTCCTGTAGATCACCTCTAAATGAATATGGTACTGTCCATAGTCTTGTAGATCTCACGAGTGGAGGTGGTAACTGTCCATGGTCCTGTTGCTCTCCCTTGAGAGGGGTCTGTGCTGTCCATAGATGGCTGGAACACTGTCATTTCATTTTCATCATTCTTCACTTGCCATTGGCTGCAGTGAAAGTGCTTATTGGCTGTTGTACTGTAAGGAAGCCGATTTGAGTGACAGCAGTCTTCTGGGGTGCCAGATTGGGGTAAAGGCAGCCTGAAGACTCTTAGGCTCAGTTGCAGTGTAATCCCTGGCATAAATTGGGTCGGTGCTGTGTGAATCGCACTCTCTCAGGACGCCTGGAGTGTCAGAAGATAGTTCAGAATGCTGACCGTGTGAAAATTTCCCCCTCATCATCACTAAGGAGCTGAGAGAGCTGTAAAGTGTTCCAGCCGGAGAGTTTTCACTGCGTATCAGGGACCAATTGTGGATACTGTATTACATTTTTAAAAAATTTCTTTCAAAAACTGGTTAAAAAAAAAACGGCTGTGTGTGTCTTGCTGGGAAAAGCGTTGCGTTGCCATGGCGTTGTTATTGACGTTATTGGGTCGAGCGGTTAGCGGAGCGCTAGGTGGTAGATTGAATCGGGCTTTGGTGGCGCAGAATGAAGGTGTGACGGCGGGAAGCGCGGGGGGGGGGGGCGGGGGCTCTGCTCAGTCTTGTTAGCCACGGAAACCCAATCATCATCATCATCATCATCATCATCATCAGAGTGCCGCTGAGCGCCGCGTGCGTCCGCGCACCTGTGATTACCGCGCGCGGTCGTAGGGATCACAGGCCTCCCTCTCTGTCTAAATGAAACAGGCAGAGAGCGTTGGGTCCTACCGCGCGGAGCATCGCTAATAGGCCCAGCAGCGGCCCTTGCTTTGACTCCAGTACCAGGTTGTGTTTTGTCATCCGTACATTTTTGACATAGAGGTGAATAACCCTGTGTCCTGCAGGTTCTCTCTGTCCCCCACCGGAGGCTGGTCTGCTGCAGTCGGCTCTTCGAAGTGTCCGACGTCAACAAGCCCCAGAAGCAGGCCGCCCACCAGAGGGAAGTCTTCCTCTTCAATGACCTCATCGTGGTGAGCCCTCCTCTCTCTCATTGGTCCACGGTCACACACTCAGTCGTGGATCCCCGCCCAATCAAATCCCATCTGCTTGTTGTGGGTGTATCAGGCCGCAGCCTGTTGTGTCCTGTGTTTAATATCAGTGTGCAGTCACCTCTGAGATCCCCTGGTATCAGGGTACAGTACCACTGGGTCTGATCCTCAGAGGTTGGCAGCCTGCCACTGTACACGTGTAATACATTTCTCTGCTGCGGTATCTTCTGCTGCACCGACAAGAATTCTTGTTTCTCCGTTGTAGGTGTCACTCTTCTTCTTCTTCCTCCCCTGCATTGGAAACGCACCACTGCGTTTTCACTAATGAGATTTTTTTGTTGTTGTTGCATACTTGAGCATGTGTTGAATAACAAAATGTGTTGAGTCCACTGTTGGCTTGTTAGAAAAACATCTTTTTGAACCTGTAGCATGGGTCAGTTAGGGAGTCTTGTACCGATTTAAATGCTGCACAAAAGTCATGGATTTGGCTGAAATCACAGAGACAATTGCGGGGAAATTAGTCCTTAATGATACAGCCTAGGATAATGAATGTCCTCATTAGGCTGTTATAAAGATAATGTGAAGTATTTTACCTTTTTCAATATTGCACAACTTATCATCCTAATCTTTATTATAGGGAGTGCTAGATGAAGCATGCGCCTCTCCTGTTTCTTATTACGGGGGATGTTTAAGAAGGTGATTCGCACAATGAGTCGTGGTTGAAACGGCACTGAAGTGTTAAATTACGGACTGTAAATCCGTGTGGGAGCAGAAGCTGGTTTTTGGAATATGTGCTGTAACCGGAGGTTCAGTGAAAGCAGTGCCTTGATTGACATTGCTTTCATATATGACTAGGGAATGTTTGGAGAATGTTGACCTTGACGGCATCCTAGTTTGATCTTTGGTATAAGTCACTATTACTGGGTTTTTTTGTCCACCATCCACTTGTTTGCCAGTCATACAGTGCAAGCAGACCAGTGAACGTGGGCACGTTTGGAGTCTACCCGTGGGCTCCACCCATCCCACAGACAGACGCTCACCCCCCCCCCTTTTTTTTTTTTGAAAAAGTCTGTCATCAAGGTCTTTGATTTGCCTTGTCCTCTGTCCTCAGATCCTGAAGCTGTGCCCCAAGAAGAAGAGCTCGGCCACCTACACCTTCTGCAAAGCCCTGGGCCTCCTGGGAATGCAGTTTCACCTCTTTGAGAACGAATGTAAGTACATTGCCGCCATTTTGGCTCATACCAGAGCATGTTACACAGAGTCCATTTCATACAGCTGAATATGTAACTGGGGTGGCAGTGTAGTTTTATGGATAAGGAGCTGGTCTTCCAACCTAAAAGGTCACAGGTTTGATTCTCGGGTCAGACACTGGGCGTTGTACCCTTCAGCAAGGTGCTTAACCTGCACTGCTTCGGTATATATAACCAGCCGCATAAATGGGTTCAATGCAAATGCTGTGTGATCATGATGTTTAAGTCGCTCTGGATAAGAGCGTCTGCTAAATGCCAGTAATGTAATGTAATGTAACTGAAGCTATTCAGGTTAAGTACCCTGCTCGAGGGTACAACGGCAGCGTCCTGGCTTTTCGTAATTTTCTTTTCTTCAAAAAGCGGCACACGGCAGTGTTTCAGTACAACTGCCGCCGTTTTTTTTTTTTTTTTTTTTTTGGGTCTCTTGCGCCGCGATTTGTTTGGCCGCGTGCTCCAAGGCTAATCCCTCCCTTCGGATCTCCCTGTTTTTGTTTGTTCAGCGTACTGATTGCAGTTTTTGCTAAAGCCCTCCCCCTCCTCCCCCTCCCCCCCCTGATGAAAATGAAGTATTGCGTGCTGCGTTCAAGAGGCCGGGCTCGTACGTGGGGGGCTGTGTGAGATTTGCCTCCTGCAAGAGTCATTAGCCAAAGCCTGGCGCTCCTCGCCAGAGGCTGTTTGTTGTAATGGTGGCACCGTCAGGGGCCTAATTAAGAAGGTATCAAACTTGCATTTTTGCTCTCTCCGTTTTGATTGATAATGCCACTAAAGAAAATAAGTGGGGGGGGGGGGGGGGGGGGGGCGTATCCTGGAAACAGAGGGAGCTGCGTGTGCTTGCGTACAAGGAAATTACGGTTACTGCTGAGCACTTCGGGTGAGGAGTTTTTGGGCCTTCATTTTTAAAATTTCTGTATGCATGTGTATATATATATATATATATATATATATATATATATATATATATATATTGATAATGTGCACAAATGTATTTTATTTATTCATTCATTCATTCATTTATAAATAACAGACATGGCCAATTAATTCCGATACTCCATGAGTTGTGCAGTTTCTGATTTTGTCTTATATGAACTGGGAAGAGCATAACGTATGGGGACTGGAGACGTGGATGTAATAATGAGAAATGCATGTAGTGGTATGCAGGGTGAGCGTTGCTCCTGTGTATCTGAGAGCTGACGTGGCAGCGATGGCTCTCTGATGTCTCGGTCTGTGGTTAAATTTTGTGCACATGCGGGGAGTGAGGGCAGGTGCCGCGCCCCTTTCTCTAATCCCCTCGCGCTCTCCTCTGCGGCAGATTACCCCCACGGGATCACCATCGTGTCGCCCCTCTCCGGCTCGGAGAAGAAGCAGGTGCTCAACTTCTGTGGCCAGAGCGCGGAGGAGCTGCTCAAGTTCGTGGAGGACCTGAAGGAGTCCATCGCCGAGGTGTCCGAGATGGAGCAGATCCGCATCGAGTGTGAGTGTGTCCCACATCCAGCTCACATCCGCATTGAGTGTGTCCCATATGATATGATATGATCCAGTGTGCCACAGAGCAGAGAGTAAGACTGCAGAGGTATCTAGTATCTCAGACATTTGAAATGCATGACGAATGAAGAAGAGGCTTATGTGCATGGACATTTCAGACGTAAGACACGCGCCATTTCCACTCGTATCGTGTCACATCTGGCAGGTTTGGTGCTCAGTAGTCATGCTTCTCTTAGTGTGAGCAGCCCTGTTTGCTGCCTGTATTTCCTCATCATCAGAGCTGAATATGAACAGGAGAAAGGGGAACGAGAAACACATTGTCGCTTGTTGTTTGAATCCCAGTTGGAAATGACAAAGCCATTACCATCCAATCAGAGAGATAATTTGGGGAGCGGGGAAGAGTGTCCTTTGGCTAATTGGCGAGACTGCCGGGACTCGTCCCTCGCCGCTCGGGGGGTCACTCGCTCACCTCTGCCTCCTTGTTGTCCCGTCATTTGCCTCACAGGGGAGCTGGAGAAACAGCAGGGGGACAAGACTCACTCTTCCAAAAACAACAACGGCACGCAGCTGGACCTCCGAGGGACGCAAGCCTCCCCGCTGGGTACCGGCCTGGCTAACAGCCAATCACACTGCTTACAGCCTACTCGCATTCAGCCAATCACACTGCTCACAGCCTCCTCACATTCAGCCAATCACACTGCTCACAGCCTACTCGCATTCAGCCAATCACACTGCTCACAGCCTCCTCACATTCAGCCAATCACACTGCTCACAGCCTACTCGCATTCCTCCAATCACACTGCTTACAGCCTCCTCACATTCAGCCAATCACACTGCTTACAGGCTCCTTGCATTCAGCCAATCACACTGCTCACAGCCTCCTCACATTCAGCCAATCACACTGCTTACAACCTCCTCACATTCAGCCAATCACACTGCTTACAGCCTACTCGCATTCAGCCAATCACACTGCTCACAGCCTCCTCACATTCAGCCAATCACACTGCTTACAGCCCACTCGCATTCAACCAATCACACTGCTTACAGCCTCCTCACATTCAGCCAATCACACTGCTTACAACCTCCTCACATTCAGCCAATCACACTGCTTACAGCCTACTCGCATTCAGCCAATCACACTTCTTACAGCCTCCTCACATTCAGCCAATCACACTGCTTACAGGCTCCTTGCATTCAGCCAATCATGCTGCTTATTGTCGGTCACCACATAGCACCATGCATGCTAACTCATCTCTGAGCTGAGCTGCTCAGGGGCACTGATGTGTTCTGTAAGCTGCAGTGCTATTGAACTCTGTGTACCTCAAACCATCAGCTGTGACCATCAGACCACCTGCTCTTAATCACGGTGAGGGTGGAGCAGTGGCACATTAGTAGAGTACTGTCTGTTCCAGCCATTTCCCCTGACGTAATTGGTCTGCGGCAGGGCCCCGGAGGGCCGCAGCATCTGCTGGTTTTTTTTGGTTGGTTTCAGCACTCTGGTAATAAATTCAAGTCATTGATTATTCATTAATCTACTGTATCCCAGGCCCTTATGGGCTGCTAATTAAAAGGAAAACACAAAAAAACCTGCAGAATTTGGTGCCGTCCGGAGCTGGAGTGTGACACACTTGATGTAGTGAGGTAGAGGCCAAATGCATTTACAAAAAAAGAGAATGAAATGAACTTTTTGGGACTTGAAAATCTCAGCTCTGGTAAAATTACTTACTATGAGAGTAGGTGGGACTCTATAGGCTTGAGTTCACTAGTTAGGTTCTAAGCAATGTCATAGGCAAATGTGACTGAGTTTGTGGTGGTGTACCAATCAGAAACTGCATGTGCCAAGGACACCCAGAACACAGATTGCGCTGCCATTGGTCAGCAGTTTGTTTGTAGCAGTGATGTCACAATTAGGCACAGCCCAGGACACAGCATGCCCCGCTGCCATTGGTCAGCAACATGTTTGTAGCGGTGATGTCACAATTAGGCACAGCCCAGGACACAGCATGCCCCGCTGCCATTGGTCAGCAACATGTTTGTAGCGGTGATGTCATGATTATGCACAGGGGGGCGTGACAGTCTTCTTTTGTGTGTGTCTGCCACGCAGGTAAGCTGGACCCGGACGAGAAGAGCGGGAATAACAGCATGGAGGTGAGTACTGCTTAGCGCAGGGAAGCTTCAGCACAGGTGAGTGACCCTGTGCGCACTCTCACAGGAGAGGAGGATGAAGTATTCAGGAGCCCAGAGGCACACGTGAGCAGTGGCTGGTCTATGTGGGTGTGCTTCAGGGTGGTGGTGTGTATGACAGCTCTGTGGACATAAGCTTCAGGGCTCCCAGAATGCATCTGCGAGCTTCAGTATGTGCGTTAAACAAGATTGCATCCCCCAAATATTTTATTTGGTGCATTGACATTTTTAAAATAGTTTTTCAGTTGATCTTTCATACGGCCATACAGTTGTGCTCCCTCACTACAAACACAGGCGCACATTCATACATATGCACACATCCACATTTCACAACAAGTATTGTTTCCGCAGCTTTAGAAAGATTGTTTTTTTTGTAATGATGTCATGTGAACGTACGCTTTAACGTAGTTACGCTGGATGTGCTCATCCAGCCAGTCTCCCAGCAGCGAGGAGAGGGGCGGCGAGGTTGTGTGAACTGCGGCGTTCAGTCTCTGACAGATTAATCAGGGAGGCCTCGTGTTAGCGCGGTGTTAATGCGAGCCGGCAGAGTCACCCCCCCCCCCCCCCCCCCCCCGGTGCAGTAAAAACAGAGCACTGCGCATAAACAGCAGCGTTTAGCCTGAGCCCCGCAGGGACTGCGCAGAGTAGCATTAGCATTCCGCCGCCGCGCTGTCCTGACATTTCACTGCTACTCATCCGCGGCGGGGACCAGGGGGTACACGGCGACGGTACACGGCAACGGCAACTGTTTAGCGTCGAATTTGACACTCAGGGAAGGCCTGAGGAGTCGTGCGTGACCGGGGGGGATTTGGGGGGGTAGGGGTGGAGGGGGGGTGCGGGGTGAGGGGAATTGTATCCGGTGTACAGCTAGCGGACGTGCGGTCGTATGGTTAGCAGTGGCATTAGCGCTGAGTCATTTTAGCTTATAGCTGCGGCAGTGCTACCTCACGCTCTGTGTGAGACAGCGATGTACGGAGGCTCCACGTGTCCGTCTTCAAATGTCAGGCTCCCTGGGGCTGTCTTGTTGGCACAAGGTTGTCAGGAAGACTAGAGACTACTAGACTCACGCTCCTGCTCCCCTACCTCCCCATGCACGTATGAAGACTATGTAAATGACCCATACACCATCTTCACACTTCTCATTCCACAGCTCAACACTTAACACTTAACACCCAGCCAGCTCTCATCCACAGCCACCCCAAGCGCTCCCCACGCTGCCCAAGCTCTCACGCCCGATTCATGAAGCATTCTCAACCTTTCACAGGCAACCTGTGCTGCTTGGTGCAAATGGTGACATTAACATCAAACTAATGCTTTATGGATAATATCCAAAGGTGTTACCCCCCCACCCCCCCCATTTAGGGTGTGAACGGGAGTTTCGATGGGGGGTTTTGATTTAGACTGGTTGAGTCTATTGATACATCCTGAAACATTATTTTTCGAGAGGCCTGGTCCTGTAATTTTTTTCAAACCTGAGACCCTCTGTTTTGAATCCTGTAAAGTGTCAGATGTGTGAAGGGAAAGCCATCTTGCATATGAAAACACTCAAATCTTCTGAGAGATATTGATTTATGCCTTACATCTTCATGTCACCATGTCATGGCATTTTTAATGAAGTGTGATGTGGAGGACTTCAAAAAGTAAAGCATAACCGTTTTTAGCTCATAATTTCACTGTCATTTGTACCGTATGCCGAATAAACATATTAATCATGGCATATCACATTGTTAAAATACATAGACTTAAAATGAATTGTATAAAACAAAAATGAGACAAAAAAGTATGGCCCATTGTGTCTTTGGAGAGCCGCATGGCCAGCCTCAAACTGAACCTGTTTCATGATATACAAGTAGAGGTCCTTCAAAAGCCAGCAAAAAGCCTGCTGATGTGTCACCTTAATTTAAAAAAAGGAAAACCTTCCAGCATCCAGTGTGTTTCTCTCAAGATGATGCACTGCCTGGATGTGGGCAGGCTTGCTGTTTGTCCAACTGACATAATGAAGGCATGCATTCCAATGAGTGTCCGTAACGTCTGTGAAAGTGCCCCCTTTTGTCTAAGCACCGCCCCCTCTTGTCTAAGCACCACCCCCTCTTGTCTAAGCACCGCCCCCTCTTGTCTAAGCACTGCCCCCTCTTGTCTAAGCACCACCCCCTCTTGTCTAAGCACTGCCTCCTCTTGTCTAAGCACTGCCCCCTCTTGTCTAAGCACTGCCTCCTCTTGTCTAAGCACCGCCCCCTCTTTTTTATGGATTTCCTATGTACACCGTAGTCCCTGGTCGTAAGCTGGCATCTCTAGATATCCTTCCCGACCCTGGCCTGAATTCAACCTTTGTATTCCTAATTTGTATTAGTGCCACATTGGTTTAACAGAGTGGCACAAGGCCCTCTTTCCAACTGTCCCCACCTTCTAAAAGTTAGTGACCCGACCTAAACCCCTCCTCCTCCTCCTCCTCCTCCCACCTCCCCACAGCTGCTCCCCTCTCGCCAGCTCCTCCAGAACCTCCTTCTGACCGGTTTTGCATCGTGCCGCACGCCCCCTGGAAGAGCATGTGTGTGTTGCTGTTTTTTTTTTTTACACCAGAGGGCTACTCAACCCTAGAGGAGGAAAGTACTTATAACACTTAATGCTGTCTCTGGCTGTTTTCTAAACTAGGTGTCAATTCACAACAGGCTTCAAACGTACCAGCGCCGTGCGTCCCGGAGCCCCGAGACTGGATCCCTCCCGGGCACCCTTCTTAACCAGCGGGGGGCGCTCTACCAGCTGCAGCTCCAGCCCGGCGGGGGCACGCCGTCCCACCAGCCCGGCCCCGTGGCCGACCTGCGCCCGGACACGCTCATCCAGTGCCAGCAGATCGTCAAGGTGATCGTCCTGGACCAGGGCGGGCGCGGCCGCGTGGAGGCCTTCCTCAGCCGCACCCCCACCCACCAGCTCACCCGCTCGGCCGTCTCCACCCCCGCCCGCTCATCGGAGGGGCGGGACCGGGAGGATGCGGGCTCCAAACCCCCCCTGCCTCCGCCGCCGCCCCCCTACAACCACCCCCATCAGTACTGCCCCCCTCAGTCGCCCCAGCCCCTCCTCAGCCGACGGAGGTACTCCAGCGGCTCCCGCAGCCTGGTGTAAATAGACCTTGACCTCTGACCTCTGACCTTTTATAGACAAAATACATATATTATATACGGTACATATGTATATATGCAGAGAAGAGTAAAAAAAATGAAAAATTATAATTACAGTATATTTAAGAGAAAATGGATATAAGCAAAAACCAGATACAAGCTTCCAGAGTTCTACTTAATTCATGTGTATTTTATGAAAGATTAAGTAGTTTTAACCAGTTTATATATAGCATTGTGTGTTGGGTTACTCTTTGATGCAGTTTGTTTGAGTTTTTCCTCAGTGAACTGGCATTTGGACAAAGGCCATCAATACCCTCCTCCTACCTTATGTTACCCATCTGCAGGGTGGTTCCAGGCCTTTTGTAGCCCTTTGTTTGGTTCTTTATCCTACTCTTATACAATACTGGTGTGTGTGTGTGTGCTTGTGCATGTGAATATGCGCGCACGTGCATGAGTACGTGCGTGTGTGCGTGAGTGTGTATGACGCTGAAGAGACTCAAAAAAAGCATCATAATTGGCTAAAGAAAGGCCAACCCTACAAAATCAGAAATTTTCCCGCAGCCCAATTAAGTCAGCGGGAGAGACATGTTCGTTCATCAACAGCGTGTACTTTTATTTTTTTAAAGAAGAGCCATTCTAATCTAGTCTAACTGTCACTGTTGTTTTTTTGTTTTGTTCTTTTTTTTGTGTGGGGCTCATTTCTCCTCCATTTTGTTCTGTTCCCCAGCTGCAGTGATGGTCAGATGGCCATGCTGCTAAACTGTCTGACGTGGTGCTTTCTGTTCAGAATGGGAAGCCACTGTAAACAGCAGTCCGCTGCAGCGCAAAAAGCCAGTTCAAACCAGAGCAGTGCTCTCCTGATGCATATGGGTCTGCTAAGGAAGAGTAAAGTTGCAGGATATAGAGCCTCATGTTAAAATGAAATTGTGGGTACTGTACGTGAGGTGTTTTTGCAAATATTCTGCATTGGCAAATGCTGCATTACTGCTTACACAGTGACGTTTGAAACAGGTTGCTTAATTTGACTTAAAGAGATTGCTCTTATCTGTTTGAATATTTTCCCTTCTTATATTAACAATATTGTTTTTAATTATGACTTTTTTTTTTTACCATGTAGTGTTGACCGCTTATAAGCATTGCACAGTATGAAAAAAATCTAAAATTTTTGTATATACTGAATATACATTTAAAATGCGTACTGTACTGTACGATACAGCAGACAGACTGACATGTTTATACACGCAAACATCCTTTGCCTATTTTAAATAGTATTGCTTCCAGTAAATGTCCCCGATCTTTTGCTATTGCAATATTAATATTCTTGTCACTGCACAGACACGCACATTGTTGGTTTTGTGCAGAATTTTTTCATTTGAAATATCTTGTATGTTATTGTGTGGTAGGGCAACAGAAATTAAATTTGGAATTGGTGCGAAGCCAGCCTGTATTGTTTTGGAGATGTGCCACGTCCATGTCAGAGAACAAAAAATGACAGGAGGCATTCTCAGCTGTCGATGTACCGCCCTGCAGACATTCACATGATCCCTGTCCGTCCCTCCATTCCAATGCCGGCAGTAATTGTGTTTCCTGTTCGGGCAGCTGGCCGAGAACACTCATATTTTTGCTTCTTATTCCGAGTGTGATGAGAACTGAAATGCAATCTTATTCAGCTGTGCTTCAGCGGAAATGTTATCGCCTTATGTGGACATATTCATTTGAGCTGTAGTGATTTATTACTTTTTTTTTGCTGTCGGGGTTGACTGGTGGGTGCTGCCATCCTGTCCAAATGCAGCTGGTGCCCAAACCGGACGTTTAATCAGCCTGACCCATCGGAATCTTTCATCGCCGAAAACTGCACCTGACGTGACAAGCAATTTGTTTTTGGACCGAGGATGTTTCCTTCGTATTACATGTCCAGAAATGAACTGCTAGTAGATATGAGAAATATGTATTTATGAGCATAAGCCAGTGCTCCAAATGGATTTGTCGGATGTCAGACCTGAAGTGAAGCATAAATATGTATGAATTTCACCAATGTCAGCTACACACTGGAAATGTTTTTACAGATGTTGATTTCATTTGTTCGTTTTTAATGTCGCATGTCCAGATTCTCTGCTGATGTCGTTGGTTCGTACTGGAACACAAGCCGCAAATCCCATCAATCCAAGGGCTACAAGATCCAATATGTCAGGATTGTCCAGAGCTACTGCTGCTACCTGAAAAATGGCCACAGGTGTGATGTTTAGGAAAGTGCAGCAACAGCTGTTGTTTCCATCGCCATTTTAACAGCAATAGCATGTATTCCAGTGTGAATTGGTCAATGACATTATATTACACAGGCATCTTAAATAGAGCATTCTGGGGTCCTTTTATCATGGATGTAAGTTTTTCTTTTTGTGTTTTGTTTTTTGTTTTTTAAAGAGCCTATATGATAGTTTTTGTTTGTACCCGTGCAGAGTTGACCTCTTCAGTTTACCCTGTGTGTGCTGGTGACTGACTGGTTGGTGCTCCTTGCCTGTCAGTGTGATTTTGGTGTGTTCACCTGTGTGTGAACACCTGCGCATGTTTTTGCCTAGTGGACCCAGGCTTTGATCTGCCTCCTCTTTGGTATTCTGTGACATCCTGGCAGAAATGTGAGCCCATTAGGAAATTAGTAATGGTTCAGTCTGCCACACCTCCACTGAGATGGTTCAGTCTGCTTCCCCTCCCGCTGCGATGACCTCATAGTGCCGACTCAGCTCATCTTCCCTCTTCATAAGAAAGAAACTTTTACTCTTGTTCTTGTGAACAAACGTTCTTTGACAGCGAATGGAAAAGATCAGACGTGACTCAGATGTCGGATTTGGCATTTTAATTGTTTTGATGTTGAGGGATACTGTGTTCTTGTCAGAGGCTTTCTCTCTTTTCTAGTCATTATTAAGTCCCACAAAAGGTTCTTCCCTCCCTTGAGAAAACATATCTTCAAAGTGGCATCAATCAACAAAATTTTGTTTAATCAGTAATGGCCCTTCTGTCAAAAAATGGACATAACACAGTTCATCCAGCTACGGGGAGAATAATAAGCATTTTGGTCAATGAATTGGCCTGTGGTTCAGACGTACTTTTTTCCCCGTGATGACTGACCTGGCTCAAGGTTTTCGTGATGTCATTCTCTCCAGCTGCATGACCACCTGGGCAGCTCAGGCGGAATTGACATCCTCGAGTGTTCCCTCAGTGTTGTGTCTGGTGGCACTGATGACGGGCTCACTTCCCAAATCTCCACACCTTTCTGTTACCATGGTTACCAAGTCACTGGGCGCGAGTCTGGGGGTAAAATAAAGCGCAGATTTAAGCATCTGATGCTTCCTGCTGCTCTCATTACAGCAAAGCAGAGCCCGTCGGCCCTGGAAATAAGGTGACTTCTGCGAGAAGCAAAGCCTCTGTTGTCGTCGAACGACAAACAAAATATGTATTGGATTTTAATATTAGTGAAGTGATAAATAAAAAAAAGCCAGTGTTCAGATGAAAGACAGATTTTCTGTTTGCTTTCCCTCAGTGCGTTCAAATGAGAAATATTTGCTGTAAAAAATGAAGTGGACCCACCTTGAATTATTAATCCAGGTGATTCCACATTCCAGCTCCCTCACTGTACATGTAGCTCTTTCATTTGCTTGAGTTGGTGAAGGCTGTTTAAGCTTTGTTCTGAACCCATGTTCACCCATGGAAATGTGCTTCGCTCGGCTTGCTTTTTATCCATCAGTACCTCTCTGTTGTTCCAGGTCTTCTCAAACATCCTATATAAATGTACTGAAGTGCGTTGTTTGTTGTTTTGCTTTCTCCTGCTTTTCCAGCAGCCTGTAAACTGTGTATTTCTTCCTTGTTTTGATTTCTGTTTGAATCGTCTTATGATCCGTTTCACTCTGCTGTCCCCGGAACACTGTATTGTTGCTGCTTAGCAACTTTGATTAATGTAGGCCTGTCGTTCTTGATTTCAGCACATCCTGACAGTTATGGCCTGGAGTGGCTGATTAAAATGGCCGTTTCAAAATGAAATGTCACATGCACGTGCCGTGCACTATGATCTGTGGACTGTGCGGTCTCACAGAAATATGGTTTTAATTATAAAAGTGATATTAATGAGGGATGTCTGCGACTAATTTACACTGCTGACATGCAGACTGATGCTGGATGAGGTTAGTTTATCATGCAGTGTACACATTAAAGATGGCGCACGCTACACGGATTGGCATTCAGTTGTGCGTTACACTGATTTGCTTGATAGTGTCGGTAATGTACGTTCGCCCTTGAAATGCAGTGCATGCATTGAATGACAATTTCGAGCTCCATTCTCTGTCCTGTGGCAGGCTGGCACTTATTTAATTTGAGATATGGTTAATGCACGCTTTCTTTTTTAAAAAGTCGCTTGACCTTTTTAGGGATTTATATGTTTCGGCTTGTGTTGAGATTGAAAGATCACAATGACTGATGCTTTCAGTGAAGGTCGGTAAGATCATTTCTGTCACATGCTTCAAGCAAAGGCCGCTTCGTTTTAAGAGATATACATGTATATAGTAGTGTGGGCAATGAAAATGGGAAACGAATATGTAACATTACTTAATAGCATCAACACTGTTTTTGTGCACTCCCATCCTCTGTTGCCCTTTGCTGACGATGACTTTCATCACCTTCATCATCAGGAGAGAGCTGTCCAGCCTGAGGTGTCTGACTTCGCCTTGAACAGGCAACCGTAAACACCCCCCCCCCCTTTTCTCCAGACTGATCTGTGAGTGTGCTGGACCTGACATGGATGTGGGGACCCTGGCTTATAGGTAGACTGCTTTGCATATTCGCCCGCCTCGGAACTGACCGTGTTTGTGATGTCACAATGGACCCATCCTATCATTGCCACTTCCTGCCTGTTTATGCTACGCTTTGCTTTCAGTCAATTTGCTTAAAAAAAAAAAAAAATGAAAATTTGTATTTAAAAAGAACCGAGATATCAAACATGTATTTATCAATAACCTTTTTTAAAAAAAATTTTTTTTAAAAAGCTTTCCTCGAGAATTTGCACAAACATTTTGGTTTAATTTGTATTATAGAGGCTTATAAATGAGTGGTGTGTGTGCCAATGTATGTATAAATATACTGTGTACAGAAAAAAAAGAATCAACCTGTATTTTGTTATCAAACAGCAGAGCTCTACATATATTCAGATTAACATTGTATATTGAAGTATTGGGACTGGATATCCATTTATCAATATATTATACAATGCTGGTAGGTGATGACTTATTGTATCGCAGTTTTGTTTTTTTGATTGTTTTCTTTCTTGGCATGTGTTTGATTGATCCATCTATAAAGTGCAGATGGGTGTTTCCTGAGGGTGAAAAGGGCTATTGCTCCCAAGAAAACAGCTGTGCTCTGAGCAAGCAGTCATTTCTGTTCTCTTCTTTAAAATTTTGAAGACTTTTAAAATCTGTGCTTTGCTAGGTAAATCCCCACTGATAGTCGCCTGTCCTCAAAAGATTTCCGTTTCCCAGTCTGTTAGCTTTTTGCATCCTTCAGAACACTTTCTAACGTACTTTAGAATAAGCAATATCACATCAAGGCAGTTCCAGGAAGTGTTCATGAGCACACTGAAGCTGGGGCAGTGCTTGTGTTTGTATTGGTACGGGAGGTATTTATTATTTACTGTGGATTATAATTAAAGATTGGCCTCAGTGCGCTGTGGTATCGAACACAGAAGTAATTATATTTCTCCTTCTCTGTGAAAGACCCTCTAACGTATGATTAAATCCTCAGGGATAGGGGCTACTGTGGAGGGTGGCTAAAGAGAAAAATGGTGTGCAAAAAAAAGAAAGAAAATTTGCAATCGATCAGTTTGTTAGCAGCACTGAGGGTTTAAGGGAATGCTGGTACAACTGCACTATGACAAGAATACTGAAGAGTTAGTGTTGACTGTAGAAAGAACAACAACAAAACAAACATTTTTTTAATCTCATTTTCTTTTTGTCCCGAATTGGAAAGCCCCAGTCATATATATATATGTGTGTGTGTGTATATATATATAGATATATGTGTGTGTGTGTGTGTGTGTGTATGTCTGTCTGTCTGTCTGTGTGCGCGTGTGTGTGCATGCGTGCGTGTGTGTGTGGTCCTGTACTGAAGCTGTCAGTTCAGAACATTGCAGTCAAGCCCCATGTCTCCTTGGAAACGTGTGTTACCAGCTGCAGATGATTTTTTTCCCCCTCCTAGTTTTCATGCTGCTAGCTTAGCTGCATAGTGCGCCGTAGTGCAGCTCTACCTACGGTATGCAGCTGCTGCTGCTGCTGCTGCTGCTGCTGCTGCTGCTGCAGCCAGACTGTTGCCAGCCAATCAGAGCAGTCCAGAACCAGAACACCTGCCAGCTGGAAATCCGCCATCTCCAGAGTGATGTTGTTGACGGTTATGTGTACCGCCCTGTATATATACCAGGCTATTGGTCACAGCTGGGCCTGAAAAAACTCTAGGTTTGATTCTGGAATGTGGGACGTACTGTAGGCTACAACCCCACTGCTCCTTTAGCTGAGTCGGTTTGGTTATTAGCACGGTACATATTTAGAATTTAATTAGCCACCTTGTGTTACATTGTCTACGGTTTCCTTCTGCCAGATCATCAAAATGTACTTTTTTTTTCTCCCTTCAGCTGACAAATTCCTCCATTTTCCCATATTTACTTGCACCTGTATACCACAGACCCAGCTATCCAGAGGTGAGATGTCTCCTGACCCCGTATAACCATTAATAGTCACACTTTTACCCAAGCTGTTCACAAGCCAAGCCTCCACGAACATCTCGATAATGACTCCTCTTAATGGAATAGTCCTCGAAACACACATTTGCTGTACAATACAAGAGTCTTTATTATTGTTTTTTTTCTATTTGAAATCCCCATGCATTCAGATGTTTCACCCTGTCTCACAGTACGCTTCTTGAAATGAGAAGTTAAGTGAAAAAATAAACTTTTTTCCCCTCTGTGTGCAGCTCCTGGGTGGTGTGTGCTCCTGAGCTCTTTTATCGTCTGTCAGCGCTGTGGCTGCTGCCCTCTCTCTGTCATGATTAATGCCCTCTCCCGTGAGGCTCATTTAGAAGATGCATCAAGATTAATGCATGCCTTTATATACACAAACAAACACACACACACGCACATACACACACAGCGAGACGCGCACACACAAACACACACACACGCACATGCGCGCGCACACACGCACACTCAGACAGTGTAATTCCATTCTCCTTGAAGCTTATTACCAAAATAGTTCACTGCTTCATTTAGAAGTGCCAGTCTCCAGTCATGACACAGGTTTCCAACCAATAAAAAGGAAAACTGAGGCGATGCCTCATTTCAGAACACATTAGGTACATTTACTGCATTTTTATTGAATTTCAGAAAGATCTCAATAGCATGTAATACGAGGCATAATCACTTTTGATGATATCGCTTAACTATTATGGAATATACTGCTTAATGTTTTCTCACAAAAGGTCTCCTGTTACCTTGGTTACAGGAATATATTCTGGCAATTTCATCATCTTATTAAAATTGAATAGTTTCATACATTTGAATTCATCAAAAAAAATATGTACAACTTTACAAAAGCAAACACATCTAGATTTAAGAACCGGTTAAAATCATCACATGCCATGCATACATCCACAATAAACCACAAGTTGTAAATGTCCTATGCATATGTGTGTGTGTATATATATATATATATATATATATATATATATATTCATTTAAAACATAAAGGTAAAATGGTCTTTTTGTGATAAACCAACTATAAATTAATTTCTTAGAGTGTTTTGTAGGTCATTTACAGTAAAACAAAGGCCTTTACAATTTCTAACATTCCCCCTTATCACCTGGGAGACGGAATGTACAACTGGTATGTGGTGAAAGATGAAAGGGTCAAAAGTAACCCAAGCTGCATTGTAGGTAACCTGGAGGCCCACACAGTAAAATGTACTGTGTTGAATCAAGTCTTATAGTGTACATATGGTTCTTATTGAGTTGAATTAACCCTGGGCATTTTACTGTGCCGGTCCAGAGGGGAACAAGCAAGAAAAGCTTGGAAAATAGAAATGTCTGCCTTTCAGTACCTGTTTAAGATGTGTATCTATCTCATGACACTGAGGGGGTAAATGGTGCATTAAAACAGGAGGGAACAGATATACAGTTGCACAATCACCGGGAAACACTTGAGCAGAGCTGTCAATTTTATTAAGGCTAACTTCACAAAAAAAGATCAAGTTTTCCCTTCAGATTTATAGACTTAAATAATATATATAAAGAGCCTGATTCACAAGAGAGAATCTTCCATTCCCTTTACACTAGACACCCAGACTTACTTTGTACACAAATGTACTCATGGGTCCTGATCCACTTATGTGGTTCATATTTTATGAAAATGCTGTTTTTAAAAAAATGTTTTCTCAGGCCAAGAACACAAGCTGCCACTTTCATGTTCATGTCTGCCTACAGTCCCCAGAATGCACTGCGCTACAGTCAGACAGAATCGTCCATGGTGCCCTCGGTCAGTGAGGTCTTGTGCGTGACTTCATTTCGCTCCTGAGGGTCGAGGTCCTCTCGGGGTCGAGACATCTTGTGCCATCGCTGTTCGGGACAGGGAATCATAAATCCATTAGCTACAGTGCTTCATGAATTAGTTTGCTTGCTTGAGGACAGGACAGATCTGTGAATCGCAGGCGCAGGAGATCGCGCGCTTCATTGCGTCCTCGGATGACAGCCGTCCCGAACCTACGCCCGAGCGGAGCAGATTGATGTGATTTTGGCCAGACGACAAGAGCGTATCGGCACAATTGATTTAATATCAGGGCAAAAGGCCCGGAGCATAGGGCTTGTCCTAAAAAGCCAGCTCATAATAAATTGGGGCAGTCTAGCCCCCATCATCAAGGACCTCTGTGTCTGTGGGCTGTCTGTTAATGTAGGCATCTGGATCAAAATCGGCGTGGCACGGCCTAGCCTACATTAGCGCTACTGTACGTGGAGATGGAAGCCTGGCGGGCGGGTGTGGTGGAGCGGATAACCTTGTCATAAACCGCAGACAAGGACGACAGCCAATGACGTGCGGGGGGCCAGAGTGGACCCGCGGGGGGGTAGAGAGAGGGGGGGGGGGGGATGGCAGCACACGGTCACTCGCCTGTCGGATGCTCCCTTTGGTGGTGACGAGCATGTAGATGGCGTACCCCGGGATCAGCACCATGGAGGAGAGGGACATGAGCCAGCCGATGCCCTGGCCCCAGGTCGGGAAGACATACTTCCCCAGTGTGAGCGGAGTCATCTCAATGGCACTGAATGTGAACACCCCCTGGGTTCGGGAAACAGATGGGAGGGCCCCAGTTACATAAATACATTGAGCTCCTGGAACAAACCACTGAAAGCCTCTGATGTGGGGGGGGGGGCTTGTTTTGACAATGTGCTGTCTCAGGAGTTTGTGTTGAGTATTACCAGGCAGATGAGTGGAGTGAAATATATCCAGCACAGTTTCCACCAGATGCAGGGTCTGTAGCCAATCATCTCCTCAATATTCTTGTAGAACTTTTCTGCCCCTGGAAATGCAGGAAGAGCGCACAAAAAAAATATTAAAAATAGAGTCAGATGCCACCTGAGATGCCACGCAGAATTACCTGGCAGGTTGAATATGGCAAAACGACTCTAGCAGAATACACCTGCTGCACTCCAATGAAGAGAGCTCACATGATCACGTCAGCAGGTGCAGTGAATGGATCAGAAAGTCACATGATCCGAGACGGAAATGACCTCACCACAATGGCTCAACTGTCAAATGACTCAAATCAATGAACATGCCTGCTATTGAGTATACAAATGGCTTGTACACTCAATAGTAGGTAAGTGTGCTGATTATGTGTCTGAATCAGTGCACTTTCCTACTACTGAGTATGCAAGTCATTTGTATACTCAATAGTAGGCAAGTGCACTAATTCAGACACAGCCTTGGTTGCCCTTCCTGAGTTGATGTTTTGGCACTTCCTCTTAAAAGCAACTTGTTTGTCACTAAGGGAAGAACACGCCGTAAGGTACATACCGTAAAACCAGGATATGGATATGGTCTCAAAGAAGATGAGGAACAGAAGACACATCCCACTTGCAGAGTAATAGTCAAACAGCTTGAAGACGTACAGACCACCCTGGAGATACGAGCAGACGCAAACATGAGGTGTTTCTGAACATAGCCAGGCTGTACCTGGCTAAAACCTGAACTGCATGAACTTCTGAACTTGGTTTGGCAATGTAAATGTGTATGTGAGCTCACCTGGGTGATGTTGGATAATCCAATGAGGAAGGACAGTGCGCACACAATCAGGATGAAGAGCTTCTTCCTCTTCCTCAGCACCGTGGGGTACTCGTCCATCAGAGCGGTGATGAAGCCCTCTACTGTGCAGAACTACGGGACAGAGGAGCGTCTGACACATCTGAGCCCTTCCCTAAATCCTGCCCGTGATTGGTTACTGCCACTGGTCATGTGACTGGACTCCCAGCCCTGATTCTCATTTGATGAATACTGAACCACAAGCATCTGGGGCTTTCGCAGTGCCATACATACAGTGCCCTCGGTAATGTTTGGGACAAAGTGTTTGGTGAAACCAAAATGTGTAAAATAATAATTAATAAAAGCTGAGAACGTGCACTGTAACCACATGGTAATTGTTTGATAACAAATCTAAAATTATGAAGTACAGAGCCAAATCTAGAAATAAATATGCCTTTGTCCCAAACATTATGGAGGGCACTGCATCTGTGCCTGCTGAGGGAGAGCTCTGGTCTGTGCACAGCAGAGAGGGTTAAATGTTTTACTTGCAAGCTTTCAATTTTTGTTTGGCCCAAGCTACAGACCAAACAAGACTTTATGACACGTGTCACCTGGTTCCGCTGTAGTTTCATTGTGGTTTCACCTTTTTATGCATATTACCTTTTACTTTTTATGTGGTTCTGCCTTTTCCATTAGGAAGAGCATTCGTGTGAATTATATCAGATCAAAGGAAAGCTCGTGTGATCCGGCGGCAGGAATATTTAATCCAGGTGGAGGCCGCAGGGTTTGTGGTGAGTCGCTGGGCGGAGCGCCTCACCTGGCTGTCCAGGCCCAGCATCAGCAGCATGGAGAAGAAGAGAATGGCCCAGAGAGAGGACATGGGCAGCTGGGTGACTGCCTGGGGGTAGGCCAGGAACGCCAAGCCAGGACCTTCAGCAACAACAACAACAACACAGCCAATGGACAAACCCCCTCTGTTTCAGACACAGGGACCACAACGCAAAGACCACCTGGTGGGTTCCCATCACGTGCGCAGTAAGCTGGGCGGCAGGGAGCCCACCACCCACCCCCCCCCCCCCCCCCCCCCCCCCTCACTCTGCACTGACCTGAGGCCGCCAGCTCCTGGATGGGCTTCTTGGTGATGTGTGACATGAAGCCCACGATGGAGAAGATGACGAAGCCGGCGAACATGCTGGTGAAGGAGTTGATGCAGCAGACGATGATGGAGTCCCTGTGCAGAGAAGGGGAGAGGGGTGAAGGATCTGCTCAGTGCTGCCCCCTGCCTGCCAAAGACTGCCCAGGTGCCCCCGCCCCCCAGCATACCAACCCCCACCCCCCCACCTCCATCTCTCAGAGGCTCCGCCCCCCTACTCACTTGTACACGTTGTTGTTGAAGCTGTTGTAGCTCCCCAGGGCGATCAGCGAGCCCAGCCCCAGGCCGTACGAGAAGAAGATCTGAGTGGCAGCGTCCAGCCACACCTGTGGGCAGGAGATGGACGAGCATGTGACCTCAGGCAGGTGAGTGATGACCCACATTTCCCCTTCCGAGGCCAGGAGCCAAGTGCAAGAGGCAAGGCAGCCATTTCACTGCCTTTGAGCAATGATATTCCAATATGCAGCTCCCGGGGGCTCTGTAAATAATGTTTAAATGACAGACTAGAGAATAAGTGAGAAATCAGTTTCTCAGTTGGTCTCCTTGGTTATTCCGGGCTTATTAAATAAATACAGAGTGAACTACTTCCATCTTGACTGATCGTGTTTGAAGAAAGCCTCCAAACCGATTATGTTATAATGGCAGAAGGGAGCCTTTATGAAGAAGTGGAGTCCCATGTGACACGGCCGCTGTCTTCTCTCACCTCAGATTTGACGAGCTTGTTGAAGTCAGGCGTGATGTAGAAGAGGATCCCCTCTTTCGCCCCGGGGAGAGTGACCCCACGGAAAAACAGGATGATGAGCATGAAGTAAGGGTACGTGGCCGAGAAGTACACCACCTACGGGGAGGGAGGAGTAATGACAGCCCAGGCGTCAGTTCAGAATCCCCCCCCCCCCCCGTGACCCTCCAGCTAGATTTTTACTGCTGTCTTTAGGGATCTGTGGAAATGTGCTTTCCACTTTGGAGGGAAATGATGGTATTTAAACTGAATATGCTCATTTCATCTGGCTAACCCCAGGGGATACCATTTTCCATTATCCAAATATCATACTTTGAGCATATTCCCATTATGTTGGAAAGGAGAAAGAAGATAGCATTTTTAAATATCCTAAATTTAACACTACATTTCCCCGGTCATATTTCACACAATAATGATAATAATAAAATGATATTACACCACATACAGTTATGAACGGTAGTAGAAGGGGCTGGGGGGCGGCCTGTAGAAGAGGGGGCGGTGCCTGTTGCGGGATGGGGTGGGGGCCTGTAAAGGGAGGGGGTGGGGTCTGTAAAAGGGAGGGCGGGGCCTGTAGAAGAGGGGGCGGAGCAAGAGAGCACTCACCTTGCCGGTCCACTCCACTCCCTTCCAGATGGAGAAGTAGACCAGGACCCAGGCCAGGGCCAGAGTACCGGCCAGGGGCCAGCGCAGCTCCCCCGGCTCCTCCAGCCCGCTGGACATCTGGTGCATGTTCCTCCTGGAAACCAGACCCAGAGCCTGGGCTCACCATGCAGTGTGTGTGTGTGTGCGTGTGTGTGTGTGTGTGTGTGCGTGCGTGTGCATGTGTGCGTGCGTGTGTGTGCGTGTGTGTGTGTGTATATCTTGCACTTGAGGCACAGGGTACAGTGGTCATATGGGTGGTGATGTTTTTATCATAGGTGTACAGAGATTCATCCACACTGTCACTACACTGTTTGTAAATGCATTCTGACGGATTCCCATTCTCACACGTTCACCCAGAAACACAGGAAGCGGTTGGGCAGGCGGCCCCTGGTGTCACTCACACCCAGAACTCGGTGACGGCGCTGGTCAGGTTGGTGGTGTCCGTCAGGCTGTAGTTGGAGAAGCAGCTGTCCGTGTTCCACGTGTGGCCACAGCTCTGCCAAGGGAGCTCCTTTGAGAAAGAAGGGTGGGGCCCCTGGGTCATTGCCAGCTACGTCATTTTTAAAGCCCCACCCCCCCCTTTTTTTAAATAAAGATTCTCAACACCATGCCAGTTCACTCATGAATTAGGCAACATAAATAGAGAACCATTCACATGGGGACAGAAGAGCTATTAGTTATGAACATATCAGGAACTTTAGCTGAAAAGTCGGATCACATAGTTTATTGGGGCAGATGAGCTATTTCAGTAGAGAAGCTGGCGTGAGATGCTGAAATGGATGCGGCTCAGCCCTGTCCTGCAGTTCCCTACGCAGGGCAGCCTGCCTGCTGGCCCTCACTGCAGTGGGGAGAGGCTGCAACCTGCACAGCTTGCCAGGGGAACACGGAAAGGGGAGAAGAGGACATTTAACTCTTTGAAGAGCAGGTTTTTGGAATGTGTATTATTTTTAAAAAAAATTTTTAATTCCAACTCTAAGTGTTCTAGAACTCCACTGCTGTCAGTTGCCAGTAGTGATTGTGACATCAGCATTAGGATGTTCAGTTAAGAATATTCTAATCACACATTCGTGATCAAACGCCTTAAAGGGTTAATCAGGTGAACAAAAGACTACAAGCACTGAAGTGCTGTGGCTGAGAGGGACAGTGGAGGGGAGAGAGAGAGAGACACTCCCTGCATGAAAGGAGGCAGAGTTGTGTCTTCATAATGAATTTCTATTTTTTTTATTTTTAAAAAAAAGCTTTGATCAGGTGCCAGCTTTTAGAACTTGCCTTTCTGAATGAGTTGAAAAGGTAGTAAAGAGCCCAGGCAATAATAACTATGTAGTAGATGTTCAGCCAGAACGATAGCACAACCGCAGCCAAGCCAACGCCTGAGAGAGAGTGACAGGGAGAGAGAGAGAGAAAGAGAGAGGGAGAGAGAGAGAGAAAGACATGAAATCGCATTCAAAACAACAACAGTTCATTTTACATTATTACATACAAATGATAGTAGAGTAGATCTTGTTATGTGTAAGACTGAGGATGACTGGAATCTGTACAATTGAAATGGAAGCACAAAATCATCATCACTGTTATAAGTTTGCTATGTTCTGTACCTTTCATCATAGGTATGAGTTTCCATACTCCCAGCCCCCCCACTGAGGTATACTGGCCCAGGGCTGTTTCCAGCAGGAAGAGAGGTATCCCAGCAAACACCAGGGTCAGGAAGTATGGTATGAGAAAAGCGCCTGTCGGAGCAAGGTGACACACTTAAAGCATTTACGCTTTCCACAACCAGGCGACATCATCGCCCAACCCCAGCAATGCTTTCAAACAGCCCTGATGTGTATATTTTAGATAACAGATATCTGTAACAGATATTTTAGATATTTTGCGGTCAACATCATGGAAGTAAGTTTCATTAAATACATTTAAAAACAATCAAAAAAGAGAGGAACAGAAAGGAACAGATTTGGACACAAAGGAACCGAATGGCATGTAAAAGAACAGAATTGAACAGAAAGGAACAGAAAAGAACAGAATAGGACATAGAGAAATAAAATGTGTGATGAACTCTGGCTGTTAAAACAAGCACAGCCTCGAGCTGTGAAACCCAGTTACATTTCCAATACCGGAAATAACAGGAAAATAATGTCATTCCCTTCCCAAATGATTTTATTGACCTTTGTGTAGCTGGCCCCTCAGTGGGTTAGCATACGTCCAGGGAGCAGAAACAGAGGCCACTCTGTTCCCAGTAGCCTAGCGCAGCGCCTGCTACCGTATCGCATCGACCGCCAATAGAATCAGCGACAGAGGCTCTTTTTTTGTTTGTTGCTGAAACAGCGCAGCATCGCGCAGCGTCATTGGCTGCGTCACTGGCCTGATTTTGTGGACCACTAAAAAACAGTTACAGTGTGATGTGATGATGCAGTGTGTACAGACTCCGGACTGTTTTGGCAGAAATGCCATTTTTATTCTTCTTCATTTTTTGTCCTTTTTTTTTGCAGACTGCCAACAGTAGGACACCAGGAGACACTTAAACATTTCTCTAATTGAGGAAGCCCTGTTTGCTCCACCGGACAGGTCGGAATGACCAATGCATGGATTTTGATAAGGTGAAGAAGGCAACCTCATTTAACCTGTTAGACTGGCTTCCCCCAGGCTATACAGCTTTGCAGTGGATCAGCAGAGCATCAAACAATTTCAGTTTTTCTATGGTTGGTGCCTGCAAGCCAAATCAGGAAAAGCCCTACCCACAGAGGATCTGCTGCTGTACCATATATCAGTGTGTCCCAGGCTTATATCAACACTCCATTCAGTTTTTAGTAACCTATAAATAAGGTTCCGGTCAGGGGGAGCATATTGAATTATGTATGCTATAAACTGAACAGAGAGATGTTGGAGAACAACACCTACTATTCACAAGCGTTCATTATTAGCCCATTACCTGAAAGTCCCGAAATGTGCAAATGATGAGCAAGTGCTATTTTGGTTAAAATTTGTGTTTAGCAATTATAGCCCCGCAACTGCTAAATTATGCAGCGTAAATAAACATAGATAAAAGAGTCAATCTCATCGTCCAGCCAATTAGCCAGTGTGCATTTTAAGCAGTGAGCTTTCAGCAGGTTTATAATGGTATTCCATTGACTGCCTTTTAATACTGAATGTATTAGTTCACAATGATAACATATATTTATAAACCTGTTATTATAATAATAATAATAATAATAATAATAATAATAATAATAATAATAATAATGATTAAGGGGCAATATAAAGCAGCAATAAGTAAAAAGAATTGGTTCTCACAGGAAGACACAAACGGTTCACAATTTCATGAACCTCTATTTACTATCACTCATTACAAATACAGTGTGTTTCATTTGTGTGACAACCCGTTCCATGTGTGTATTGTGATGATCAAACCTCACGCGTGCATGTTGTTACTAAGCTGCTCCGGGTTGTCGCCGGGGGCAACGGCGCCGCCATGTTTCTTACCTCCTCCGTTCTTGCCGCACAGGTAGGGAAACCTCCAGACGTTGCCCAGCCCGATGGCGTACCCGACGCAGGAGAGCAGGAAGTCGAACTTGCCCTTCCAGGCGCCCCGGTCGGGCACTTCCTCTTTGGCGTTGGCAGAGGGGGCGTGGTCCAGGGCCTCGAAGGGAATGGCACGCCTCACCTCCGTGTGAGAGATTGGTTCCGCCGAGCCCCGCCCGGTCTTTCCCATGGTGCCCCGCTGGCCTGGGACAGTGTTGCCGCCGACCGCCCGCCGCGTCTGGCACCCCCACGCTCTAGTTCCCGCCCACACGGGCCGGCTGGCACGCGGGGCATGGGTCAAGGGAGGGGCGCAGACCGAAGAGGAGCACTTTACTGACAGGCCCAAAATTCCACTGACACAGTGTAAAAGGTCTATTGCTAAATCCTATTGGACTCATATGTACTCTGTTAGAGTTTAATTAACACTGTGTTACCATCTGAATTACAGCCTACACACCTCCGGCTTCACCAATGGCCAGAGTCCCCAGTCAATTCTGGTGTTGTAAGATCCCACAGGTATTAGGCTGGGAAATTCAATTTCGTCTGCAAGGTAAATTGCTTTCTCTACTAACAATGAAGTTTTTGTTTCTGTTGCAATTGACAACTTTTTGTATGCGATTGAGTTGACGGTTCAAAGGCCTCAAAGTTGACTTTCAAAGTGAGCTGCTGACGTCTTCGAACAGACTTCGCTGAATGATTTTCTGTATAACAAAGCACCGCAGTTATAGAACGATCATCAATTCTGAAAACGTCTGTCTGTTCACTTACAATAGACTTTCCTGAGACAAGAGTCAAGGAACTCGATCAATTCTGTCTTAAATGGCATAAACATTAATTCCAGGTGGTAATACTTTTCTGACAAATGAACATGCTCTTCAGTGAATGGAAAACTAAACACATTTTTTTTCTGATACATATTTTAGTTCTAAACATCCCTGAAATGGTGAAATCTTTAAGCAATTATTGCTTGTAGATTATTGTTTTTTTGTTCTATCAATTTAAATCTTAGACTCAGTTATAGAAATAAAGTCGGAGCTCTTGCAGATTATTTGAGAGAACCATTCTTTATCAGTCTATCTATCTATCTATCTATCTAAGAGCAGCAGACACATTAATCCTTAACGTTTTATATAAATTTTATAGATTAAATTTAGCATCAGATTAATTTATGCAGTGGTATACTTACCATAGAAATTAATTGGTAAAAAATAAATATTTGTAGAAATTGAATTGCAGTGGCCAACCCAGAATTGAAAGCTCCCGTGTTTACTTTCTTTTTGAAGTCTAACTCAGCAGTAACCATCCCTGTTCCTGGAGATCTACTGTCCTGTAGGTTTTCACTCCAACCCCGACAAAGCGCACCTTACACTCAACAGACAGAGATCTCGTTGAGCAGCTAATTAGTAGAGTCGGGTGTGCCAAATTAGGGTTGAAATGAAAACCGACAGGATGGTAGATCTCCAGGAACAGAGTTGGTTGCCGCTGGTCTAACTGTATAGACTCAATGTCAGCTCATATCTTCACATCCTCTTTTTGCTTGTAATGGTTTCCCTTTTCATTTTTCCTATAATCCGATGGCATAAAAGGCAGAACTCTTTCTGGCTGGCAGTGCGTCAGATAAAGCAAGTCCATACGAAAATAATATTGCCAAGACCGTTCTAACTGGTGCTAAAATATTCTGCCTCTCTCCGTTTCTGTAAAGAACTGACCCCATTACTAAACCCATGGACTTAATAAGCATCACCATTTTGTTATCAACACTTAACCCAATCTTCCTCTGTCTAAATACAAGCTTCCTTTTTTGAAATACAGCAGTCTTTTTAAGGGTAATTTAGGACGGCAGGTTGGTGCCAAGTTTGGATGCCTGCCAGCATTTCACCCAGACCCCTCTGACTCAGGACTTCTCTCGATCAGGCTAAGCCCCGCAAGTTCAAAAGACAGTGGAAAAACAGCAGCATACGCACTCGGAGAAGCTTCCTACAGGCTTTGGAGATGTGGTGAGTGAGGTACTGTATCCTCCTTTTCCTGCAGCATGAAGAGAACGAACAATCCACTGGTGAACTGGGACAGTTAGCAGAGCAGGCTGCCATCCGGGTGGCTGACGAAAGGACTTCTGACAAAGTCTCTGCCAGAAAAGTTTCTTTTTTTTTTTTCTTTTTTTTCTCCAACAGTCAGCGGGCACGGTCCCTACCCATTTGTGTGTTTGTGTGTGTGTGTGTGTGTGTGTGCGTGGATCTGTGTGCCTGTGGGTGGGTCTGTGTGTGTGGATCTGTGTGCGTGTGTGAGTGCACGTGTTTGCATGTGTGTGTGTGTGTGTGTGTGTGTGTGTGTGTGTGTGTGTGTGTGTGGGTGTGTGTATGTGTGTGAATATTGAACAAAAGTTAATGAGCTTCGAGTTGTTGTCTTCTCATTGCCGGATCTGTGTTCAGGCCCTGGGGCCAGGAATAGGCCGATCGATCCCTGGGTCTGAGGACAGGGTGGACAGGTCCGTTTAATGCCTGGAGCCTAACACCAGCATTGGGGATACACTGCATCGCCATGTTCACCACAGGGGGGAAAGATGGAAAGAAAAGCACTCCGAAGAATATCCCTCTGTGTTGGTGCCACGAACGCTTGGTGCCAACACCCAGTTGGGGTACAATAAAAACATTCATTGATATTTGAGGGCTCTTGTGCCAGTTGCCATGGGATATCCCAATACAGAATGGCTTAATCCGTGGTTTTAAAGGCCTAGTTGTGGTTTTGTTTGAAAAAGCCTCTTCAGAAGACAAAAGGTCCAAGGCTTTAAGTGAGGAGAATGTTAGGTGGTGAACAATGGGAGCAGCAGCAATGAGAGAAACAGGAAGCATCACCTTTCTGGACAGGAAATGCCAAGTGTGGAGCACTTCAAAGCAATTATCTCTAGTGTTCAGATACTTAGCATCTCCGATATTAGCACTTAGCCTCATTCCCAGATGAAGGTTCAGAGGTCAACGCATTGATCTGTGAGCAGCTGCAACACGGCACATCTGTACACTGTGCATCTGTATTCTCTTTCATTTTCCCCATTGTTTTTATGTCATTTTACCGCCATTTTGACGGAAAGCAGTGTGGCAGTTGTTTATGGTTCCCCCCTTTTTACACTGTAAGGGATAGAAATTAGAATTGTTCTCTTGCCCGGTGCCCACAGCTATATTCTGCCGTCAATAACAGATGAAATGTGGTGTGCAATGCGTTTGTCCTGTCACAATCGTTATGTGGCAGCCTTTCCATTGAAGGTGTCAGAATTGCTCATCGTCATCGTGCTCACTGTGCTCATCGACCGGTGGGCTAATTACTGTTGAACAGTGAGCTCGGACCGTCGGCTCTGGAGCAAGAACGAGCACCTCGTTTTGTTCCTCGCAACAATTTTAATAAAAATAATCGCTTCAACGACTGAGCATTCTTAGCACAACTTTCTTCTGCATCACAAATGTGGGAATAAAGTGTAATTTCACTGCAGATCACATTTCACTGTGCCCGCCCGCCATTAAGCGTCTTTGAGTTCTTGAAAAGCGCTATATAAAATAAATTTATTATTATTATTATTATTTTGGAGTTTTGAAATGAGGCAGTTGTGAAATTCTGACAGTTGCTCTGTAAAGTCAAACAAACATGGCCGGACTGGGAAGCCCTCACCTGCCCGAGTCTGCTCAATCACAGTGTCCCTCCTCTCCCTCCCTCCTTCAGGTACCCAGTCCATGATCTCAGGGTCTCTGGCCTCACCTATACAGGCGGGTGGGATCTGTATCTCATCGACTGAAATGTCATCAGGTATGCCAGTCTGCAGTGTTAGTTCTGCCTGTCTTAGTTTCCTGAGAGAAGCCTTTTCCCATTCAACACTGCCCCCCCCCCATTCTCTTGTGAGCTCTCTGGGCCTTAGGGGGAAAATAAAAAGACCCCAAAATCACTCGAGACCCAAGCTGGGAGCAGTGCATCCCACACTCCCCATGGTCATGGAATTCCAGGCCAGATTTGGTCACAGACGAACTCCCCTCTTCCCCACAACCTCCTTGTTTGAGCTTTTTTTCTTTTGTCCAGGTTTATGTTTTCCAAATGGCAGTACATTGATAAGTAGACAAACCGTGCTTACAAAGGGTTTTAAATAGCCAGGCAAACAGGAGGGGGAATGACTGCTAATGACAGCAAGTCATGCTGCAGAGGCTAGCCAGAGGAGGACGGCAGAAGTGACTCTGTGCATGCTGCTGTATTGAGGCCATTACGACAAGCTGATCAGCAGGTCCCCTCAGAGTCCCCTCAGAGTCCCCTGTGATTGGTCCAGGCACAGGGACACATGCTCTGGTTAGGCAAGGTAGGCACATGACTTCACTCATTTTACCGCGCAGAAAATATTAGCGTATTCGTACTGGCATCCAAAAAGGTCTACAGATGAAAATGAGCCTTCCCCGGCTAACTCTGCCACATTTACACTAAATGTCATTCATGTGCATTGACCTTGTCAAAATAAACAATTAAATTAATTAGATTTAATTAAAAAGCTGTCAGCTATGCAAAGGACTTCTCCCTCTCACTGCACATTACTGCACTCTTCAATAAAAAAAAGAAAAACATTTACATTATGCAGAACACGCAGAGTGAAAATAAATTAGTGAAATGAGTGAAATTTTAGTTGTTTAATCTTTTTTTGTTGGTTTGTCAGTACACTGGTACTGGTAGAGATGCACACTGGAGATTTTTGCGTACCTTTAGAAAAGCATCTCATCAGTGAACACACTTCCTGGGACTACGTGCTGTACAGTGCTGCAAAGATGCAGGATACTGGCACCGTGAGATCCTATTGGCCAAATGCAATGTAAGTCAACGGGGCTCATGTGTGTTCATTATCCATTCACGTATCGATGCCCTGCAGCATGCTCTCGTATCAGGCATCAAAGGGCTGTTCTGTGTGAAAATGAAACCTTGGGCTCGCGTATGATTGGACATTGGACCATCCTTACAGCTGCCTGCTAATTGGTTCAATTCTTAGTTTGGCTAAGCAGAGAATTTTTCCTTCAAAGTGAAGAAAAAAACTTACATTCTTTCAAGCCCCAAGAATGATTCAGTTATTTAATCATAAATTAGATCTGTGCTCATAGTTCTCTGTAAGTAATGAAAAAGTTATTTATTTCCATTTTTATCTGGCAGTACAAACATGGTGTTATAACATAAAACTACAATAAAACTACAAAATAAAATATAACTGTTACAGAATGTATATGTAGCCTTGTAGCTACCTTGGACCATTTCTCAGGGGAAATGTACAGTTAATCATACAGCAATTTTATGGTTAAAGAGTAGAATGTTGAGCTCAGTGACGTTTACACACAATTCATTATGTGCACACACGGAGATGCACAAACTACAATAAAGATAAATTTAAATGAAATCAATCAACACATTTACATGGAGATGCATGATGAACGGCAAAATGATTCAACCAAAACCATTACCAGATTTCCACACATCAAATTGAATGGACTATATCTTAACGTAATTATAAGGCACCCCACTATCATATTGGCAATTTTATAAAAGTATGTACCGTTGGAATACTGTAATAAGTACCTTGTCTGGAGATGTTCCTTTTCACAGAAACATAGGCAAACGCAACATAAAGATTCACTCTATTCCTTTATATCTGCAGGAAATGCAATATAAAAAGATCCTGTTTTTTATTTTTTTAGTTTTTCTTAACCATGCTCTGGACACAATTCAGCACTGATAGTCATCAGCACCAGGACAACTGCAGCAGTCTTCCTGTTTGCAAACCGATTGGTTCTGCCCGTTCTTGGGTTGGGTCATGTCTGACGTGTCTGTCTGTCTGTCTGTCTGTCTGTCTGTCCGTCAACGACGCCGACAGGGGAACGCGACCCGCCGCAGAAATCGACGGGTGGCTCGATGACGTCATCAGCAGGCGCCCTTACAAACGACTGGTGTGCTCCCCGACCAGCTTCTCCTCCTCGGCCCCTCTGCGAGAAGCCTTCTGTCCCTCGAAGATGACACGCTTGCACAGGGTCAGGCGGGGCTTCAGGGGCCACGCCTGTGGCAGGTCGCCGGAGGGCAAGGTGATGTCATGGGGACTCTGATCGACATGGAAACGATAAGGGGTGGTCAGTCAGCTTCACACGAAAAGTCAGTCTGGATAAAAGCATCTGCTGAATTGACATTCAGGACACAGCACATCCACAAAAAGCAATCCACACAGACTGCACAAAGACATTAAGAGTGCACAGTCCACACTTAAACCAGAGACGTGCTACAAACCTAATGCTCACATAAGCTGTTTATTCGTGCTTATAAACAAGGGGGGGGGATGCAGGCTATCCCACAATGGCTCATTTCCAAAGTGCGGGTTATTGGAGCACGGCATACCATTTACTCCCATTACTTCACTGCTCATGTTCATATGAAAATAAGAGAATATTTACCCGTGACATTACCATTGGGAGATGACGTACCGTACAGATAACGCATTAAGAACAGGGTTTCTGAACAATAATGACTGAGCTCCTGGTCTTTTTCTCCACAGAACAGCGGGGGGCTACCCCAGAGACCCTGCTGTTCCCCTGCCCAAACGCCTCTGGGACCAGGAGGAGGCGGAGGCGGAGGCTCCATCGGGAGGAGGCGTACACCCACCTTACAGAGGTGCACGAAGATGTAGGCAGGAATGCACATCATGGGCAGCAGCATCAGCAGGGCAGCCAGTCCCAGCTCCAGCCCAGGTAAAGTGTCCCTCCTCCACTCATCCGTCAGGTTGTAAGACAAAGTGACCTGGAGGGAGGAAGGAAGGGGGGGGGGGGTCAGAGGTCACAGGGACAGCTAACCCAGATAGAGCTGAAATGAACTGCTGGGGAAAATAAACATGCGTGGCTGGGGGAGGGCGCCACCAGGGATTTGGGGCCCCATGAAATGATCTCACATTGGGCCCCCACCACCTCAGAAAATCTTATATATTTTCCTGTCAGTCATTAACTAACTTCCCCTCTCACACTGATACAGTCTTGCTGGAGGCTGGTACTGCAATCAAAGGAACAGAAAGTGCTTTGATTGGCATGAGGAAGAGGGTCACGCTAAATGGGCTAGCCACTTCACATTGAATTAAATGTATCGTGGAGTAAGGGCAAAGGTTAGGGTTGGGTTAGGGTAGGTTACAGGACAGGGTTAAACTGCTTCCAGGTCAGACTCTGCTTGCTTACAGTTAGCATCATTTCCCGTTGTTCAATCACAACTCGGCCCTCCAATCAATTCTGCCAATTGACCATAATTTGGAGAGAGTGCGGGAGAGAGAGAGAAAGAGAGAGAGAGAGAGAGAGCAAGAGAGAGAGAGAGAGAGAGAGAGAGGGAGGTGGTGCCACTAAACCTTATTGCCACAGCAATATGAAGACATAAGATGAGATGAAAAACCATTTAGAGGGTGAACACTCACTCCACAAATAACTGGAGTCACAAACAGCCAGCAGTACTTTATCACTGGAAACGGCTGGTATCCAATCATGTCCTGTATGTTGTCATAGAAACGGTCTGCACCTGAAAAATCCAAAGCAGTTCAGTTAACTTCAGTAAAGTTACACGTTTTGTATAACAGTGCAATTATGTATATACAGGTTAATGAAAACTACTGACCATAAACCCATCCAATGACAAGGGTTTCAAAGCAGGCTATAAACAACAGGCTGGTCCCACTTGGACCATATTGGTCAATCAGCAAAAATATGTGAATTCCTCCCTGAGAATATCAGAAATGAGTGACAAACAGAAATAATTACAGGAACGCAGACTCAATATAATCTTATGAACGTAAACAGCATTGAGTTACTAATTTAAATATCCTTCACTTTGGTATTTGGGGTATAATATTAGTGTGGCAACACCTTAATATTATGTTAAGCAAATAAACATTGCTGCATGATATTAAAATACAATATACATAAATACATACAACATTGTTGACTCTCCACCCCCCCGCCCCCCCCCCCCCCCCCCCACCACCGTACGTTGGTGACCAGCATCAGCCCCAGGAGGAAGCAGGAGACAGCGATGCCCAGCACCAGGAGCTCACGTCTCCTTGGTTTCCGCAGCACATGGGGGAACATGTCTGTGATAGCTGTACACAGACTCTCCACACACACAAACTGAGAGCACGCACACGCACCAGCACACACACACACACACACGCATGCACACATACATCCATACATACATGCACACATGCACACACACACACACACACACCATGAATGAGCACGCTTCAAAAACACTGAATTTACTCCACCGCTCAGGGAACACCCCGTGTGTGGTTTACTCAGATGGTACATTTACCCTACCTGGCTATCCAGGCCCAGGAAGAGCACCATCAGAAAGAAGAGAACAGACCAAAACTGAGCTACTGGCAACAGAGACAGAGCTTTGGGATAGGCGATGAAGGCCAAACCTGGGCCTGCGAGGAAGAAGGAGAGGGAACTCAACACTGCCACACACTCACACTCCAGCTCTGCGTGAATTACAACAGCGCTCAAGGTCAGCAGGTCATAAAAAGGCTGTTCAAAAGTACAATAAAAACACTAATGCATCCAGATAATCGGAAAATGTACACAAAAAGCCCTGTTAAGAAGTGCAGCTCAGAATATTGCTGCAATATTGTAGGGATTAGACAGTCGTTAATCAGTCTCCTCACTGATTGGGTTGATCTGCCCTCTAGTGGTCATCTCCTGTGATAACGGCAATATGTCTCGGATGTGTGAAGTACCTTCATAAAAGCCATTGCAAAAACTCTCTTTCAAAGTTGATCAGTGCGGCGACAGCGACGTCGGACTGGTAATATGAATATGAATTCATGCTGCATGTAATGGGCACAGGTAAATCTGCCCAAGCACATTCCGCTCACCCGAGGACACGATGGAAGCCACGTCCGTGCCAAGTTCATGAGCCATGAAGCCCAGTACGGAAAACACAGCGAAGCCAGCGAAGATGCTGGTGGCACTGTTGAGAACGCAAAGCGCAACACAGTCTCTGTGAAATAAAGCAGAGGTAATGATTAATGATTAATGATAAAGCCTTCTCAGGCTGACATTAGCACCTGTGTGGGTGCAACAGCAGAAACCCTTTTTAAAAATATCAATGAAAAAAAAAACACAGAATAATATTTAAAAATAATAATCAACTAGGTGTCACTTTTTTTTCTGACCACATGAAATAACAACACGTAGGTACATGATAATAAAGTTACCTTTAAATTCTTTAAAATGTGTAACCAACTTGGTCAGATAAAGGGATCAAACCCATGAAAACAGAGAGCCTTGCACTGTGTAAAATACTGTGTTTTCATATGTTTGTCCACAGTTGACTCCATGCAGGACTTAGGCAAAGCTGGCTGACAGTTAGGGGACAGACAGGGGCCACTGACTTGTAGCAGTTGTTGTTGTATTTGTTGTAGCTTCCCAGCGCAGTGAGGACCCCCTGGCACACAGCGTAGGAGAAAAAGACCTGTGTGCCCGCATCGCACCACACCTTGACAGAGAAAACACCCTTTCACAGCCTGTCCCTCTCCTGAGAACACACTCTTCATTAACCCCTCTGAAGAGTCTGGTTTTATTTGGAATGTTCTCACAACTATATGCCAGGGTTCTAGAACTACATTACTTTAAATTAGCAGCAGTGATTGTTACATCAGCATTATAGAAGGTTCAGTTAAGAGCGTTCCAGTCGCATATTTTGTGATCTTTCATCTTAAACAGTCAAACCAGAGTGAGAAGTTTCCATTCTGTTTCACCCCTGATACTACTTGTACTTGAACAATAAATGAATACATGAACTGTAACCAAGGTAAGATAGATTCATACCAATGTTAAATAAATATGAAATGCATTTAAGGTAAGACAATAGCAGTATTTACAAGCCAGGAAATTCGGCTATTTCTGAAACAAAGCAAGATCACCCTTCGTTTTTTTTCCCCAGAAACCAAGTCTTTGTATTATAAATCTCAAACTGTAACGCATTTCTCCTAAAATTGCCAATAATCTGCAGGAATGTTAATGATGTTTGAAATATCAACACATTTCAAGGTTATGAGACACTCTCTTGCATCTCTTAACCAATCAGATTCCAGTGTGACAGGGCAACCAACGGCAGTACCAAGACAACACCATCTGGTTGCTATCAACAGGCCAGCCCATGCTGCTGCTGCAACCCTCCCCCTTCCCTGGATACCGCACTACATTGCTATCCTGTGTGCAAAGCAGACACAAGCAGGCTTTCAGGCAAAACAACATATGCCTATACTGCAGGTCCCCCCTGTAAGAATGGTTTGTAAAGGAAAGGGGAGGGGAGAGGAGGGGAGGGGGTGGTGATTGTATCCAGAAATGTAATTGGATACCCTACTGGACTGTAACCAATCACACTGCAGGAGTATGCTGATCCGTTTCTATAGCATGAGGCTTTGCAGCTTTGCAAAAAGGCACCGGACTTAAAGCGCAGCTGGGCTCTTTTTCTTCTTTCTTTTTTTTCCTTCATCCACTGGAATGCAGCCTCATTGGTTCCACACACTGAATGCACAGATCTGCCTCTCTGTCCCCACTCAAGTCCACCCCAAGCAAAGCCGTGGCAGTAGGAACACATCGCCTCTCACAAAAATTAAAGGCTGTTTTAATCATCGTTCCTGTCCAGGACTTAATTTATCCTTATTCAGGATAGGTTTACCTCTTGTGAGGATGCACATGCTGTTACTACAGCGATAAAAAACTTTCTTTTCCAGCTTTTCAAACACACTGACAGCCACGGCTACGGAGACGGGAGAGTGTGCTGCTCTCGGGGGGGGGGGGGCAGGAATTTGCCCTTTGACCCCCAGAAGCCAGCAGGGCAAGAGAAAAATCCAAAGGAAATGAAATGGGGAGGTAAACGTTCACCCAGGGCTGTGGCTAGTGGAGTCAAACGTGACAATTCTAGGGGCCCACAGCTGTAAAATAAAAAAAAATTTGTTTCATAAAAAAAGGGGTTGCCCAGAGCACTATTCTTTCAGGGGGCCCAGAATTCCTAGCTATGCCCCCCGAGTTCACCCACAGTGCACAAGTGAAAAAAAATGCAGCGTTGTGTGGTGACCAGAGGGTGTGTGTCCTCTGTTTGACAGCCTCACAGTCCCACAGTGGAAGAGCCTAAGCACGCAGGAGAAGCTTTCGTCGCTGGTCCGAGTGACGCCCCCCCCCCTCCACCCCACCAGGCTTACTCTGGGGCTGGCGATCTTGGAGATGTCGGGGTACAGGTAGTAGGTCACCCCCTCCCAGGCCCCCGGCAGGGACACCCCGCGCACGAACAGGATGAAGAGCATGAGGTACGGGAACGTGGCGGTGAAGTAGACCACCTGAGAGAGAGAGAGAGAGAGAGAGGGGCGCCCATCCTCAACACCACAAATACGGGGTACGGGGGGTACAGGGGGGACAGGAGGGGCACGGACTGGCTCCCAGCTTTCCATCTGACCCCCCTAAAATCCAGAATAAACCAGCAGCCGCCCACCCAGCTCGAAGGCTCTAATAAGGAGCTGGATAACAAGGCGGCCAGAGCACAAACAATAGATAACCACGGGCCGTAGCCCAACGCTACGCTCCACTTTATTAAACGAAGCTTTCGTCGCGCACAAACATTCATCAGGGCACGCTAAACAAACAACGGATAGCTGGGATAACTGGCTTTCCGTCCCTTTCTGTTCCATCGGCTGTGAGCAACAGACCCTTCCCTTAATAAAGTGGAACACAGCTTTTGTCAACAGTGTGCGGATATGTTCTCTTTGCATGTGACCTCTGCAAAAACTTCCACCCCCCCCCCCCCAAAAAAAAGGCCACATCAGAGATGCTCATTTCAATTCAAATCATTTCAGCTCACTCAGGTCCTTTTACAGGCATTTGCAGAAGGTTATATGTATCAATACTGCACACAGCCGTGTAATTGACAAGTTATAAATAGAAACTGTGTGAAAAACTACAACCACACTGTTTAACCTGGGGTAACACCGGACTGAAATTGCTAATCTATTATAATGGAGAATTAGCACCCACTTGACTGCAACTTAAGTTTACACTGTTGCTATAAAGGCATATTAATTTTTTTCTTAAAAAGAGAAAGAATCAGATTAGATCCTATCCTATCCTATCCTATCCATCTCTGCCATTCATATTTATTCAGCCTATTCCTTCAAAGGAACCGCGCAGCTTCTCCACCCCTGCAGCTTGCAGTCATCCGGAACACAGTCAGGAACAGGGCACCGCGGGAACATAAATCCACTCCCTTTGTAGCTGACCCTGTTAGCAGGACCAGCTTTGGTGAAATGTCCAGATGCTAAAATGGCTGCCCCCACCCCCCCCGTTCTCACCTTCCCGGTGGATTTGACCCCCTTCCAGATGCAGAAGTAGCAGATGACCCAGGCCAGCAGCAGGCAGAGGGCCAGGTCCCAGCGCACAGGGCCCAGGGGCTCATGCAGACTGGCTGTCTTCCCCAACACGTGGATACTGGAGAACACGTACGTATACATGTACGTATGCACACAGGTACACACACATATATGCACACACACAGGTACATACATATGCACACAGGTACACACACATATGCACACACAGGTACATACATATGCACACAGGTACACACACATATGCACACACAGGTACATACATATGCACACAGGTACACACACACATATGCACACACAGGTACACACACACATGCACACACAGGTGCATACATATGCACACAGGTACACACACACATATGCACACACAGGTAAACATACATATGCACACAGGTACATACACATATACATATGCACACAGGTACACATACACGCACATACACATGTACACACGCACACACACACACACACACACACACGTTTGAAATGCACAGCAGACACAGGCACACAAAAACACACAGATCCACATACTGAGTTTACTGCCATATCCTATCTACAGCGACTTGTAATGATTTCCAAGTCAGCTAGTCAGTCTGGCTGGGACTAAGGCTTTGTGCTACTGAGGTGTCTTTTGGGATGTCCGTGACTTCAGTCGTGAGCTATTCTATTCAGACTGTCTCATAAATGGGCGCATTGTGCTGCCCCTGTCCCACGGGATAGCCTAGCCGCGCTTTGAAAGACAGGCCCCGCCCACGCAGCCTTTCAGTGGTTAAGGAGCAGTGGATCTGAAGCTGAGGAACTATGGCCCCTCTCTGTTTGGGAAAACAAAGCGCGCGGAACCTCGCCGTCGGGTTTGTTTGCTTAGCTCCTGGCAAATGAACGGAGAAATGGAATGGATTAGGGAGGGAAAGAAAATAAGAGAAAAGAAAATTCACTCCGTCTTCCTTCTGGGTGTGCTGGCTTACATCCACCCAGGTGCTACAGTAAGCCCCCTTCAGTCATAAAGCCATAGTCCAAACCCAACCACTCACCCACCCCCCCTACTCCCCTGTGCATCCACTCACTCACTCACTGACTCTATGAGTCATAATGCTGTAGAATGTGACAGACTCCACTGACCAATGGGGAAGGATATGGACACATGAGCACATGTGGTTATATTTCTTCTTTTTTTTTTTTTTAAATATCACTTAACACAAAAAAGATACAATGGTGTAACCACTGCAGCAGTACAGGTGAAGGCTGAATCCTGAGCTGCCCTGATGGGAACACTCACCCAGTCAGACCATGGAGTGGAGACAGGGACTGCATGCAGGCTACAACCCAGACAGTCACATCCAAATCTATTTCACATTCACATCTATTTCACATTTACATTTGCATTTCACCATTTAGCCAGACATCTTCATCTAGAGCTTAAAAATACTTTTGAGAATCGCCAGAGTCAGTGGAGAGGTGTCGTAACCGATAGTAACCAATAGATAAACCTACCACGCAAAGTTTGTAGCAGGTGCTAGACTCAGATTGAAAATGCAGTGCTCTATGCAGAAAATGCAGCTAAGGGCACTGTGATAGGTGTAGCGTGGCTAAGGCTAGTATTTCCATAGTAAATTCTTTATCCTGACATCTGTCTCCCCTGCATTTCTCATGGTTCCGGCCGGCCCATAATGCACTGCGAATCCGTCATTCAACTTGGAGAATTGTCTCATTCGACGTGACAGAAGAACACATGAAGTAACTGGATTCGCATTTCAACACTGACATTCATTCATATGTGAATGCTTTAAGGCTTGTTAACCTGCATGAAGCAGATTTGTTTTGTTCAGCACTGCAAAGGACAGTCCATGGTATAGAATAGTGCAGTATCGCTAGGATAGGAGCTGTATAAAGATCAATATAAAGCTTATGCACAGTGCAATGAGCTTTTTATTGATCAAGCCTTATCCTGCCACCTAATCCAGTCAACTGCAAGTGAGACTTGAGAGAAAACAACAGACACCGACAACAAGGGCTGTCACACACCAAGCTCAGCTGTGTACACAGAGAAGCTCCCACCACCTGCTGCACGTGCAACTTACTTCCAAAACTCCTCCTCTGGCGTCACCATGTCTATGTCAGGTCTGTCGAGAGAGGATTCTGGGAGTTTACATCCACATTCACATCTCTATTTGCAGCATATTTATTATTTTTCACATTAATGGCTCAAATCGCCACATATTTTTAAGCTGGTCAGGACATGTTACACTGTAACATCAGCAAGCTCACAATGTATTCCAATAATATAGGCATCATAATATTGTTTAATGCACAAATTCAAGCTATTGTATGAAAAAAATGTAAGATGCATTTATCTTTCTTCTTCAGACAAGTCTTCCCCTACCTTTTCTTACACATTACCCCAATACATACATACATTCTGTTCTGCAACCCCAAAAAATGAACCGACAAAGCATTAATCAGAAATATTTAGCTTGGTACAACCTTTCATACTCATAATCGTTCATAGTGATGTTGGGCAGGATGGACTCATGTCCCATGATGCTCCTGTTCTGGCAGTGTACTGCGGAGAGAAGCTTGGGGTAAAAGCAGGCCTAAAAGCTCATTTTAACACACCTCTGAAGGTACTCTAAACTAGCACAGCATCCAGCATCCTGAGAGGTGTTATTTCATGGTCCACCTGACATACAGTATCTTGTTCGGCTGGGACGATCAGACATTTCAGGTTTAAAAAAAGGCAGTTTACAAAGCCCAGGCCCACATTAAATTAATTCACAATGTGGTTTGTTCCTTGACTTAAGTGAGGGCGTTGTCAATCACCAAAAATTCAACGGTTACGTAAACTGATGGGAAACATTGTTTGAGAAATTTAAATTTGTGTTGGGCTTAAACTGCACCTGGGCATAAGACCCTAGTTATGCCCAGGTGCAGTTTCAAGTCCTAAGTGTGGGGAAATTAAGCTGTAATGTGAGTTTGGTCTAAAGCATTACTCCCAACATCGCTCCTGGTCACCTCTCGGCTTCACTAGAGTAAAAACTTCCTAAACCTTGCTGTGTGACAGCCGGTCGAGAGGCACACGTTTCACTGTACCTGTGTTCCAACTGTTGGTGCAAGCTGACCAGGGGAGCGGGTTTTTAAAAGAATTAAAGAGGTAAAAAATGGCCCAGGCCAACACCACGATGTAGTAGATGTTGAGGTAGAGGACAATGACCTGTGATGCGATTCCTATTCCTGCTCAGCAAAAAGGGAACAAAAAGGGAAATATCAGCACAATAACACTGCTAAAATCCACCTGGAGCTGCAAGACACGTTATATAAATTTCACCTTACAGCTGCCAATTAACATGCACAAAACTGGGGATAAATGAATAAAAACAGGCCAAGTAAACGGCCCTTTATGTGCAATGCACGCTAACTGCTTCTACAATCCACTCTATGCATCAGCATGGTTTTGTGTTTACGGAGGAATATGCAGCACAATGACGGGGGGGGTTGGGTGGGTGAGGGGTGCACGGGACAGGCCAATCGAGGAGGAACATTCAGGCGCTACGAGGTGACAGACAGGAGCTGTTTTACCCTCAAACATGGGGCATATTTTCCTCCAGGCAGTGACCCCGCCCTCGCTGGTGTACTGGCCCAGGGATGTCTCCAGGAAGAAGACAGGGATCCCGCAGAAGAAGAGGAACACAAAGTAGGGGATGAAGAACACACCTGCGGGACAGCACACAGGCACCGTGGTTACCCCTCCCCAAAATCTCACACAAAGGGGGGGGATGAAGTTAGATTACAGACAGGAAGACACACACCCAATCACTTCACTTAAGAAGTGAATGAGAAGCCTGATACCGCTCATGCACTACTTTGCCCAAGCCTGCGAACAGCCTGTGGACACTTCAGCAGCTAAGACCTATTCAATAAAAGCCCGCTTCACGGAACAGCGACACAAAGAGTTAACTATGCAGTACAATGCACCCAGAATAAACCGGATATATTTCGAGGATAAACGCTTACTTGGCAGGTACTGACATGTAGTCAGTGGATCAAATGAGAATGAATTGATCTAAAACCTTTCCAAAAGCTCAGTATAGTAAGGCGGCTGTACTGGAAATATTAGATGAGCACACGTGATACGCAAAAAGAGCCTGAATCTTACTTATCATCCATTAACAGTGTAACGGAGAGATACCTGGAGTTAACCACATTACTGCACAGAATACAATCAGTGCGCCACTCGCAACGCCTGGCTCCATTACCTCTGCACTTTACTGCAACCTCTACCCAGACAGGAGTGCAGATAGAAATAGTATCTGACAGCATACCTTTCTCAACCACAAGTCTCTAAGTGACATAGAACTTAAACATAATTTTTAGACACATTTATTCAGATGAAGTGTCTTTTTCCGAGACAATATTTATGTGAGGAGACATCCGTCCCCCTCAACTCCTTCCCACTCACCTCCTCCGTTCTTATAGCATAAATAGGGGAAGCGCCATACGTTGCCCAGGCCGATGATCTCTCCGGCCATGGACAGAACAAATTCGGTTTTGTTGGCCCACTGCCCCCTCTCCTGGACCCTGTCGGCGGTCCCGGGAGCAGCCTCCACATTCCCGGGACTGCTGGGAGGGGCTTCCTCGGGACCGTCACCCATAGTAGGATTCGAAGACTCGAGGAGACTGGAGTATACAGAATTTAGGCATTTTTAAACCGGATAACTGCACATATACAATCCTACCACTGCTGTCACTAACACAATAATGCTTATTATTATTACTTTCATGGTAATAATCAATGATATTATTGATGACAAGAAAGATAATGAGAAAAAGAAACACTGTGTATTTACATGAAATGGAGTACTTATGAATACAGATCCCAAGAAGGAAGAATAATTTGCGTGGATTCCAAGCAAACGAATAATGCAAGCAACCAAAAATTTAACGACCGCACAAAGTTTACGCAGTTCGTGTTTGCATTTAGGTTTTATTGTGTCGCTTTATAGTACTGTGTGGATATTCTCAACCAATATCACGCGCTTTTTGTTGTTATTCATGGATAAATTACATTTTAAAATATAATGGAAATTAGATATATTGTGTACATAGTTTCAGACAAGGTTACTTTGCGCAATGCTACTCCATAAGGTTTTCTGCCAATTTTAAGTGGGCTGGGCGAAACTGCATAAGCAGCAAGCACACGCATGTAAGCGTTCTTCTTTTTCGTCTCAGTGAGACTTTGTATAATCCTCGCTATAAATCACATTTTTAAGTAGGGCTCTGAAAAACAGCAGCACGCGTAACTATTGCTGTAAACAGTTGTGGAATTGCATCAAGAATTAATGTTGTTTCTGCCATTGCGGCCGGGGTGCCTGTTTTTTTTTGTTTTTTTTTTTTAATCTAGTAAACATGCTTTAAGATTTAAGCACAAATACGAGGAAAGTAAACGCAAATTAGTAAACAGTACTCACTTGTTGAAAATGACGGAATCGTTTTTAGTTTTTACGCACGGTAAAAGACCATTAAGGTTTCCAGCCTGCTGGGTTTGCTGAGAGGGAGGGCTCAGTGAAGAAGATTGTGAAGGGAAGCATGCATGTGTCTGTGTTTAAGAAGGAAAGCCATCCTGGGACATCCGGTGAAATTCCTCGAACTAATCTTGCTTTGGTTCAAATTACCTATTGAATTCATCGGCTTGATTGATATGACTTAAAACACTCCACTGAAATGAAACTTACGTAAGATCATGAAATTCAAACATAAAAATATATACGACTTTGTAAGAATGCAGGAATTAGAAGCAATTATATTTAGGAAATGTTACAGGAAATGTATTTTGTGTTGTATGCATTATAGTAATATATTCAGAATTCAAAATGCAGCAAGAAGCAAATAATATGGTAGCATAAAAATTATGAGCCCCACCTTAGAGAAAAGTATTTACAGAGAAGATAGTTTTTCGTTAAACTGGTTTGTCAATTGTGGGGCAAATCTGAACAGATTTTTATGTGTCATAATAGTTGTGTACATTAAATGTCTTGTATTTTTCAGAACACCTTGCAGCAATCTCAGGATAGTGATCCCTTGTCCTGCAAGCACACTGTTATGTCTTAAAGTCCAAAAAACTGTCTTTTTCTTTCTTTTTTTAAAGTGTGCGCTTTGAATAGAACTATAATAATGGTGTCACTTGGCGTACACAGCAACCCTCTGAAGTTATTGCTGGTCTGATGGATGTTTTCTATTAGAGCTGTTTTCCCCTGAAACCCCTGAAAGCTTGACCATAATAAACGTCTCCATAGCAAGTTGCAACAGGACACAACGTTTTCATTTGAGCTTCTTTGTTATTTCAGAAAATTACAGCATTTGTCTTTTTGAGAAAAAAAAGCATGAATAGTTCTTTGCAACAATTTAAGATACGCTACCCTCTGTTAATGCTGATATACTGATTTTTACTGACAATTAAAAAAATAAGTTTGCAAATAAAAGTAACTGTTTTTGTGCGGCAGTCTTGCTAAGATATGATTGCCTCAGCTGTAGGTCAATAATACCTGTGGTGAACCTGTTTCTTTCTTATTTGTCCTGTGCTGATTGTCATGTTGACCAACGCCAGGTATTGATTCTAATAGCTATATTACCTTCAACCACTGATCCTCAGTCCTGCTCCTGGAGGACCACAGGGTCTTTTGGTTTTCGTTTTTGCCTTAAGATCAGCGACTGGTTCAGACTCAGAAAACCATGTGAGCTGAGTCAGCTGTGCAACAAACTGCTTTAACTGATCCGTTACTGTGCTACTCATGTTCTGAGTAATAACAAAAGCCAGCATACCCCGTGGCTCTCCAGGACCAGGATTGAGAACCTACTATGTTAGACCCAGGAGAGTTAAGATGATGTAGGCAAGTGTATATTAAGCCAATGTGTGCTAGAGGTCAAAGCCAGACAGTATCTTTAATACGGGTTTTTCGTGGTGTTAGTCTTGTCCACATCTTGACATTACTGGAATATAGAAAAGAAGAATTATCATCATTCACTGCAGTGTTTTGCTGTTGTCTTTCTGTCATATGGATTACAAAAGCCATATAATCATTGTTATCACAATGCTGCATTTTCTGTCACAGGCTAGTGAGTAAATGCAGAAACTTGGCAAGAGACATTGGTGATGTGTTTTTTTTCTTTTTTATTTTTTTTTATTTATTAACACGGGATAAATGAGGATGGCACCGAAATACCTAAATTCTAAAGATGTCCTGCGGTCGGCATCTCCAGAGTTGTAGACGAGACATGGCCCACCTTAAAAAGCATGGGACACACAGAGTCACGCTGGGCAGGAGATGCAAAGACAATTAAAGCAGTGTCTGCCCCTGCATGCTGTATTGCACTGCTGCATCTTGAATGTAACCCTCTCAAAGAGAGCTCAAAGACTGCTTATAAAAAGCTCGCTGTTCACTGATTAATGTCATGGAAACGGGGCCCGTGCAACTCATGCCATTTAATTAGCGTCATTTTGCAGAAGTAGTGGGGCCTGGACGGAATCACTAGTCCTTTTCGTGGACCTCAATGCAGTCGTTTGCCCGTGGTTTCATCCTAACATCGAGTTGCTGCCGTAACTGTTTGAAATGCCCCCAAAAATAGATTAATGTATAGGTACAAAAGTTATGCTCATGCATTTCATGTAAAATATTTTGTGCACTTTTGCAAATTTCTGTTTTTAAATGCAATCACTCATTGGTTAGCGAAACTCAATATACTATTCGCTTATTTTGTACATTATATCAACATTCGGTCATTGCTTACTTTTCCTATTGTTGCCAGGGCACGAGATGTTCTTTCTTGGTCGAAGGCGCGATTTCGATATCCTATCGCTAGGCGGCAGTCAAGATGCTCACGGAAACGCCGACAAAAATGAATGGCACATTTGTGACGTATGCGGAAGTAAACAATAACATTAAAAATGGAAACTTGACAATCGCAGAGGCCGGTGTTTGTTCGCTTTTCGGATGTCTAACCTCGGGTGGTTGACGAGTGCACTAACTAAAATAGACACAAGTAGGGCTGTTTCACAACAGGTAAGACAAAATTAACTGGGCACAAATCGTGTCGTTTGTTTTAGCCTCCACGAACCACCATCCTGCTGACAGAAAGCGAAGCTGCGTTGTGAGGTGGCAATCATTAGTGCAGGTCCGCTGATACATCATCTTTTCCACTGTCTGTCAGTTCATGTAAGTAAGTGCTGACGAAGCAAAAACGTATGAATATGCAGCCACAATTAAATGCAGCTCCGGTGCCACCTGGATGAGCTGACAACAAGCACACAGGGTGATGTGGGCCCATCGGAATATCTGTAGACTAACTCGATACTCTTGCTGATGTTTCTTTAGCTAACTGTGATGCTCAGTTAGCTAATCAGCCGATAAAAGAAGAGTCGGAGTATTATTCTTGTGAAAGAAAACTGCGGTTGCACTTTAGGCGGCTCTGTACAAACATAACCTTCGTTTTTACTCAGTTCCATGAAGACGAAAGAAGTGTTTTGCAATTTAAATAAAAAGTTAAATTACAACCTAGTATTGGGAATACAGTATGAGCGTCTTGCAGCCACCGATCTCAGATTAGCTGAAATATGCACTTTTTGGAAGTAATTCGATCAAAACTATTTCTGAAAACTGGGCTGCAGTCACCCTATTGGCTGCAGCTAATTGGCCAGCGTTGTGCAGCTGTCATTGCACGTCACGCAAAGTTTCATGTGATTGTTGTTTCTCCGTCCCTTTCTTTCTTTCTTTCTCATCCCTTGGCATCACATTAGACTGTCTGATTGTTTGTAGTGGGACAAAACCATGTTTACAAGGACAGCAGAAGACGAGTCCTCTGATGTGGAGGAGATGGATACCTCGGAGAGCCGCTGGTGTTGGTTCTACCTGGCTGAGTGTGGCGTGTGGCATATTTTTGAGGTAGCATGGATAATAACTTTACGGAGGATAACATTAAAACAGAACACATGAGAATCGGCTACCTGCGATGGTTTCCACAACCTGTATGTGAGAAATTGCTTTCTTTTTTTCCCCTTCTGTACTCTTGCATTATTTCAGGTGGACCCCAGTGCTGCCTGCTCTGTGACCAGCGACCAAATCGAACAGAATTACGCGAGGAATCATCAGGGCATCCTGGAATTCCACACAGCCAAGTATACCTACAGATTAGATTTCTCAGGTATCAGAGGGTGATGACTTCTTATTTTTTCTATCGATTAATACCTAGCCAATATGTAAGAGCATGTCCGGCTTCCTGTTCAGTTTAGTTGTGTGTTACAAAGTATTGTAATGACAGTGGTGTCTGTCAGTGGTTCTGAATGTAACCTTTTTTTGCACGTGAGAGTATGGATAAAGCTCTCTCCATGTACATGAGTTTGAGCCAGTGCAGATTTAGTAGAGGAGACTAGGGTACTCTGTCTGAGCGTGGATACACTACCTCACTTCTGATTTTGTGAAATGGCTGATAGCTTTGAGATCAGCCTAATGACTAATCACTTGAGTCTTCTTTACATTTCTTCCAATTTTCCATTTTTTTCAATGCTCGTTTGCTTGTTTTTCTTTTGTACCAACCACATGCAGTAATGAAACAAACTAATCTAACTACTGGAAAGCAACGGCCAATCAAACGAGCTCTCCATTCAGCGACAAGTTTCAGGTAAGACTGACCTGAGGGACATTTCAACAAAGCAGGATTACAGGAATTAATTTAGCTAGCTAACCAGCTAAGTTAACTTTTGTAAATCTAAAGAGAAAAGTCCCTCAGTTCTAATCGTGTGTACGTGCATGCGTGTGCCTGCGTGTGTGTGTGCGTGTGTGTGTGTTGCTTTACAGATTTATCTGTGATAACCTTGCTCTGCCCGTTCCCTCACACTGGGAAAGGATCAATACTGAGGAGCCTTTCCAGGTAAGTGGCGCCCGTCTCGCTTTCTGTCCCAGCCATTTTAAGGCATTTAGTTCCAGCACCACACAGAAGTCCCTCTCAGTCTGTGCGCCTTACCTTGAACACGTAAGTGGGATTGTGCTGGTTAACGCGACTGTGATTCTTGTCTTCCAGCTCATCTCTCTGGGCAGAGACACTTATGAGTACAAAGAGGTAGCAAGGTTGTTTGAGAGGACAATGGGAGGAGCCCTCATCAAGTTAATTCACAGAATACAGAACTTAGACCTGTGGGAGTTTTTTTGCCGGTAGGCTGCACTATACTTGTGGTTGATTCGCATTGATGAATGTTGTCGATCAATTTTGTGCATGCCATGATCAAGAGTTGAGTTACTGTGCAAGAACTGGATCCAGGATCACAACACAAAGCTCCTGGATGATTTCTCAGTCCCCCACTGCATGCAAAATGAATAAATAAATAAATAAATAACCACTCGTCAACGTGCATGTTTAAAGCACAGCACCCTGGGAAGTCTTCTTAACTACAGCAGCGGTTCGTTTGCGGAGGTGTGCTGATCTTGCGTTCTGTTCCCGCGTCCTCTGAAGGAAGAAGGCCCAGCTGAGGAAAATCAAACGGACGGACGTGGAAGAGAAGATGCTGTTCCACGGGACGGGCCACAGCAACGTCCCGGCCATCTGTACCTACAACTTTGACTGGCGGTTGACTGGGAGCCATGGCGACGTCTACGGCAAAGGTGGGCCACAGCCACGACTCGGACGCTGTTGATCAATATGACCTCCATGTGCTTGGTCTTCTCTCTGAGAAATCTTCAGCAGGATTTATGCTGTTTTTCCTTCATTTTTTTTGGAACATTGTTTTTATATTCACCACACCAACCATCAAACAAAAGTCACACTTAAGAACAATTTAAAGACGAAAATGCATTGTGGTAAGGTCGACCAATGACCTGATATTATTGTGTCTAATATAGGAACAGTAATTCTCTGTCTCTGTCTCTGTCTCTCTCTTCAGGAAGTTATTTTGCGAGAGATGCCAAGTACTCGAGTAAGTTCTGCCACTCCACTGGGAAACACAACTTCACTTTGCAGAAGCACGGCCTGGCTCCGCCCACATTCCAGAGCGAGCCGTCCTTCAAGTCCATGTTCCTGGCCCGGGTCCTGGTGGGGGAGTACACCCTGGGACACCCCCTGTTCAGCCGGCCCCCCTCCAAAGACACCACCATCACAAACTTTTACGACAGCTGCGTGGATGACATTGTGAACCCCAAGATCTTTGTGATCTTTGACAGCAACCAGGTGTACCCAGAATATTTAATCGAGTTCTTTTAATAGGCGTCGAGACGGGCTTTGCGCGTACGGTTGTGCTTGCCCCCCCTCCATACAGTATTATTTTCATATAATAATAATAAGGACTCAATGCACTCTTCTTAAAAACAGGGGTTTGGAGTACTGGAGGGTGTCGTGGAAAATGTAATTTCTCGAAACACTCAAAATGGACGTCATCTATTTACATTGATTTTTATGAGAAGCGCGACATGAAAGTGACTGTTGAAGAGAAACGCACACACGGGCATTGCTCTTCTTTCTTTTCTGTCGTCACCTTACGGACGTCCCACAGTGCCTTTGGAAAGAGGGGGGGGGGGAACAGAGTGGCTGGAGATTCTTTGGATTTCAGCTCTGACAGTGTGTGTTCTCACAATGCAGTCAGTGGACACACACACAACGAGGACCAGATTTGTGCCATAACAGGTTGCACTTTACACTGTATAGCTACTTTTTAAATTCTTGTTTGTTGTTTTTTTTCTTCTTGTGTGCTTAGATCTTTCTGTGATTTCGTTTGCTCCTCTGTCTGTATCGTCTGTGCTCTCACAGGAATGAAATCAGTGTTATTCTCTGTCTCTAAATGTTTAGTGACAGGAGATCCGCCCCGCTAATGTGAAACGCATAGATTCGGACGGAGTCCGCCGTGGTCCGCAGGAGTTATCTCTCGAGCGTCGTCTGTTGTCAAGTCGTCCTGAGGATGCGGTTACGTGCCTGTGATTTGTCATAAGATGCAGCTACGCTTGTGTGATTTTTGTCCTAAGTTGTGGTTGCGTTCCCGTGATTTTGTCTGAAGACGAGGTTATGTCGCCGTGGCGATAGCGTGCTGATCCCAGGAGCGTGTGCCTTGGGGCAACTAAAACTGCAGTGAGGAGATATCCTCTTGGTCGGTCAATAGCGGTGGTTAATCAAAAGAATCTACCTCATTGAGTCTATTCTTTAGAAACCCAAACGTAAGGATATAATGGCAGTTAAAGACCCACATTGTTTCCCTTCTGTCCACTGGTGTTTCTTAGACTTTTTTACTCTCAATGAGAGGATGTTGAGAAGGTCTGAATGTGGTCAGCTCCCTAGAAAGACAGTGCAGTATCGTCTAACGGAATGCTCAGTTTTAGTGTGCAGTACAGAGCTAGTCCCATTTTTAAGCGATCTCTAGTTAAGTGCATGATGTCACAGCAGTCCAGGCCGTGGGCAGTTGGCAGGCATTGGCTGTATCGACGTACTCAAAGCTATTCTGTGTGGCTTGACACTAGTGGCTCTGCTGTGTGGACGTTATATTATTGGTGCAATGTGTTGACAGTCATTTAATCCTTTTCGTACAACCTGAATGGGTTTCCACCGGTGTGAATAATGCATCATTCACATTAAATATAAGTAATAAAAAATGTATCTATGTTATTTAAAGAATTTGGTTCATTGGAATGCGTTTTTTTTTTACTGTTATTGTACTGTATATATGTGAGTATGTTTTTTTTTTTTTAAGTATTAATGAAAGGTTTATTTTAAAACAGGGCATTGAATGATGATGGGTGCACAGGATTCTCTTCCACAGAAAGTGAAAGAAAGAGGTGAGAGAGGAAAGGAAAAAAGAAAAGAGAGAATTTGTCTCAAGAAGGAAATGTAACGTGATGCCGACAATGTCGTCAATAAATGAACTGTTCTCCTCCTCCAAATCTGACATTGCCAGTTGAGTCCCGGAGTTAGACCCGCATGTCCTCTCCTCTGCCGCGCAAGCCAGTGACTCTTCCACATCGCGCTGACCCCACTGCGCGTCCGCCAGACGACGGCTGTTATCCCGCGGACGTCTTAAATGCCCCCTGCCCCTGGTGAGGCGATAGCGAACATGGTTGAGAACATATCGAGGAGGTTGAACATGGTTATCATTGTTTTAGCTGTCCTCTGCCCTGCCTAATCTTCTGAATTGGCTGGATTCGTTTATATCCATTTTGCCACACAAGGGGTAGGACAGTTCTAGAAATATAATTCAAGTGGATTTAGAATCATTTTAGTTGTTGTTTGTACAGTGTTATACATATTTTGTCCAATTTTGTTTTATGTTTATAGTAACACCATGAATACCATGTGAATGGACTTAATCCCAGATCAGACTTGGATCTCCGAATCATTTACCATCTTTTCATGTGCACCTGGTTTGGATTATTAAAGAGCTGTTTTTTCTTGGTGAATGTCTTTGTAAAGCAGCTGACTACCATATGTTACTGTGAAATCAATCCTCGACCCTCACCCTACCTGCCGACCCAGTGCAACGCATATTCACTTAAGCCTGAAATATACCTGCTGTGTAACGTACTATGCAGTACCATACCCAGAGAGAAAAGGCAAGTTCTTTACACTTGACAAAGTACAGTAACAGTCCATGTCTCTGACGCTCAACATTCCGACTGGATCTGTTTTTTCGAAGCAGAGCGAATGCAGGTTGGTCGGGTGTTTTTTGTGTTTAGTGCCGTTAAATAGAGACCCTCCAGATAGTTAAGTGACTGTTAAGGAAGGTTGTGGCAGTGTAATATTTAGTTAACTTCTTGGATGTTTCAGGCTTCTCACCACTGGGGGGCAGCACTGTGCCATGTGGGCCAACCTTCAGCCTCGTCAGTAAGTGACTTCCTGTCACATACGGTTCTGGAGAGACCTCTGTTGCAGTTCAGTCATGGGAAACTGTGTGATGTCAGAGATGTGGAGGATTGTGCTATAGTATCTCTCTTCAGCACTGGAGTCTTAAGGGTAGGTAAGCGCGTCCAGTTTGAAGTACCTCTTACTAAGAGTCAGTATAGTGCCCCAGAAAGCACATAAATGTGTAATAAACTAAAAACATTGATAACAGAGACACCTATACATTTCTGTGACTTTGAAAGAACAAAGGGGAAAAACAGGCTTGCAGTTATCTTTTGTGCTGATAAAGAGGGTGGGCACCCCTGAGTCAGAGTGCTCCATTGTATGGAAAGGCCTTTTCCTTGTTCAGGGCCGGCTGTTTGGGTCAGATATTCCGCTGGCTTTGTCTGATCTATTTTGAGCCCTTGTCCCACCTCGGGAGGGGGTGACAGACGCGGTGCAGTCTGGCGCGGGCTCTGCCCTGGTGGTCTGGCCTTTCACTGAGATCTGCCATCTTTAGCCAGCGCACCAGGATGCCAGGGTGTGGCTGCGAGCAACTGCTGACATGAGCGCTGGCTAGCCTCCGGCGGGCTCCTTCCAGGGTCGTGCTCCGCCCTGGCCTTCTGCGTGGGAGACAGAGCACACAGGCACATCCTGGGAAATACTGGAAGCTACGCGCAGCTATGCGCTCTCCTGTACTTGGGCTGGAGTTCAGTTTGCTGTTGGAAACAGAGCTCCCTGCTGCTGTGGTTAAAGAAAGTCCTATTGCTGAACTGTGATAGGGACACTGTGCTGGAGGGTGAGTTACACTTCTGCTCTGACTGATGGTGGTTACTAATGATCCAAGATCACTAACTGTAGAGATGAATAATAATTGGATTTATGACTTTCACTTTGAAACCCACATGGACATGGGGAGAACATGCAAACACCACACAGAAAGGCCCCAGTCGGGATTCGAACCTACGACCTTCTTGCTGTGAGGTGACAATGTTACACACTGATAACGAACAGAACCTCAGTAGTGCTTGTCTGTAAGTGAGATGGCTGCTGTCCATGGTCCTAAATAGCAGGGTTAATTATGGCAGGATAGTACATACTCTGACGTATTCACTCTCTGCTGCCAAATTTTACTTCTACATTTGCTGAAGTAAAATGTTCAGCATTAATTAAACTCTTCATTAAAGTAAACTCCAAAAAGGAGGAAATGTACTCTCTCAGAACTTGAACAATTTAATAATAATAATTATTATTATTATTATAACTACTTTTGTATAGTGCTGTTCTCAAAACTGAAAGCGGTTTTTACAGCGATGAGGGGGAAACAGCTCGGCAGCCACCAGTGTGTAGCACCCACCTGAGATGCACGGCAGCCATTTTGTGCCAGAACGCTCGCCGCACATCAGCTGAGGTGAAGAGGGACAGAGTGATTTTTTAATCATTTTTTTCTTTCTATTCCAATGAAACTGGCTGTTATTCTGTGCAGATGGGAGGGTCTGAGACAGTCTGTCCCGACCTTGGGAAAGCACAGGAAGCAGTGAGGCTCTGTGTCCGTATGGGAGGGTCTGAGACAGTCTGTCCCGACCTTGGGAAAGCACAGGAAGCAGTGAGGCTCTGTGTCCGTATGGGAGGGTCTGAGACAGTCTGTCCCGACCTTGGGAAAGCACAGGAAGCAGTGAGGCTCTGTGTCCGTATGGGAGGGTCTGAGACAGTCTGTCCTGACCTTGGGAAAGCACAGGAAGCAGTGAGGCTCTGTGTCCATTTGTCCTGGCGTCACAGTGGCACGTTGGTTCAGAGATGTTAGCCAGGTTCAGTTCCCCACTGAGCATTACTGCTATTGTAACACCACAGGCAAATAATATATTAAATAACCAGCACTCACTCAATTGAGCTGAATCAGCAGTTATTAATATTTAATGTACATATTTTAAAAGTGTGGACATTGTCTGCATTGCTGTCTCACGTATGCTTGAATCCGAGTTGCTATAGCAGGTTTCTGTGTGTAACAAATATGCACAATTATTTCCTGCACATAATATAATATTGAAAGATACAGATTATTGAATTCAGGGTGACAGTAAACACTCATATAAAATTTATAAAGTTCAGCATTGCGTGAGGGGAGAGAAACACCAAGCTGAGCGTAAATGACAGTCTTTAATGTGCATAGATATGAAAGTTATCCAGGCAAGATTTGGAAAGCTTTGAATTCATAACGGTCCACGGGAGGATGTCACTAATAATTCATTCTTGTCTGTGCTCCAGGTTGTTTTTTGGATTTTTTTAAAAAACTGCTAACCGTGATTTGCTCATAAAAAAGACTGCCCCAAAGCTGTTTTATGTTTATTAATATTTTAATATTAATAATTTCTGTCTTTACTACTTGTTCTTAATTATTCCTGCAGTTCATAGTAGGTTTGTTGTCTTATGTGTTTGAATGTTATAGATGCTTTATAAACAAAATCATTTTTGCCTTATCTTTTCTGTGTGTGACAGCAGGTTGGGGAGAATGATATTCAAGATTAATATTGATCCAAGAATAATAATTTGAATAAAGGTTTTCCTCTCTGAAGGATAAGTAACGGCTAGGTTCTGAACTACAGGTTATGGGATATGTGGGATATGTTTAGTTTCTTCTGTGCTAACATCCTCCTAATCAGGGCTGGACAACATGGCACACAGCCAAAGAAAATGCCAGCCGCCGTAACCATGGTAACAAGACCAAACATGGGATGCGTGCTGTTGAATTCAGTGCTTTCCAAATCACACATTTTTGAGTACTTCGTTGAATATGCTACTCTTTTTTTTTTTTAAAGGCACAGAAAAACACAGTGGACCCCCCCATCCCGCTCACTCCCCTGCTCCCCGGACAGAGCTCCACCCCCAGACAGCAGAGCGGGGGTCACTCGTGCGCGAACAGGATTTGGCGGAGGACCTGGAGCCCGTACACCCCAGCGCACATCAGCAGGAGGGACAGGGGCCGGGGCACCAGCCCTGCCAGGCAGGCAGCGCTGCAGGACGCGGAGGACGTGGCGCCGGGGTCCCAGTCTGGGCTCCAGCTGCTGTAGCCTGCACACAGAACACAGCACGTACGCTAACATGTAAACCTGCACACAGAACACAGCACGTACGCTAACATGTAACCTGCACACAGATCACAGCACATACGCTAACATGTAACCTGCACACAGAACACAGCACGTACGCTAACATGTAAACCTGCACACAGAACACAGCACGTACGCTGACATGTAAACCTGCACACAGAACATAGCACGTACGCTAACACGTAACCTGCACACAGAACACAGCGCGTACGCTAACATGTAAACCTGCACTCAGAACTCAGGGCGTACGCTAACATGTAAACCTGCACACAGAACACAGCACGTACGCTAACACGTAACCTGCACACAGAACACAGCGCGTACGCTAACATGTAAACCTGCACTCAGAACTCAGGGCGTACGCTAACATGTAAACCAGCACACAGAACACAGCGCGTACGCTAACATGTAAACCTGCACTCAGAACTCAGGGCGTACGCTAACATGTAAACCAGCACACAGAACACAGCGCGTACCCTAACAGCCCTGCAGGGGAACTCACACACAGGCACAGCATTTACTTGGACACTAGCATTTGCAGAAATAGGCACCAGTATATCCTGAAACATATACCCCTGCCCTGAGACGGCAAAAGGGCCCTTTTGGCTACAGCGATTTTACACAGTTCAGCTTGCCACAGGCACCCTTTTTCATTTCCCCCCCCCCCCAAAAAAGGTCTGTGCACAGCCCTGTTTTGATGTACCCAGGAATGAGGAGTCCGCATCAGTAAGGGGTGTGTACCTGGTATTTTCTCATAGTGACTTTATCCAGAAAACTTTGATCCACTTTCTAGTTTCATTTAGTCACACATGTTATGGTCAGTGGTTAGGGTAAAGTCAGCTGGCAGTTACTCTCTGAGAGTAGTCTGTGTTGCATCTTGTCTGCCTTCAATTATAAGTTTTAAATCATACTTACTTTTCTCTTCATCTCTTTTTGAATCACCTGCAGAACCAAACAGAAATATTGAGGAGCATGATACTTCTAATAGTTTTCATGCATAAATCACAGTATAATATTTAGAAGAACATATTAAACACTTGAATATCAGGAATAACAAGATACAGGTAATTACTTTTTCACATGGGCGATATGGGTCTTTGAAAAAATAATAATTTTGAAGTGATGTGTTTTCTGTTTACTTGGGTTCCCTTTGTCTGACAATACATTTTGCTTGAAGATCTGAAACCGTTCAGTGTGACAAATAAGGGAAATCAGGAAGAGGGTGTTTGGGGTTGTATAATGTAACCGTGGTTACAGTATCCAGGCGGACTGGCCAATAAGGGGACACTCACGGCACAGGTGTCTCTCGCATCTCCCTCCGTCACATGAGGCGCAGGGTGCTCCTTCACTGTAGGGAGGGGAACCCTTAAAATTCCCTCTGTTTGGGGAGAGCACACACCCGACAGAACATCAAAAGCATGTCACCGGGCATTCTTCATTCAGGGCTGCACTGGGAAACAGGGTCACAAGCGTCGTGCCTGTTATTGTTATTTTGCCCGTTATTAACAGCGTAGTTGTTAATAACTTCCGAAAACTGAGGGGTTGGATCTTGGGGCCACTCAGAGCCATAGCAGCCTTGGAACTCATGTTGACAATGATCATCCTTAGCTACTCCTTTTTTATATTTATTTATTTTTATTTGAGTGCTATCAGTTTTATTGCAGTATTAAAAAGCGTTGAAGAAAATTCAGTTTTATTCACTCTTAGAGTGAAGTAGAGGTTTAAAAAAAAGCTTTGCGTTTAATATCTAGAGTAAGCTCCGCTCCAGTGTATTTATCAGTGTTGTTAGCATTTGGTATTGTTTGCTATGGTGGCAAATCACTTTGGACAGAAGAATCTGCCAAATGAGGAAATGTAAATGTATGTGTTTGACAGAAGAATCTGCCAAATGAGGAAATGTAAATGTATGTGTTTGACAGAAGAATCGGCCAAATGAAGTGAATGTGAATGTATTTGTTGGTTGTTGTGCTTTTAAGTATCTCTTACGCTTCTCCGTAGTTGCAGACAAAGATGGTGGATTTTTTTTTAGAATATTCCTCGACTCCGTTTGGGCAGAACTGAACCGCACAGCCAACCTTGTAGCTCTTGGCCCAAACCACCTGAAGAACGATAACACAAAGAAGCAGATGGAACATTTCTGCTGTCAAATTACAGTATTGTGTAGGAAAAGAGAAACACCAAACTGAGGACAAGTGGCATAAATTTAAAAGGGGCATTCTCATCCCACACTTGAGGACAATGCCCCAGTAACACCAATGGACACATTAAACTGAGGTCATACGGCCATAAAAACGTCCTTTTAAAAATATTAAAGGGTGTAAATCTCAGTATCCTGGACACAAATTTGCACAAAATCATCTGTGTACCTCTGGCCACTTAATCAATCCCCCTACACCTGACTGGAAGCACAGTTCCTTACGTTCCTTACCCACTTCTCCGGTTGACCTACGTGGTTATGTAAGTGTAAAAATGAATAAAAATATGAGCGGTAGAAACGGGTTAAGTGTACAACCGAATATACGGTACCTGTTTGTAATGGCCGCACATTTTCTGGGGCCTGCAGGCCAGCGTGCTGTAGGTGAAGTCGGTCACTTCGTCGTGCCACTTCTGTACGGCCTTTTCTGCTTGGAAGCCGGAGACGGACTCTCCCACCCAGAGGTTCTCCCCCACGAAGTGGAACTGGGGATGGAGCTTCCCTGGGGTCGTCCGGAGGGGGTTGTGGGAGAACTTGCAGCTCCGGGCCCAGGCGCGCGCGCTTTTCGCCAGCGCCTCGTCCCACGTCTGCGGGACCGGGTAAAACACGACAACAGCACGAGGGTAACTGACACAGCGTCAGTACTGCAGAAAATGAGCAGTAATCAGCCATTTTTGTGTAACCCACACGAATAAGACTTTCATGTGTAAAGTTCTTACGTGTGTAGAACCTGTAAACGGCTGTACTCTCACTTACAGGATTCATCAGGAATGTCAACAGCACTGTAAATGTGCCGTATTGCAGTTTGATTGAAATGACCTTTTTTCTGGACTTCTATAGCTTTGTATCAAGACCCTGTGCTCCACATTGTCCCCATTCGGGCACAAACAGGGACATAGTTCCCAAGTCATGCATTAATGTAAAGATCGGGCTACTGCTCACTGATACACGGATACGGCATTGAGAACTGCAGATGTAGCCGTTAGCTGTCTGCTGAAGCAGTAGTTTCTGAGTTATTTTGTATTTTTTGGAAACGATAGCAAACCATAGTTTGTCATTATTTTGTACAACAAAAGGCGATCAATCTGGTCTGTTTTTTTGGACACCTCCCTGGTCTCACAGCCAAATAATTTATCAGTAGTGACCCTGAGGCGGTCCCACCAAGTGAAACAACACAGCTCATAAATGCCAGCTATAAAAATAGATCCACATTTAAAACAGGAGAGGGATTCCCTCTATATAATAACAACATTAAACCTGTGACAAAGAAACTGCTTATAGCCTGCAGGTTTCTGTTTGCCCGTAAGTCTTTCTGGCGATTACACCTTAATCCTTTAACTTTATCGGTTAATTGAAATTTGGCACATTTTTGTTGGATATGGTGCCTACTGTAATAACGTATGGAATAAGCCCATTTTAAGATTATAATATTCCCATTATAAATTGTAATGAATATTTATGAAAACTTAGACCCCCCTGGATAAGGCATTATGCTTAGGTAATAATAATAATTATTATTATTATTATTATTATTATTATTATTATTAACCAAGGATTTTAAAAAGAAATAAATACATTTCTGATTTTTTGCAACCAAACCTCAATTTTTCAGTATTCATTGTATTTACCTCACAGTCAATAATGCATAGAAGTCATTATTTTTCCAAAAATGTGAGTACTCAGAATCTGATAACATGTCAGCCAGAAGTAAAGTAAACATTGTGGTCCGGTGAGGGGTACAATCATAAAAGAGCAGATAGTGATGTTCTTGAAGTGTCCACCCATCCTGCTTGAATATGTTTCCTATCAGTTCATCACAATGTGCACATCAACATACATGTTTTATTCTCTTCTGTGTGCTCAAAATTACATCAGCAATGGCACAGTCGGTATTGTTTGTTTCTAAAATGTGTTTTGTTTTTTTTAAAGTTATTCTAGTCTGGGTACATTTCTTTTAACATAAACACTTTTTTGTTACTGCCATTGTAAATATTTATACAGCACAGTCAGATGTTGCGTATGATGGCGATGTGTGGAATTTTAAAAAAAAGACATTGTCTGAGTCCTCCAGGTCAGGGCTAGTGGGTCATGGAGGCTGTTCTCCTTCTGTTTGGCAGGGTCGCCAAATGCGCTTCCTAGCGGGACGCGCGATGATGTGATGGCTTTCCCGTTTAAGGAAACTTCACCATACTTGTGATCTGAGTTCACGAAATATTTTCTTCAAAAAGTACTTTGCAAGGGTACATCAACTACCTGAGCCAATGCAACCAGGGAAATAGTACAGTTAAAGAGCCGCACAGTGGCTTCCTCCTGGGAGGAAGTATAGACTAAGTTTGTATAGACTAGAAGGTTGTAAGGGGTTCTGATAATGTAAAGCTCCCATCAAAGCCTTCCTTGTCTCACTGAATATGAAGGCTGGATCTTGCCTCTGGGACCCTGTTCAGCACGTCTAACATAAGGTAGTGTACGTATTAACGAGCAGGAGCTCAGCCACTTCTCTGTTTGAGTTTTTTTTTTAGTGCTTGTGGCTATAGCTTGCAGTTTCAACACTCACAAAACATTTCCTCTAAAACAACCTATTGGGTGGCCGTCTTCGCAATCTGTTGTACCACATCCAAACCAATGGGCCAGTCAAATGTCAATGGGGCCAATCAAATGTAGCAAAACACAAAACTGTAAAATAAAACTTTTACCCTTTCCACTTTCTACTTTTACAGGCTGGTGTTAAAGTAAATTCACCCCGTCCTCACATCTCCATGGTAACTGTGCACAGTTGCTGTAGCGCCTGGTGTGTGACGACGGGAGATGAAAGGAAACGCTCCTCCATACGTTACCATGTACCGCATGTCGCTCGCGGTGGGGTTCACGCCGGAGCGATGGCCGTTGTGCGCCTGGACGCATGCGTCGATGAAGGCCCGGTCGGTGATGTCGGGCAGCTGGCCCTCCGGGGCAGACCGCACGCCAGCGAGCGCATCGATCAGAACCGCGAGGCGCAGCGTACGAGACAGGAGCGGAGTCATGGTCAGAGCCACCGGGAAGGCTCTCCTGTAAAGCCTGCAGGAGATCCTGTGAGCCCCTTCTCAAATATGCAGCTGCTCTCTGGAAATGCGCCTCACCTGCTTTACTTTTGTTAACAGGAAAGAAGAGAAATGAGAAAGTATTTGCATTCCTTTTTTTTGCCTGTGCTCAGATGGTGCTGTCGTCTCCCAGGTCAGAGAGACACTGACCGTAATATCCCTCTCTCTGGTACTGCTGAAGTCTGCTGGCGATGTTGAGACCCACCCACTGAAGGGAAGGCAGGTTTCCTCTTTCCCCTCTCTCCTCATTTCAACTAGTCTGTGTAAATCAATGCCAAAAATAATTCACAGAAAAAATAGCATCTGACCTGAAACAGAGGTTCTGTAATTTTACTGGCTTATGGTATGAAAATGCATCACAACCTGTAGTTCTAATATGCTACCCAGTCAGAACATTTAAAAAACTCACCTACACACATGCATCCAAACTCATATAAGATTTGTGTTGTTACTTTGAATTACTTTGTCAGAAAAAAGATAATGTACAATATGTTTTTTTTTCTAAGACCACACATAGGCTACACTTCATAAGCATGACCTGTTTGTTCTCAATACTTCACTGTGTCATACCTCAATGTATTTATTGCTCGATTACATAGCAATACCTATTAGAGTGCGCCACCCTCTGGCATAAAGTCGCAGTTACTTGAAACAGCCTTTTATTTTCGTCAAACTTCGGGTAAATCCGTTGTTAGTTTTGACCGAAGGCTTTTTTCTCTCTCGCAGGAATGAAACAGCTGAACTGATCATTGTTCACTTCACACGGAGATTATAGCTAGTCGCTGCTTTTATTATTAAATTGAATGTTCACAATGCGTTTACTTGTGTATGTTGCATATTGTTTTTTATTTATAATTTATTTTAATTTTTAATTCTTTATGTTTAATTTTGAAATAAAAGTCACAGAAGTAAACAGAAGTAAACGTCGCTGCAAATTAGCTAAAACGCAGAATAAAAATGCACAAACAGTTTTGAAAACGTTCTCATTTCATGAAATGATAAATAAAAAGCTTTTTTATGTAGCATACGTTTTCAGCGATGGAAAAGATACAGCTTTGTTGCGTACATTACGGTAATCAGCTTGGATTGTTTGCGAAACCACAGTAACAAGGCTGATAGGCGGAGTCGTCGGAAAGCTGCCGTCCTTCTAGTGTTCAGACATAGAAGTTGTGGAGTTATAAGAATATAAACTATTTGAAATATAGATAATTATATACTTAACGCAAAATGGATTTGGATTTTAAAATTACAGGAATACCGGCCACACCAAGAGCACAGCATGAATTTCGGCAGAAAGCAGGGGTAGGTTGTTCCGTGAAAAAAAGCTTCAGTGTGGGCAAACAATACACTATATTGTTACTAATTCAAAATATTTTTGTCGAAGATGTGGTTTTTGGGTTTAGCCACGGATAATTGCTCATTTAAATAATCTCTCTTCATCCAGCGTCATAACAATGAATCAAGAGTTGGCCAGCGTCCGGCAGAGTAAGTTTGGCCTTATAAAATTCCTCACACTTGTCTTGGACCACTTGCATACAAAAATTACATATGCACGCACGTTTGTTGACAGCATAGATCAAGGGATACAAACATTTCCAGAACGATAAAAAAAGATGGACAATGATGCTTACTATTATGCGGGACCATTCTATATGCGCATATACACAACATATTACACAAAGCAACGCAACGTAATGGCGCAGGTTATTGATGTCCATGCACCTGTGCAGAACACCTGTGCTCCCAAATCGGAGCGCTTGCCCTTGAACAGGAACCGACGCCAATTCATTTTAGAAGTATACGGTCAGTGCACTATATGTAGACAATATGTTAGGTTTTTTTAAATTATTGAATTCAGATTACTATTACAACATGGTACATAATTCAGAAGTCTCTGTATATAATTTGCGGTGAAGATTATTCTCATTTCCTTATTGCAGAGTGCCTCCATTAAATCTTGGCAAACTTGGCGACTGGGAGGAAGAGGTGAGAATTATTGATCGAAGGATATGTTTACTACTGACTCTTACTGCTCTTGAAGTGCTTTTTTGAGTGATGCAAGTGTATACATGCAATGCGAAAACCTCCGTCACATTGCTGGCTTACTCTACGCGTCTTTTCCTTCTCGCAATCCTAATCAGGATGTCTGGTATGTTCCAGCGAGTGTGAGGCAGCCTCGAGTCGCTATCCCCGACTCCTCTTCCACTTTCAGCTGGGGCTGTGCGATTTCTGCACGCGCTCACCAGGTTTGACTTCTCATAATTATCTGCATGAACACAAAGCCGTTATGTGACGTGCACAAATTTGGATTCTGCAGTTAATATATTTATATATTTTTTGCCCATCGACTTAAGTAGAGCTTTCAGCTGTGAGATGTTAGCCACGGTTTGCCACATATTATTCAATTAAGCATGTTTATTTCCATGCTGCAAAAAAGCTTAAAGTTTCCTTGTGTGATTCGATTACGTACATTTATCTTTTCTCAAGTTTGTGTTCATTTTGTTTAACAGACCTCAAGGAAACCCTTCAAGAAAACACCAAAGGTGACATTTCTTTTGGAAATTTTCATCCTTTCATGATAAATATGTAATTTATACACCTCTGAACACTAGAACATCATCTCAGATGTGTGACTCAAAGTTCAAGGACAGTCCGCAAAGCTCAACATTTTAATTGGGAGCAACAAAATGTTTCATCTTCACTTTTTCTGTGTGGGTGTGTGTAACTAAGCCCCCGCCATGGGAAGAGGAGAAGGTGATCCCGGAGGACCTGCCCCCTCCCTCAGAGAGGCACAGGAAGCAGTACCAGCAGTACCAGGCCGAGCTGAGGGAAGGCTTCAGACTGCAGAGCCAGAGGGCGCAGCAGCCCAGCCACCCACCCAGCCACCCGCCACAGCAGGTTAGCGCGCTCGATCTCACATTAATGATTTATTCACAGCTTGTAATGGCCCTTCCATTGTCCTTATTTTTATTTCACACACACACACACACACACACAACATTTCTAATACAGCTTTGTAGTGTTAATGGGCATTTACTGCTTAGTAACTAGTAGTTTTTTGCCGCATGTGAAAGTTTAACCCAGAGCCGTAGATAGTTGCGTCTGTGGTGAACCCGGAACTAAGAACGGTCACAATTCTAAGTCAGTGTTCTAGAACTCCACTGCTTTCCATAACCAGTAGTGGCTGTTACATCAGCATTAGAATGTTCACTCAAGGACATTCTAATCGCACATTTGGGTTTTAAGCAGCTGCCGGTCTGCTCTCTCACACGCTGGTGTTCTCGTGCCCCCCCAGTCGTCGGTCCATGAGGAAGATCTGACCCCCCAGGACGAGAGGGCCCTGCTGCAGCAGTCCTACACCAGCAAGCCCTACACCCCCCAGCACAGCCAGAGGAAGCTGGAGGCTGTGAGTGTGTTAGAGTGTGTCCCCACCTGTCTGCACCTGAGGCAGGGGGGCCTAGACCACCGCAGCCCGTCTGGGAATTCTGGTGAGATCGGTGATTCTACAAAATGGCAGATGAGTTGTAGGACAGGCTGGATTTTATTTTATTTTTTTCAGGAGGACCTTGCTATTCTTAGAAGGAAGCAAGCTGTGGTCGAGCAGGTTATGGTGGACCAGTTGTCCAGGTGAGGCTGATTTTGAAACAGAATTTGGATTTGGATACTTGACTGTTAAAGCTGGAGATGAGAACAAAATCGCAGATGAGATATAAGAATGACAAGTAAAGCTTGCAAAGTCCACTTCATAATAAATGTTGGGAAATGAAATGGCTGTTTATATATCATGCTGGCTGAGTGGATCTGTTTGCTGATGCTGCATCTCAGTAACCACAGCACCCATCAGCACACCTTCTCGACGGTTCAAACTGAGCAACCGTCTAATTGGCCGACGACTTGATCAGATCCGGCTTTAAAACGTGTGGGCAATGTACCCTGCAGGGCGGTCATTAGTGACCCGGATCAGAACCTGGCCCTGTCTGAGCAGACCTCACCCTCTGAGACCAGCTCCGTGCCCATGCGATACAGGAGAAGAACACTACATGAGACACAGTGAGTATTCATTACTTCTAAATTTGACTGGGTGATATTTTGTTTGAAAATGCTGCATAGGAGGGTTATTAGCTTTTAGTTTTAAAGATCTGGAGGCATTCTAGCCCCATGTTATGTTATGTCTCTTTTGTTTTGGACAGGATTATTTTATGTAGTTCATTAGGCGCTGTTACTTGTGTAGGGCAGCGTGGGGGACACTAGAACAGGACCTGTGTCATCCAAACCAGGGTTAAACTCAGCTCTGTGTTTCACTGATTGAGCTATCAGGCTATTTTTACTTCCACAGAGTGAAAACCAGGTCAGCTTTGACTGAGAATCTATTGTCGAACAAGCTGCGCTTTGATGCCAGAATTTTATCCAGGTAATGTTTCCTTGGGAATATTTATTCAAACAATATGGACATTCATAATGCTGGAAATAAAGCAAAACTTCTATCTTTTGAGTTTACGATCGTAGTTCTCACCAGTAGTACCGGTTGAATGCACATTTAAATATTCTAAATATTATATTTAAATATTTATGTAATGCACACGTCATATTATAAACAGAAACTCACAACCAAATAGTAATTTTCTGCACCGGTAAGGACCACGTTGTTTTGTTTTGCCCATAGGAACGGTCGCGATGCAAGCAGAGAGCTCATCGGCTTTTTCTTTGCTTACGACAAGACGCTGACCGTTTATGAGTACCGGCAGTTTGGCAGAAACAGGTACTGCGGTGTTCCCGCGTGTTGGATTGCAGGATGGCGCTCGGCTTTTGTCGCCATCAAACATTAATTTTCGTTTCTTATTCATCAGGACAAACGCCCTTCCCTTCATTCCCAAGGGCTGCTACAAACACGAATGTGGAAGGAGGAGGGGAATGCAGTACAGCATTCATGATTTCTGTGTGGCAAGTATGCTCATATCTAAACACATCACAGTAAGTGTTTATCAGTAAGGAGACTAGTCTTAGACTTACCTGTACGGTCAGCTTTTGAGGAAATCTGCATTTTGCTTCACAACGTAAAGAAGCAGACAGTTTTATAAAAGGCTGACCATACAGAATCCCCATGCATAGTGTTAATGATAAAATGCAAACTGATACACAGTAAGACATGGTGCATTAGACTCCTTTGGTCAAGCCGAGGGGTCTCAGACCGAGTATAATTTGAGTTAAAGAGTTCCAGTGATGGAACTTTTCAGGTCAGATATACAGTATGGACTTTAAATAATCCATCACGATTAATACTGGGACTCATCACAGAAGAATAACTACTAGATCTGGGGCTTTTGAAAGGGTAACAACATTGTTTTTTTCAAGGATATGCATGATAATTAGTCTTCTTATGCAACAGGGGGCAAACTTGTCATTTTCCTCCCATGGAAAAAGCCTCCCTGAGACCATGAAGCAGAGGCCTTTGCTGTTGCTGCGGATCACTGATGTTGATGAGCTGGTGAAGGGCATGCTGCTGTGAGCTTGAACACATCCCTGTACCTCCTTGAATGCGTCGTCTTGTTGAATTGTACAATGCAGTCCTAATGGCCTGAAGGGATGGGGGTGTGGGTGGTTGGGGCAGAAGATGTGAGCTCGTTTGGGAAGCCCTGATCCCGATGCTGGGCTCTGCTGCTCTGGTCTGGGTGGGGGGCAGTAGATGTGAGCTCGTTTGGGAAGCCCTGATCCCGATGCTGGGCTCTGCTGCTCTGGTCTGGGTGGGGGGCAGTAGATGTGAGCTCGTTTGGGAAGCCCTGATCCCGATGCTGGGCTCTGCTGCTCTGGTCTGGGTAGGGGGCAGTAGATGTGAGCTCGTTTGGGAAGCCCTGATCCCGATGCTGGGCTCTGCTGCTCTGGTCTGGGTAGGGGGCAGTAGATGTGAGCTCGTTTGGGAAGCCCTGATCCCGATGCTGGGCTCTGCTGCTCTGGTCTGGGTAGGGGGCAGTAGATGTGAGCTCGTTTGGGAAGCCCTAATCCCGATGCTGGGCTCTGCTGCTCTGTTCTGGAGCTCATTGCATGCTCTCTCCCCAGGGCCTCCACAGCAGATGGTGTACAGGGTCTGCTGAAAGCGGAACGTGAGGACAGGAGCATCTTAATGGCCATTCAAGGTAATTTATTCTCCTGTGATGGTGGTAGTCTTGAGAGTGGCTGTAATGCACCATAGATATCTTCTGAAATGCTTATCTGCTGCAGTCTTAAGTGGCAACTGATTGGCGCAATTTCACAGAAACCTTCCAGAAGCATATGCACCGCTGGTGTTGAAATTGGCAGCTTTAGCTTGTAACTGGGGTTAGCGGGATTAAGCTGATGGGTACTGGTCTTATAAAGAGATATTACATTTGCTCTTAGTTTGCTGTTACTATTATCTTGTTTCTCATGCATCTTTTTCTGTGTGTCTGTGTGTTTATGTTTATGCGCGGATGTGCGTTTGTTTGTGTGTGCGCATCTGTGCATTCTTGTGTGCGTGCGTGCGTGCATGTGTGTGCGTGCATACGTGTATGCCTGCGTGCTTGTGCGTGGATCTGTGCGTGCGTGCCTGCATGCATGTGCTTGTGCGTGCGTGCTTGTGTGTGTGTGCGTGTGTGCGTGTGTGCGTGTGTGCGTGTGTGCGTGTGTGCGTGTGTGCGTGTGTGTGTGCGCGTGTGCGCGTGTGTGCGTGTGTGCGTGTGTGCGTGCGTGCGTGCGTGCGTGCGTGCGTGCATGCGTGCGTGTTTTCGGGACGGGGGCTGCTCGCTCCTCAGGGGCGCTGCGGGACAGCGTGAGGAACAGGGCCGTGCGCACGCTGACGGGGCTGGGGAAGAGGCTCAGGGCGGCGGATGCTTCCGGAGAGGGAGTCCTGGGAAAGGAGGAGATCCGCCGGGCCCTGCAGGAGTTCCACCTCACACTGCCCGATAAGGTACCACGGCAACCTGCCACCACGGCAACGTGCCACGTCCTGTTCTGTTCTGTATGCTGCAGTATTGGACACGAGCATTACATTCTCACGTCACCTAGCTGGTTTAATAAATATAAATGTATGTATAAGTACATGGATATCTTAGGACTTGGATGCTGTGTGGCGTATACTGGATCAGAATGGCGATGGGCGAGTGGATTGCGGCGAGTTCATGAGGGGAGTGATGGGGGAAATGAACGAGTTTCGCAAATCCTTTGTCAGAAAGGTACGTTTACCTGTCTACTGGTGTCCTTGTCTAGTGTTTTTTTGATTGTCGGAAGGATTATCACAGTTTTTTAATCATTTTCAAATAAACAAATTCATTGGTAAAAATGTTTTTTGCATATTCCTAAGAAGGAATGCAATTTGATATATTGGTTGATTATGTGATTGGTGAATCTAGGCGTACATGAAGCTTGATCCAAACAAGTCTGGCAGTGTCCCCATGACCGACATTGAAAAATTCTACTGCGCCAAGGGTCACCCGAAGGTCGTATCAGGTGGGCCTGACCTTCTCATTCCTGCGTCACGTTGGACAGTGCCAAGAGGTTTTAATAAAAAGGTTCCCACTTCTGTATTAAACCGACAGTTATGATCATCAATACAGGACTGCTCTGTTTTGTGTAACTGAACCCTAACTGGTGCGGAAGAGTGTACGGCAGACATTGATTCTCGATAAGCATTTCACTATGATTCACTCACGCCAGGGCGAATGCAGTTTATTCAAGCACGACTTCATTGTCTTGATTGTTGCGAAGCCTGTCTTAATAACCTTGCTCTTTTCTTCCGCCCTGACCATAGCCACAGGTCTAGACTCGTATCGAATTGTTTATTGAATGAAACCTGTTACACACTCAAGTGTTAGCTGCTTAAATTGGCTTTTTGCATGGTAGCATAGCAATGGCTGAGAAGCGGTGTGATGGTGTCTCCGGGTTAACTCTGACCTGTGACCTCTGACCTGTGACCCCCAGGCGAGTCCACAGAGGAGGAGCTGAAGGCGGGGTACATCCAGTCGCTGCGGGACGCCTGCCTGGACCCCAGGGAGGTCTCGTACTGTGAGTTTGAGGACTACTACGAGGGTCTGAGTGTTGGCGTACCCGGCGATCAGGACTTCGCCAACGTCCTGAAGAACTCCTGGGGAATATGAGTATGCCCGAGAGAACTCTCATTAATGCGAAACTGAACTTTTCTTAGCTGAGCCACACCCTAAGTTTCAAATGGCTTGTCTGTTCATGAAGTAGCTTATTGCTTGTGTCACATTTTTAAATTCCGTTCACCTTGGGCCTGTATCAGGAAGCAGGATTACTGAGTTAGCTGGGACAATTATTAGCTGGACAATTGCGCTGAGTAAAACCCGGAACAGCTCTTTTTTACTTAAGGCCATTCTCCAGCTTTGGTGGGGGGTTGCGGGTTTTACTCAGCGCAGTTATCCTGCTAACTCGGTAATCTTGCTTTGTGAAGCAGGCACCTGCTTTGCATTATATGTACAGATAAGGGTGTATATGGGTAATGACTGAAAATAGAGGATTAAGCTACTTCAGTAATTATTTTGTTGGTAATGATGATGAAGAAAAATGTTATTTATGAATGTTTGTGTATAGAAAAAAAGCGATTAGTATTTTAGTAAATTAGTATTTAAAGGCCAGCAGGTGGCGCCAAATTTAAAATGAGTAAATAAAAACATCTACATGGCAGCGTTGTAAATAAATAACTGTAAATAAACTTAGTGGTCATTAAAATAATAATATTTGATATTTATTTTCAGTTCATAGGGTGAAGTGCATTCGCACGTAATATATGCAAGGACAGAAATATCAACAGGAAGTGTATCGTTTATTCTGTTATTCATAAATCTCGGCTGTTAGTTTTCTGTTGTTGCCTTTTATTGTAACTATGGCAGGCTTGTGTTGCAAACAGTCCCGGTATGAATTTTAATATTTAAGTGTTTTGTGTTTAATATGCTTTTATTAAGCATTTGCCATGCTTTTAATAAAACATTTTAATAAAAGTTGCCGTTCAGAGTAAAGTTATCATCCTTCTCTTTGGCCATCACTAGTTATGAAATAGCATTCTAAATGAAAGGTATGCAAAATCTAACTCTCTGTATAGTATCAGAAGTAATTTTTTGGTATAATAGTTTCAGAAGGTGTAATACTTTCTACAGCGAATTGATTAAAACATGTTCCACCTTGTTGGTGCAGCCATAGGCACGTTGCCTGTGTGAACAGACTGTTGAGAGATACGTTTTTTATGGTCAAAAATATGAGTGCGCATGGCTTCATATTCTGTGAACCTTTTCACCAGATGGAGGCTGCGGATTTCTCATAATGATTCCTGAGGACGTAAAACATTGAAGGTGAGCTGTATTTCTGAAACAATGTACAGCAAGTCATTAATTGGCTAAAGAGACGACACACCTGGATTCCAAGGTCTCCATTGTCTGCTGCTTGAAAGCATAAAAATAACACTGCCGCCCTCTAAGATGTCTCCCTGCTTTGGATTGTCTGGAAATTTAAGTTACTGTTTGTAAGATCTTTTTCCTGAAATCAGGTTGCTTGAGTCTCTGTCACCACCTGCAAGATGTTGATGCCTCACTCTGCGAGACTCCTGTGGGGGTTTCTTCAATGCCACAGAGAAAAGAAAGAATATAAATGATGGGGATTGTCATTTCAGTAGGCCATGCAGGAAGTTGCAGAGAAAAATTGTTTTTCTGAAGGCATAGTTACTTTTTGTAATTATCTTAGTACTTTCACATTTATACCGTTTTTAGAACAGTTATTTTGGGAGTTTGAGACTAACCCACACTCTCCTGTTATTCTACCCCAGGACAAGTACCCATCTAATCTGTTACTTGAGAAAAGACTACTTGTGGTGTATAACAATGAATATATGTGTAATTCTTTAAACACAAATAATCAGCCTTGAAATATAGTTAAAAGATGAAAAGTAAATAATTGTACAGGTGAAAGTAAAGTGGTGGTGCTGATAGCTGCAGGTTTAACTTGTGGTCTTGTGAAAAGGGATAATACAAGTTATGATTTGTGTAACATTGTTTAAAAAGAAGAAACGAGTGAGTGGAGTCAGACAGGTCAATTACAAATTCCTAATTTAAAAGCGCTGTCTCTCTTCCTTGGTTGTTTTTCCTATGGACTTCACGCCCAGACGCCTCAGTTCCTCATTTCCTTAACACACCCCTGTAACATGATCGGCAGTTTCCTGGGTTGAGTTCCCCTTTAAGGAGGCAGCGCTCAGTGCTGGGAATTCACGTCATTTCGCCACTTAAATACCCAAATCAATGAGCACTGCGTTGTCCGCCTTTCAGCGTCTGTCTTCCAGGAAGAAACTAGTATAATCAACACATCGCAAAATGTAGCCCGTCGCACCAGGAGGATAACAAAGAAGTTACATTTGTCTTCGACGTGCACGACCGTTTAACCGAAATATACACATTAAACTTGAGTGCGACTCCGATGGAAACCAGTGCAAGTACTGGAGTCGGATGCGGATGATTTTCTGGGTTATTTCAAGGAAAAGACGGGGGAAGGAAAGTGGGAAAAGCAGAACTTCCTGGATTGACTGAGACATGTCCGAATCCCCGTTGCAGAATAAAATTAAGGTATTTGCGGATTTCTTTCGCTCCCATTTGCCAGGTGGACTCCCCCGTGTTACGCTTGATCGCACCCTATCGCTGAGAAACGGCGCGTTTGTGTTTGTTATCATCTGTTGCCGATGGGCTTGTTTCGCTGTCGTATTGTTTTACAGCGCTCGGTAACGTGCAACGCTGTGCGAGCCAGTTCCGCTATGCAGCAGAAGTAGCTGGCTAACTCTTTTACTGTATCCCACTTTTCTTCGCAACGTTTAGCCCGAAATTTTCACTGCAGTTAATGATAACGGAAAGGAAAATGCAAATATTTAAGAAATTAAATCGTAAACACATTTTTTTTACAGTATATTCACAGTCCCTATACACCCGTAGCCTAACAAAGTTGGCTAAGTTGCGGTGGTGGGGTTGTTGAATAGTCTACATTAAGCAATAAACTTTATAATAGGAATTTTTTTTTTTAACTCAACGCACGTGTCATACTGATGATAATTCAAGCGTCAATGCACTCATTTGCACGAAACACGTGTGCTTTTTTCCTCCCAAATCACTTCATGCAACGAGTTGGTAGACAAACTGATTTAAATCCTGCATAGAGTTCGACTGTTGCTATGAATGAAGTTTTTGTTCCGTACTTGAACTTCAGACTCCAGAAAACGTCCTTGATTTGGCAAGGGTGACTTGTTTCTTTTTCGCAGTTTACACATGCTTTGGATTGAATTTCCTATATTTAAAAAATAAATAGTCACGGAACGGAAGCTACAGTTGCTAATAACACAAAAGCGAGTGTTTTTAAACTTGCTCAATGTGTCTATCACAAAACGTAGTGCCAATAATTGACTACACAGGAAGAGTTCTCTGGTTGAAAATTAATGAAATGCTTAGTAAAAAAATGAAGACACGCAGCAAGTGCACTTATTTTAAAGTCGTGATAAGTGATAACGTCCTTTCAAACAAAGTTGTTTACAACTTAATTGTATCTCTCTCTCGCTCTCACACACACACAGGCAAGCAAATAAACACACAAACTCTCTCTCACACACACACACACACACAGTATGTACATACATATATGTAATTCCATTTTACTGTATCATTGTACTTTTAGTTTCGCTCAGTTCTGTGCAGTTCCACCCCTATGTAAAGGGCAATCGTGCTAGTGCTGGTGTTGTGGAATTGAACAATTATTAAGTCTCGTGCCTGCATTTGTTTATCATTGCTCCAGGTGGGTGTTCAGCATCCACATTCTCCCATTTCCGCTGGTTTGTGCTGAGCTACCTTATCTTTCATTCCAGCCGTGATCTTTTTCTACTTATAATTTCTTTTTGTTCAGGGTCAGTGTGCTGGAGTGGAATTGAGAATGTCCTCAAAACATCTCTCCAGCATTATAGGCCTTAGGAACAGCAGGCCGTTATAATATTCTAGGTTTTCTGTCAGGGGTTTTTTGTGCCATGTTTGAAGCTGAAGACCACTTTACAGCTGACACGAGGAGTCCATTAAATGAACTGGTGGATTGGGCTGTCACTCCACCTGGCTGAGGTCACCTGGTTGCCACTGGCAACTTGGAAGCGTTGAGTGCGAGGCGTTACCTTGCCGTACCGTGCGGGCTTTGAACTGAACATCGGCTAGATGCCGTGTCCTTCACAACGGCTGGACGCCATAGCCTAGCTCACCGGATGGTGGGTAGGGGGGTTGTTTACATGCGTTGTATTTGATGATGAATGACCCTACAATCCCTGCTCTTTCGTCCTGACTGGATCAGCTGACTCTTCGGCGAGTTTAGAATCAGCTCCTGGCACAGAGAGACGGTGTGTTGCTCTGGGCTCGTAGGCTTGGACTAGCTTATGCAAATGCAAATTCAGGCAGATGAGCCCCAGCTGAAATTTGCTTTTTCGTTGCTGTTCGTCGTTGAGCAGGGGGAGTGAAGCTCAGCTGTCAAACCTACCCCGCTATGACTGGACCTCTGGTAAGGGGGGGGGGGGGGGCTGTTTAGGCCCTGTATTCCAACCAGGCCTGACCAAATTCTTAAGAATGTGATTCTCATCGCCCCGCTCCTCCCCAGTTAACCAGGCATCACTGCTTTTCTGAACCAGGGGTAGCCTAGAGATCTTGGCTTGGCGGTCATAAGCGCTTGCATTGAGAGCCAAGGCAGTCTTTCATAGCTGATAGCTGGAGAAAATGCTAAGCAATATAGTCCAAATTTGTGGTATGAAAATTGCCATTTCCTGATGAAACGGGAAAAACCACAATATGGCACTGGTTTAAATAATAAATGGCATTTGACTAGGCTAGTGACTTTAATTCATTAGTAAAAGTGTATTTTTTCTTCTTGAATAACAAGTACATGCAAATGGGTAATATACCACTGGACTTGAGCGGTTTTCTTTCAGACATTTATGTTTGTTAGAGTTATGCTGTTTTTCAGTACATGACAGAATCTATGCATGCATATTCTGTGTAGTGTGTGTTAAAGATATTTGTGTTTTGATTGTGTAATCGCCTGCGGAAAAAGAAAAAAACGTTTTTGTTGCAGCTCAACTGAAATAGGTTTGAAGTTCATGCAATTTATAAGGTTATCTAAATTACCTCAAGCTTTGTACGTATTGACCTGCTCTTTAATTTGGCCTGACCACAACCCTAGACCATATCCGAAACCTCAACCCCAAGTAGTATTAACCAATCCCTTACACTGTGTAATAAAGTGTGATTGTATAACAGTAACTTAGTAACAGTGTTTGTAATTGCAAAGCACTTTCTCTTTTTTTATGAATTGTTCATTACAGGGGAAAATGTCTGTAATGTAGACTGTAACCTATTTGGCTTGTGTAGCCTTGGTTCCACATTCTCACAGGCATTACATTACACAATTACACAATTAACACCCAGATCAGCATTCACACATGTTAATACAGCACCTCAATATCTAATTGTCAAAATGGTTTTGCTGTTTTATAGCCCGTTCAAAGGCATTGTACTTTCACACGTACATATTGTGAAACACTGAAGACTTTCAGTAATCTCATAATTTTAATTTGTGTCGCTTAATCATTTCCGTTCTTTGTAGAACACCACTCGCGCCTGCAGTGGGGTCCTACGCATTTTTAAGTCCAATAAATGTGGGCATTTGTGTCTATAAAGGATTTTAAGCCCTGGTGATATTGTTTGACTGCATGTAAAGAGGAGCGATTGTGTGCCTTACACTTCCTTTTTATTTCCTTGTGTATTCGCTGAACCGGTTTGGTAAATGTGCTTTGCCTGAGGCTGCAGTGGCTGTGTTTCCACCGAGATTCAAACCAGCAACCTCCTGATTATCGAATGATTTCCCTGGCCACAGCAGTGTCAGGGTGCTGTTTGCTGTATCGGTGATCGTTCGCATGCCCTGCCATTGTACATGACTGCAGACAAAACCCACTGGACCCATCGAATCACAGAAGAATTTAGCTTACCTCTGAAGTCTCATTGCTCCAGCCAAAAAAAAAAAAAACACCTTGGGGGGTGTCTCGTGGCGTAGCCTGTAGAGCACTGTCCACACGCTCGTTACGAGCCACGACGCCAGCTGTTAGAGTCCGACCACCGACCTGTCGCACGTCTCTCCCTCGCTCTCCTCCTAGTTCTTCCTGTCTCTCTACACTGTTCTGTCCAATAAAGCTGAAAAAGCCCAAAAACACATTTTAAATAAACCTTGATTTGGGGCTACCCTCAAATAGTGAGCAGGACCACTGTCCCCCAATGACCTTTTTTTTTTTTTTTTTTACACCAGGGGCAAGAAAAACTGAAAAAGTGTCTTGCATCAATAAAGACTCGCATCATAGACCCGTCTCAGTGTTTGCATACACGCCACATTCATTTGCACATTGCGGTCACACGACAGTCACATTGTAAGGTCGTGATTTATGTACTTCGTAAAACTGGCAAATCAACATGATTTTAATAAGTTCACTTGTGCACAGTAATGGTGGGGGGGGGGTTTGACGGAAATGTTTTAGATTGTTTTGACAGGCTCAGACATATCGGCACTTAGTCACATGTGTGTGTTTGCACTGTAAAAGGGAGCGTGCTGCAGTAACTTTTGTAGGTACTTTTATTTGAACAAAAGGCTTTATTGACGTTGAAATGACAGTAAGTGGGAGGAAGGGGGTTGGGGTTTAGAGGATGGGGTTGGGGGTTAAAATTCCCTGCTTGGCCAGGCTTTTCCTGATTCAGTAGGTTGGACTGAGTTCATCCAGTCATGATATCATTTGTTTGACTGAATGTGCTGTGGCCTTCAAGGTGTGTGCTCTGTCCTGTCTGTTCATAGCAGGAGAGGATCTCATTCAGCCCTTCAGCCAGCCCCGTGCCAAACTCCACTTCCTCCCCTCTTCATGTTCCAGCACCTCGGCAGGCCGGCAGGATGGAAGGAGAGCCAGGGAGCCTGCCTGCGCACCTGCGTGAGTAGAGCACGCTCACGTGCACACACACACACATACACACACACCCTAATACGCACACACACACACACACACACACACACGCACGCACGCACACACACTAATACACATACACACACACAAGCACACACACACATACGCACACACACAATAATACACATACACACTCACACACACACTCTAATACACACACACACACGCACGCACACACACTAATACACATACACACACACAAGCACACACACACATACGCACACACACAATAATACACATACACACACACACCCACACACACTAATACACATACACACACACACACACACACTAATACACATACACACTCACACACGCACACACACACACACACACTAATACACATACACACGCACACACACATACACACTCACACACGCACACGCACACGCGCACGCACACACACACACACACACACTCACACACGCACACGCACACGCACACGCGCACACACACACACACACACACACTAATACACATACGCATGCACAGATGCATGCATACATATATATACATATATATATATATATATATATATATATATATATATATATATATATATATATATATATATATATATATATACACACACATACAGTGTACATACACACATGCACTTGCACGCACAGACGCATACATACATACATATGTACACACACTCAGCCGCTGGGTGTCCTGGTCTCTCCGCGGCTGCGGGCCAGAAGCGTAGCGGGAACGCGGCGGTAACACGCGACCCCTGAGCCGCCGGGCCCTTAAAGTGGGCCGCCGCCGCCGCCGCGCGCTCACATTCGGCTCTCAGATTCCCACTCGCGCCTCCTCCTTTTGTGCCGTTGGAGAAAGGGGAAGTGCATTCCCGCCGAGCCGCTGGCTTTCCTGCCGAGCCGCCGGCGTTCCCGCCGCCTCGCGCCCGAAGCAGGGTCCGGGGTCATGTGTACGGGGCCGCTTATCTCCCGCTCCACTTCCTGGTGCGCGCGCTTGGCACTTGCCGCGTTGGCCTTTGCATCGACAGTGAGAGTACTTCCTGGTTAGAGTGTCGTTCAAAGTCTCTATTGGGTGGAAGACTCTTTGTTTTTCTTGCCACTGCTGTCAAAAAAGAAAAAAAGGCTTGTGGGGGGACAGTGGTCCTGCTCACAATTTGAGGGTAGACCCAAATCAAGGTTTCTGTTTTGTTTTTGTTTTTTTTTTTTAGCTGTGAACTTGCTGACAGGGTTGATTACCTTTTTTAGACCAGCGTATGGGCCTTGTCTTGTGTTAGAAAACTCTGCCCTACTACATACCAAGTTTAAAAAAAATCTTAAACGTGATTGTGCAGCGAAATAATAATGGCACGTTTTGAAATGTGTGCAGTTTAACTCCTCACCCGTGTTGTGGCTGAAACATTCACATGACTATGGCTTGAAGCTCAGACTCAAACATGAAATAAATGAATAAAATGTAGAATGAATGGGTGATGTGTGAAATGCAGCGGATGGGTGAGATGCACTTGAATGGGGAAGGAGGTGACGGAAGGGAGGAAGTGTGCTTTATTTCCTGGAGGGGAAGCAGCTTGGGTCAGCTGCCAGTTGCTCATGGGTCGTCTGACAAGAGGAACGCTGAAGAGTCAGCGGTGGGTCTTCTCACTTCTGCCTGTGGATGCTGCACACTGCAGCCCAGCGCAGAGACGCTACCGATAGCCTTTAGCCTGCGTTTCAAGTGTTTATGTGGTTGTCGTTATCGTGTTTCCCTGTACCCGGTTGTTAGTCAAACGTGTTGAGTGAATAAGTTGGTGACAGGGCCGTGTGTTCCTACTGACGTTCCCAAAATGAAAGGGGTGCGTAATTAGGGTGTCATGGCAACGTGAGCGGAGCGGTGAAGGATGTGTAGTTAATGGTGGTCAGTGAGACGGTGAGGTTTTCAGTTTGAGGCCATCGGTAGAATATCTGCGCTGACCGTGAGGGCATATTAAGTTGATGTGAAATGCAGTCGGGACCGAAAGCTGATTGTACAGTAGAATGTACAAATCAAATGAAATGTTGTGACTTTGGGCTCAGGACTTGTGGTGCCTTTGACTTTGGTGAGGACCCTGCAGTATAAGAGAGGTGGTTATTCACCTTGGAAGGGTGATCGCTGTGTGGGGTTGTGTGCTCGTGCATATCTGTGTTTGTTTGTGTGTGTGTGTGTATGTGTGTGGGTGCACGTGTGTCTTTCAGTGTGTGTTTGTGTCAGTGTAGGGGTGTGTGTGTGTGTGTGTGTGTGTGTGTGTTTCAGTGTAGGGGTGTGTGTGTGTGTGTGTGTGTTTCAGTGTAGGGGTGTGTGTGTGTGTGTGTGTGTGTGTGTGTTTCAGAGGGGAAATTTCCTGCCCCTGGAAGCTGCTCTTTTCTTCAGGAATTTCCTGAGTGGGCAGACGGCTCTTCCTGAATAAATGTTTTCTGAAAGGGAAACTGTTCTCACCGCCAGCAGCCAAATAAAGCCCAGGCAGGCCAGCTCTTCCCCACAGAAACTCTCAGTCACTGTTCCATGCTCGCAGTAATGGACGCAACGTGTCTGGGAACACACACTGGTCAGAGATGGGCTCCGTGTTCTCACATCTGCTACTTTGTGTGTGTGTGTGTGTGTGTGTGTGTCTGTGGGTAGGATGGGCCATTCAAGTGTATATTTCATATTGTGAACAAGGAAAGATGCTGAATAACATGTCTGTATTTATATATATATATATATATATATATATATATATATATATATATGCTCTCGCAGCCCATAATATTATTCTGGATTGGTGGTTGTTCCTGCAGTACAATGAGGAAGATTTCTGAGGGGTGTGAGCACAAAACGGATACAGTGATCACATGACTCAGTCTTGTGTTTATAGTGTCTTGTCCAGAGAATAAATCTGCACCTTCTGCAGCTGTGGGTCCTCTCTGTGCGAGAGGCCAGCTAGATTTCACACAGAAATGCGGAAAATGTCTGCTCCATGTTGAAACCATATTTATCTAGTTTATTTGAAAAACTAAAGGTTCAAGTTTGTATTGGTGTATTCTTCATATGGTGAACAAGTGCTAGATTCCTCTTTTGGAAGTATATGGAATGGTCATCTTGGTGAGGTTGGGCTCGACAGGGAGAATTGTAGTGAGTGTTTGATCGTATAACTGGGGTATTGTTTGCCCAGGTTTATAAGGAAATATGGATTTTCAGACCCTGAATGTTTCGGTGGAGAACCTGGGTATTTACTCAGGTAAATCAGTATTTCCTGATTAACCAGGAAAGATCACATTGCTATTGTAAGGTAACATATGGACCAGGAAGAGCACAATTTACTTGGCAAGAACTTGTGTTTGCTGAACTCTCTGTTGCGTGTCATGTTAATATTGACAGTTATTTTTGGTCTAGCGCCCATGCCGTGTCCCCGTATGTTTCTGTCAGGTGCGATTCCTTCCGGAACACGCCAGGTAAACTCGCCCGGCTTTATATACGACATTAACGTTTGAAGACACTGATGAGCTTTTGAAAACCTACGACGCTTGGGTCATGGGCAACACTATTTTTTTTTTTGGAGAGCCGGGGTTACTGTGGTGGCCCGTGCCTACCCCCTGCCCCCCCCCCCCCCCCCCATCCTCCTAAGGTACCCCCGCAGCCCGGTGAGGTGAGGGGTCCCCCGGTGGATTCACTGCTGTTTGATTGGCTCAGGGGCGCTGGCGCAGTGCTCCCGCCGTCGTGTGATGCTGGCGACGCTGGCGGCGGGTTGGCGGCGTCCGGGTCGAGGCGGAGGAGGAAGTCGGGGGTGAATCTGTGGCGGTTTTCGCTGCGCTTCAGCGAAACTGCGCGCGGCCCTCTCGGTTTCCATCCCAGAGCCGCGAGAACCAGAAAAAAAACTAAACGAAATTAAAAAAAAAAACTTCAGTGACAAGAAACGGCTTGCCTCCCGAACCACGCTGCCGCCACCGCAGAACAGGCTTGAGCGTTGCCCCCGGCAGCGCACAGAGGGGCTGGCTCGCCCTTCTTTGATGTTCGCCTGGCTACCCCAAGCGATTAACCATGACAAGAACGCCACAGACAGAGGGGTGCTGAGAGAGGATGAGCCCGAACCGAAACGCCCCCCCCCCCCCCCACATCCCTCCACGTACAGGTGTGCGGCGTGTGAGGTCATGTGACCCAGGTCGCAGCAGCTTTGAGAAGAGAAGAGAGGCCTGCTTCTGCTTCCTCGCCCCGGCGCTGTACGTCAGGGAAACGGAATCCGAAAAGCTCGGGAGTGACTCACTGGAGCTGGAGCGTTCATTGAGCAAACTTCCTCCCCCATTATGAACGTGATGATTCAGGTCGAGGCATCGCAGCTGGATTTGTGGGAGCTGCAGACACCGGCATGTCTCCTTCGGAAGAGCACAGAAACAAGCGGGCGAGAAAAGCAAGTTATGTTACATTACGCTCTTATCCAGAGCGACTTACAGTACATTTTTTACATAGCATTTACATTGCATCTATTTATACAGCTGGATCTAAGCCGAAGCAGTGCAGGTTAAGTGCCTTGCTCAGTCGTACAACAGCAGTGTCCAACCCGGGATTATGAGCCTGTGACCTTTAGGTTACAAGACCAGCTCCTTACCCATGATGCTGCCCTGCCGCCCGTGCGCGGGAGCCCCTTCAGCCCAGGAGCAGAGCCAGCGACGGCCGTTTGGGGCGGCTGACGGTCCCCGAGGTGAACGCTGGAGTCACAGACCTGTACCGTCTCCAAGCTGTCACGGCCGATTGAGTTCACACTCTGACACAACCCAAAGGTTTCTACAATGGAAGAGGCTCATCATCTAGCTTGGGCTGATAGCAACACTGGGGTGGGGCAGGGGGGGGGGTACGGACGGAGAAACAAGATATATGAATGATCTCATCCTTTCCTGCTCATTGAAAGAGCTCGCGGGTTGCCTGGGCAACACAAAGCAGCCTCTCGAGCGCGCCTCTCCGACAGAGACGTGTAAATCTGCAGCGCGGTGTGCCGTAGTCAAAAGGGGATTAAGCGCACGTCTTTCTTTCGGTTTGACGTGACTGGGGGGGGGGGGGGGGTAAATTATTCTGTCCTGTTTGCCTGATGACGTACGAACATGTGCATTCCTCACCCCGAGGGGGGCTTCCAGCGAAACGGTTGGGTCTGGGCCCTGAAGGCAGATGGGTTCCGGGAGGAGAGTTTGTGGGAAATGTGCGGCTGGTCAGTGGGCGGGGGGGGGGGGGGGGCGGGGGCTGAGAGAGGGGGGCCCTGTGTGGTACACATACTCTGCTGAGTGCAGGTGCACTGATCCTCCTTTCACCACTCTCTCATTTTCTCCCTCCCTCGCTCTGGTGTGTATGTGTGTGTCTGTGTGTGTGTGTGTGTGTATGTCTGCATATGTCCTGTGCGTGTGTGCATGTGTTGTGTGTGTTTCTGTGTGTGCGTGTGTGCATGTGTGGTGTGTGTGTGTGTATGTTGTGTGTGTGTGCGTGTGCGCATGTTTGGTGTGTGTGTGTGTGTATGTTGTGTGTGTGTTTGCGTGTGCATGTGTTGTGTGTGGGTGTGTGTGCGCGTGTGTGTGTGTGTGTGTAGTGTGTGGGTGTAGTGTGTGTGTGTGTGTGTGTGTGTGTGTGTGTGTGTGTAGTGTGTGGGTGTGTAGTGTGTGTGTGTGTGTGTGTAGTGTGTGTGTGTGTGTGTGTGTGTGTGTGTGTGTATACACGCGCACGCCTGTGCTGGAGGCTGTTGATAAACGTCTCAGAGCCTCAGCCTGACCACAGGAAGTTTCCTTTGCTGGAAGGAGTTTTGTTTCTGCTGAAGGGGGAGGGGGGGAGATGGGGGGGGAGGGTACTTCCTGCTGAACAGAATGCGTTGTGGGAAGTTTTTGTGCTCTTTCCTCCTCCGCTCGGCAGCTGCATCGGGCCTCGCAGATGGCTGCAGCCGGTCCCCTGGTGAGGGAAGAAGAGGGCTGATTTGTGTGTGCAAAGAGAGCCTCACACTGCCGCCTATTTCCAGCGCATGCCCAGCCGTGAGTGTCGACACACGGTCCCCGCGCACAAGCAGCAGCCTGTAATTGCTTTCTGATAAGCAACAACAAGCGTGTTTCAGAATCCTTTAGCAACTTTCCCCATGTTAATCAGTCATATAAAATCCCAGAATGCACCGCTTCGCCTCCTCCTCCTCCTCCTTTTTGTAAATGCCACGTCCATTGCTATTGCTATTAGTTGTCTGTTTATTTGTTTCACTCCTGATATGTACGAACGCAGGCAGCCTGAGTAAGACTGATTTTACCCTACTCCCTTTACCCTTGAAAGTGGCTGGTGTAGTTAATAAAGTGGTTGAGACGGTACATGCTTTTTTCCCCGGAGGGCACAACAACGCCCCACCTTAAATTTGACCCTGTCACCCCTTCAAAGAACTTCCTGGAAACTTTGTCTCGGCTATTCACCGAGGCAAGGTTTGGACTTGTTGTGCGGTGAGATAGGAGAGCTGGATCACAGGGAGGGGTTTAGAGAAAGCAGTGCTGTCTGACTCAGTAGTGACTAGCTCGCTTTATCACCAGAATCTGAAATAAGGCAGGTCCAAGTTCTTTTTTTTCCCCTCCCCTCCCCTCCCCTCTGTCTTTATCGCTGCCTAGCTGAGCGCGGTGTGTGTAGCGAGGCCGAGCACATGTCGCTCAGAATGACCGAGGGGAAAAACGGAAGCTGACAGTGTGGCGGTAACTGCAAGCGATCGCTTCCTTTATTTGACTGTAGGGGAGGTAACGTGAGCTCTGGAGCTGGTAGGAGCGCAGCTTTAAATAAAGTTAACCCTGAATGGCGGGCGAGTGGTCGTCCGCTGTCGCTGTCGCCATTTTGCTATCGGACGAAAGTGGCAGCTGTCCAAATGAGTCAAACGGGTATCAGGAGGTCAAGGGCTGTTGGCTCGAGAGGACAAGGTCTTGCAACTGTTTACCTGGGTGACAGTGTTTCCTTCGTAACAATGAACTTACGTTACACCAAGGTTCATTGATTATTTATTGGAATTGTTTCTTGTATTGCCGTTTCCTTCCACTGTGTTATGCACCAGTGTGCATGAGTTTGATATTGATAAGGTGTGAAATATTGCATGACGCTGGTCCATATGACGTTTGGTGGACCGGTCAGGCAGCACCCCTTGGGTCCATATCTGTGAGGTTCAGTTGAATGTAGCTCAGTGGAAAAGTGGAATATGTTTACCAACGGCGACTCCAGGATGCTGCCCACTTACCCTTATGTCACTGTTTCCCAAAGTGGGGGTGTAGAGAGATTTGGGGGGGGGGGGGGGCGGTGAGGGTTGAAGGACCAGAAAGAAAACAGCATCCTTGTGGCTCAAAAAATGTCCTATTACCAAAGTGGGGGGGCGACTGACCGAAAAAAAAGTTTGGGAACCGCTGCTGACTGCAGGGAAATGGCAGCAGGTGATTGGTTAGTTTTTTTTTTTTTTTTTTTTCCCAAGCACTTCCACCTACTTCTCAGCTCCTTATTTCTGTTGCCCGATTCCTTTCCCTTTCGCTGCTGTTCATGATTCATGCGCTGCTGTTCTCCCCCCCACGCTGCGGCATTGTTTCACTGCAGGGAGAATGCTTTTGCGCCCACGTTGACAAAAATGGGCTTCCTATAAAATGTGCTTCCTCTCTGTGTTCGTTTCCCCCCCAAACTCCATCACCTTGTGAAAGTGTGACCTGCTGAATCGCCATATGCTGCTGTCATCTGGGGACAAATTCCCGAAAAACCTGCCAACAGACCCCCTTCGGTAGGATGCTGAACTCTCCGTATACAAGTGTAGCGTAAACGCGTTGCAGTGACTGATTGTGTCTCGAAATGCCCCCGCCTCCCCCACCATCCCAGAAACAGACCTGTCGTCTTACCTCATGCATTATATGTGTTCAGTAACACACAGAAATGCCCAATAGAGCGGCAAAGATGGGGACCCAGCTCACCCTTAGCTGAAGAGGCCTCCGGGCTGGCCTTTGTCACGTCGCAGTCGACCAACGGCCCTGGATGTGGGGGGGACTTCCTCCGCCCGTGGACGGGTCCTAGTGAGCCTGAGGTCAGTGTCTTGGTTTTGGTTATGAAACCAAACCAGCAGGTCTTCGGTTGGAATAAGCACATGCCATGTGTTCCCTCAGTGACATCATATAGAGGACATCAACCAGGCAGCGGACCAGCTGGGCGCTCAATGGGGGGAGATATGGCAGGGAGGCTTTCCAAATTGAGTAAAAGGATATTTTTATTTTTATTTTTTTTGGGGGGGAGGGGGGGAAAAGAGGCTCAAGACTGCATGCGGTGGCTTATCTGGGAATCGCACTCGACACAGTCACACCACTGGCAGCCGTAGTGACAGCACTCTGCATCAGGACATTCATCACAGCACCATTTTCATCACTTTGCGGTGTCTCTTCTGTTCTGGGACGCTAGTGCTTGTGTACTGAGGCCCTGTCCGTCCCCCTGTTCTGTTCTGGGACGGTAGTGTTTGGGTCCTCAGAACCTGTCTGTCCCCCTGTTCTGTCCTAGGACGGTAGTGTTTGGGTCCTGAACCCTGTTCTGTCCTGGGACGGTAGTGTTTGGGTCCTGAGCCCTGTTCTGTTCTGGGACGGTAGTGTTTGGGTCCTGAGCCCTATCCGTTCCCCCAGCAGGTCTGCAGCCGGTCTTCTGGAGCAGGGAGGACGTGTCTCAGTGGCTGAAGTGGGCGGAGAGGGAGTTCTCCCTCCACCCCATCGCCAGCAGCACCTTCCAGATGAACGGCAAAGCCCTGCTGCTGCTCACCAAGGAGGACTTCCGATACCGCTCGCCTCACTCCGGTAAGCCCCGCCCCTATGGCCACGGCAGTACGGCTCAGAGTGGTAAGCCCTGCCCACTTTTCAGGACGTCGCAGTCTTTTTTTTTTTTTTTTACATGTTCTGACCAATCACATCGCTTCACTGAAGGTGGGTCTTCAGCCAATGAGAAATATGAAATGGATCACACTTCTGCTAACTACCCCCCTGAGAATCTGGCCATTGTCTAGGCTGTCACCTCTCTGCTATGTTTATCACTGCTACAAGCTAAAATAATAATAATAATAATAATAATAATAATAATAATAATAATAATAATAATAATAATAATAATAATAATAATAACTTTATTTCTGAGGAGCTTTTCATACAGTGCACCGAAAGCCCTTTGGAAAAAAATACACAGAACAGCAGACACAGCTAAATAGCATTGGAATAAATAAATAAAAGGTAAAAGTAGCAATTAGTTTAAGTGGAGGAGTGTCCATTAGCAGGTCGGGTTCACCCTGAATGGGAGATGGCTGGTGGGAGTTGCTGTTGGAACTTTTTCTTAGAATTTTGAGAGAGGAAGTCAAACTGACGGGTAAACAGTTGATCAGGAAGTGCTAGAGAGACCACATCAGTCGTTAGTTACGTGAGGAATTTCCCCGCAGCAGAGCAGCGCCCGGCGGCTGTGAAGAGCTGTTAGTCGCAGAGTGAGAAGTGAAAGAGGAAGAGGCTCGGCTTCACTTCCTCGACTGAAAATCCGCTCCCTGATTCTCTGCCTGGAAGCCTTGAGCTCGGGTCTATTTCGATATGCAATTTTCCTTTTCATAAACAGAGTTGTTGATTTATGGGAAGCTGTGAATGGTTCCCATAAATGAACTAAACCCTCCTCCCCCCCCCCCCCCCCCCCACTAAACATAGCAGTTAAGGGTGTCATTTACCCACTTTGTAAAGGCTATAACCACATATAGTTATTGTTTTTTAAAAATCATTTTACAAAGAAGAGAGGGATTGACAGCTTTTAAATCATAGGCCGTGGATGTCAAAGATTATTATTGGAAGAAAAAAAGACCGTTTTTGATAAACAGGTAGCTTTCACAGCATAGGCTATGCATTTCCCAGATTATTATTAGAAGGAGAAAAATAAGACCGTTTTCATAAACATGTAAAGTGGTGAAATGTGGGCGTGGCACCTCCTCACAGCGACCGACGTGTTTGGACCTGAGGTCCGTTCCTCGGGCTGTTTGTGGGAGGCGAGGAGGTGCAAGGCAGAAGACGAGGAGGTGCAAGGCAGAAGGGCGAGTCAGAGTCAGGAGTGTGTGACTCAATATTTTTCTGTTTTCTCCTGATTTATCACATTTCCAGGCCCTAAACTCAGGGGCCCAGTTCTTGGCTTTTTTGCGGAATACACTCTCCCGCAATCAACTGTCAAAGAGTGTGAAAACGGCTTTTGATTGGTGTGCGTATGACCTGTCCAAGGCTGGTAGTAGTTCAGGTGTGTAGGATCTCAAAAGTAGTATTATTACCTGATTAATCGGGGGGGGGGGGGTCACATCCCTCTGCAGAATTATGATGGGACTGTTAATGCACGGTGACTATGGGATGAACCTTGGTGTGTGTGACGCAGACTGTGTGAACCCCGTGATGTTGGGAGAATTGGGAGATTGGGGAATGCTGGTGTGTGGCAGCGTGTGGAGGGCGGTGGGGGAGTTTCTGTGCAGAAGCAGAAGAGTGATGGGATGGCCGTTGACGCTGATGCGAGCGTTTTATTGGGCGTGTGGGAGCTGGTAATTCGGGAAGTGGGGGGGAGTTGTGCTGCCGTTGATTGGGGCCTTGTCCTGTCCCGCAGGGGATGTCCTGTACGAGCTGCTCCAGCACATCCTAAAGCAGAGGAAGTCCCACTCCTTCTACCCCTCCGTCTTCTTTCCCGGGAACTCCTTCCACTCGCCACCGGAGGGCGCTGTGCAGCAGCTCAAACTTGAAGGTGAGTGTTGGCGGGTTGGAGCGCGGTCAACGCCACGCACCGTCACTGTCTTTTTCGTCATTAACCAAGTCGATTAACAGTAATTAACCCTGCAATGTTACATAACGTCATGATGTAAATGGGACTTAATTCAGAGTTCGGCTTTCGCCAAACGTTTCCCAGCGGTCCGGGCTCCTGGCCCACGGCTAGCTGGGTTAGCTGTGCCAAGCGTAAGCTTTGTGTGCAAGCAGGAAGTCCACTAACCGTGCACCAGTTTACCTTTGCTGGGTGGCTTCAACCCAGCTCCGTTGGCTTCTCAGTGGCGGGTGACATCATCACAGCCTCTCTTTGGGTGGAGTGAGTGTCTCTGCGAGGTCCAGCGTGGAGGCGGGACGTCCCTCCCAGAAACTATATTTAATATTTCTGAGGGAGAGGTGAAATTCCGCACCTCTGAGCCGTTTCTCCTTGCGCTCGTGAGTCACGGAGCCCAGGCCGTTTTTACCGCCAAAATATCAAGTTAGGTAGACCTCACGAGGACTGAATGTGCCCCAGTGAGCCTCACTTCCGGGTGCAAAGCATGTTCTCCCACGTTCAGCTCCGTCCATTCATTACATTACATTACAGGCATTTGGCAGACGCTCTTATCCAGAGCGACGTACAACAAAGTGTAACCATAACCAGGAACAAGTATGACGAAAACCCTAGAGAGAAGTACCGGTCCATTGCAGGGAACAACCGCATAGTTCAACTTGGACCCTGAAGGTTAAACTGATTAACACTAACACAACGAGAACGGCAACAACGCAGTCTATGGGAAAAATACAAGCAGTAGTTAAGACAGTTAATGCACCTAAGTCACCAACGAAACAGCTGCCTAGTTACAACCCTAAGCTTACAGTCATTTACAGGGGGGTAGGGAGGGATGGGGAGAGGTGCAGCCTGAAGAGGTGAGTCACATTAAGCATGGCTAAAAAATACAACCAACAGCTGATGGGTTTAACTTATACCATTCTGGTATGTAAAAGAAAAAGGACTGACCCACTTCAAGTATTCAACCTTATTGTCTGAAAGATTAATGATCAGCTGTTCTTATTTTTTCTGATCAAAAATGGAAACGGCCCTTGAATGTCTTCGAGCAGCGCTCTTTGTGTTTTGTGTTGACAGATTAATTGCTTTTTACTCCAGTCAGGTACAATGAAATTGTTGGACTGAGACAGTCAGCACATCGCTGTGTGGGTATGAAAAGGACAGCTCTACCACAAGGCTACGTCGTTAACAATCAACAGAACAACACCAACGGCGTACGCCCTTTACGCCCTTTACGCCTAGGCTTACAGGACTGCAGACTGAATGAAAGCCTTGTACCTGCCTGTGATACGCACTTTATGGCTGTAGAACCGTAATCACGTGACTGAACCAGAGACAGGAGGCTAGTTTGTATTGTAATGCGTACGTGGGCCATTATTGTGCGGTGCACGCTATGTTGTTTAGCTGCACCCGAGGGGGGGGGGGGGTTTCTCGGCGCTGCTGATCCGCAGACTTTGGACGAGCAGTGACGTGTCGTGACTCAGCAGCGGCAGCGGAACATGGAGAGTCTGCACTTTGGAATGTTGCCAGGGAAACCGGTTTTACAAGGAAGTGCACTTGTTTTTTTTTCAACCTCTCCAAGTCCGGGAGCTGTGAAGGGAAGTCGGTTACTCTTGCAGCTCACAACTTCCTTGTTTTCTTTCGAGCCAGACATGGGCCAACTGCCTTTAAAAAAAAAAAAAAAAAAAAAAAAAAATTTTTTAAAGTAATTTACATAAAGTTTTGTTGTTGTAGTGAGGGGGATTTTATCTGATACGATGATTACCCTGAACATACACTATCACTAGTTTCCCTGTTTCTACTCTGTCCTTCCACAACCTGCCCAGTAGAGGGCAGCACCAATATTTTGTACCCGCCCCGGTCAGATGGCGCTCTTGTTAGTGTTTGTTTTGGCCAAATTTGCGATTAGATGAAGTACAGTGACATCTACTGGAAATGCGTGAGAGTGTAATCTGAACTAGAAGGTGCGGACTGTGTTCTTCACTACCCTCAGCGCTGAATCCCCCTCCTCCCATGTAGGACGTTCGAGGAGTAGTGCGTGGTGGTACCGCAAAGTACTTCAGTGCACTCTTAGGAGTCGTTAAGGGATGAAGTCATTTAAGTTTTGTGTCATTCAGAAGCAGCACTTCAAGTCAAACTGTGATTTTAATGTTTGTGTAAATCTTCAATCCTGTTTCACACTCCAAACTGTAAAGTGGTTGTGCGTGTGATTTTTACTAGGCATACTTTTCTGTAGCATGCGAGTGTCTGCATGTGTAATAACCTGCAGAATTTGGGGCCCAGCAGCACGCAAGACTTCATGGAGACTGTAAAGCAGATTTAGGATATTAGATCTATGGAATAAAATGAATGGGTAAGAGAAAAGCGATGTTTAGTGTTTTTAATAGCTGTGACGCCCTCGTGTTTGTGTCCCCGTAGAAACGGTACGGCGACCCCCCCGCGGTACGGAGCCCCTCCCTCTCCACACCCCCACCATCGAGCTGCGGCACCGCCCCCGCTCGCCGCTCCGCCCGGACCCCGCCGCCGCCCGGGAGGACCCCCCGCAGGCGGCCTCGCAGCTGCCCGACAGCAACCACCACCCGGAGGAGCCGTACCCGCTGTGCGTGTCGCCGGCCGAGCGGGGGAACGGGCGCTGCGCCACGCCCCACGAGGCGCCCCGCCCGGGCAGCCCCTGCCCCGAGGGCCCGCGCGTCATCCAGCTGCTGCCCAGCGCCATCATGCACCCGCTGGTCCTCGCGCCCCGCGCCGCGCCCGTCGAGTTCCGGGGCGGCGCCCGCGGGGGCCCCGAAAACGGGCGGGAGTCGGGCGGGGGCGCGGGGCGGAACCTGGCGCCGCACCACCGCGAGGACCTGCTCTACCGCAACCACATCCTGATGCCCATGTCCCCGCCCGACGAGCAGGCCCTGCCCATGGGCCGCATCGCGGGTACGCCCCCCCCGAAATCCCCCAACCCCCCCGGCCCACAGCGCACGTCCCCCACACCTGAGGCCCTGGCACCAAACTGAGCCTTTTACAGTATTCGTGTATTTTCCAACACTTACTTATTGCAGGTTAGTTAGGCCAGTTACCACAGCAAGTTATCCTTAACAAAAGAGATGTGGTTTTTTTGTGGGATTTAGAAAATATATTTAAATTAATCCTTTATTATCTAGATTAGAGCAACTGAGAAATAAATCTCTTCTTCAAGGGAGTGCTGCCCAACAGTGTGTAATTCTGCATTTGATAGTTTCACAACCCATAAACTGATGGATAGAGCGGATTATTAAATGACTTGGCGAGTTATCGATCGCCATGAACAGGCTTTCGGCCTGTTTGTTACGCAGTTTTACTGATGGCTAATCCCGTCATCCAAAATGCAGAAATGAGCGCAAAACTTTCACCCCTGAACAGAAAAGCAAAAAAAACTGCTGAAGGCGTAAGTATTGATAATGATTATCGTCCTCTCAGACTGCAGGCTGCTGTGGGACTATGTGTATCAGCTCCTCTCTGACAGCCGGTACGAGAACTACATTCGCTGGGAGGACAAGGAAACCAAAGTGTTCCGGATCGTTGATCCCAACGGCCTGGCTCGCCTGTGGGGCAATCACAAGGTAACTAGTGTCTGAACCTGGACCCTAACCACGCTAGGGAACTGGACTCAGAACCTAAACTGTCAGACCCTAACCACGCTAGGGAACTGGACTCAGAACCTAGACTGTCAGACCCTAACCACGCTAGGGAACTGGACTCAGAACTTAGACTGTCAGACCCTAACCACGCTAGAGAACTGGACTCAGAACCTAGACTGTCAGACCCTAACCACGCTAGGGAACTGGACTCAGAACCTAGACTGTCAGACCCTAACCACGCTAGGGAACTGGACTCAGAACTTAGACTGTCAGACCCTAAGGCACAATGTATAAACTAGAAAAGTTAAATATGAATTGTTATGGTATTTGAAAAGGATAGCCCAAGGTGTGGTTTTGTACATAAATTATTTGCCAGATCTGTCTGGATGCTGTATTTGAACCTTTGAGATGAACCCCTTGTGACGTAATTTTAAATCATATTTGTGATGTCACCGTGTAAAATCAAAATCGGTTCTTTATGACCTTATTGCATGCAATCAGAATCTCAGCCCGTTATGTGAAATAGGGCTCTTTCATTAATCATGTAATCCCCTGTGATGTGCTTGTTTAAAACCAGAACAGGACCAACATGACGTATGAGAAGATGTCCCGGGCACTGAGGCACTACTACAAACTGAACATCATCAGGAAAGAGCCGGGCCAGCGGCTGCTGTTCAGGTAGAGGTGTCCGTCAGCCCCAAACGTACCTGTCCTGACACCTGGGGCAGAAGAGAAAAAAAAGCATGCCCTGAACACGACGCTGGCCTTATGTTCGAGTTGGTTTGTTTCTTAAAACCATTCGCCCCACCGCTTCACTTGCAAAGTCCAGCCAAGCTCGTGCATCAAAATCTGGATTAGCACCGAGCCGTACCTCTGCAAGTACGCAGATACTGTTCTCAACTGGAACCTTACCTAGTCAACTCAAAATCCGTGTAAATTTAACTTTACCTTGCAGGGGTACTGGCGTTAGCCCTGTCTTATGCTATAAAAACGGATTAGAGCTGGTATTTTATTTTGCACTTTTTTTCCCCCCTCTCTCTCTCTCCAGGTTTATGAAGACCCCAGATGAGATCATGAGCGGGCAGACGGACCGGCTGGAACACCTGGAGTCCGATTTGGACGATTCCATGTACGTGAAGGAGGAATGCTGAGCGGCGCGGAAGGTGCCGGAAGATGATCAGGAGCCCCGGTCCGGTACCTGGCCCGGCGGTAGAATTTTAAAAAACCCATCGTTCTGCACCGGTGCCCTCACGGAAGAGCCTGAGGTCTGGCTCTGGCTTTGGCTCTTAAAATCCAGGGACCTTGATTGCGTACCGCGGGTTTTTGACTGAGTGGGGGGGGGGGGGCAGGTTTTACTCGTTTGATCAAGGTTTTTTTTTTCCCCAAAGGAAATGGGGCCAGAAATGTTTTTAATTCAACATTCCTAACGAAACATTCTGATTTTCCACGACAATGGAAAAGCTCTCTCTTCGATCTGGATTTTTCGGTGTGGGGATTTTAACGTAAGCCTTACTCCTTGGCATCGCTGCCTTCCTGTGCAAATAAACATAAGGGTGACTTTAAAAGACCTTTATCGATACAGAGCAGAACTTTTTTAGGTTCAGTGAAATTGACAGGTTTTATTTTTTTTCCCTCTTTCTTCTTTTAATGGGTTTGATTGCTGATTTTCTTGTGGGAGAAATGGGACATGTTCTTACCGAGTGCTTGTCTTCGTAGAAGAGAGGCACGCCAACGAAAGGTTAAATACAAATACCAAGAGAGAAAAAAAAGGACTGTTGTTGGTCTCTTATTTCCTCCTCCTTTTGCCGGAGGCTTCCGGAAACTTTTGTAAGTCTAATTGTTTCTAGTTCCACGGAGCTTTGACAGACAACCCACTTTACTGTCTCCCGACTGAGTTTGCCTGTGTCTGCGGTGGCTGCACGTGACCTGACCTAACCTCCTCCCAGATCAAATTTTATAGTCACTTTCTCAATGAGGGGCAGAATGTGGGGAACTTGAGGTGGTTTTTGTGAATGTTCTAATTCTTTAGGGATGTTGGCAGGTTTGAATCCCAGGTTTGGGCGTTATTGTACCCTTGAGTAAGGTACCTAAGCCTGGATTGCTTCAGTGCATGTCCAGCTGTATAAATGCACTCTAATAATGAAATCTGTGCGTGTTGCTCTGGATAAGGTGCGCATACTGACAGAATGACCAGCCTAGGAGGCTCCTGTGGGAGAAGCAGTGAAGTGCAAGGGGTTCTGCTTTCAAACACACCTGAGAGTCTTGCTGAAGAACAATTTATTTAAAACAAAGAATGCCAACATTGGTATGAACACTATTTCCACTTGAACAAATGGTACTTCACAGAGTACCTTTATAAAACTTATTTTCTTGTCAAAGTGAAATAATGTCTCTTGCTCCTTCCTCTGGAGTTATTTGTTGTTTTTTTCCAAAAAAAAAAAAAAAGGCATTTGGGAAACTAGTAGAAAAGGATCCTTAGGAAACTAACCACAACTCAGGTTCAATAAAAAAAAAAAGTAAACCGTGCAAAAAACTTTGCATTCAAATATTGAACAGTTCAAATTCCATTTGCTCTGCCGTGGAACACCGAGAGCAACGTGGGACTCTCCGGCCCTCACGCCAACTTCAGCTTCGTCATGGTCCGCCATCGGTCTTTGATGTTGACCGAGGTCCGGCCCGTGAAGGGGAACCGGTCCCTGATTCTGGCCCAGCTTCCTTCGCCGTACTTTGCCACTCCTTGCCGCACCCACTCGCTCTCCTCTTCGGTCCAGGCCTGCAACCAACCACAGTTCATCCCTTATTATAAAGAGTAGGGTTTTTTTGCAATGTTTTTTTTTTCTAGAACTCCATTTTCAGTGTTCTAGAGCTCCACTGCTTTCAGTTGCCAGTTGCTGAGATTGTGACATCAGCAATAGAATGTTCCGTTACGAACGTTCTAATCACGCATTTGTGATCTCACACCTTGTAGGGTTAACCACACACCACCATTGGTCCACCACTTTTGCACCAGCCAACAACATCCACAAATTAGCCAGTAGTTTTATAGATAACGTAGCCTGCTAAAATGGATGAACTGTGGACGAACAGGTCTCCCGAAGCAAAAAGAATCATGTCAGTGTAACATGTAATAACCATATCAGTGAACAAAGAGGAAAAATACCTTCTTTCTCACGCTCCTTCTAGTCCTTTTAAAGCCTTAAAAAGCAATTGGACAAAAAAGAAAAATATTAACCCTCATGTGCAGCAGTTTATTTTCACGTTCCACCATTTAAAAAAATTTCTTTCTTGCATTTTATCTAATATCCCAAAATGACTCCTGTACTTTTACACGTCCAAACTGAAGCAGTGCAGCGTTCTACCCTGCCAGCCCTCACCAGAGAACAGGGCCTCCTCGTCGCTCCAATCGTTCTTCGTTTCCGTGGCGGAGTCCAGCATCCTGTGCTTTCGCCTACAGGAAGAGGAAACGGGGGCTGTGTGTTTAAAGGCGCTGTGGCGAGGAAGCGTGTCGCCGCGGTAACGCGCGCGCACGTGACGGGAGGCTTACGGCATTCGGCTGGGGGCGGAGGTCCCCGGGGCGTCGTCCTCGGGGGTGAGCGACACGTCGCTGTCACTGATGCGCCTGCGAAGGGGGCGGGAGGAGAGGGCTGAGCCAGCGTAACCCAGGCAACCCAGCGCTAACCCTGGCTAGCGCGCGGACGCGACGGCGCCTCCCGGAGGCCGGAGGGCGGCGGTGCGGGCCTACCTGGCGGAGCGGTCGCGCGGCCTCCTGCAGGGCAGCACCGGGGACGGCTGGGCGCTGAACGGGGACTCCTCGCTGCTCTGGTCCTTCTCCGCGGCGTCGCACGCTTTTTCGGGCTGGGCGGCGGGTTCAGGTGGGGGTGTCTGGGGCCGGGCCACGGACTCGCCTGGGGCAGTGAGTGGTTTTTGGGGCTGGGTAGTGGGTTGGGCTGGGGCAGTGTGTGGTTCTTGGGGCTGGATAGTGGGTTGGGCTGGGGCAGTGTGTGGTTCTTGGGGCTGGGTAGTGGGTTGGGCTGGGGCAGTGTGTGGTTTTTGGGGCTGGATAGTGGGTTGGGCTGGGGCAGTGTGTGGTTTTTGGGGCTGGGTAGTGGGTTGGGCTGGGGCAGTGTGTGGTTTTTGGGGCTGGATAGTGGGTTGGGCTGGGGCAGTGTGTGGTTCTTGGGGCTGGATAGTGGGTTGGGCTGGGGCAGTGTGTGGTTTTTGGGGCTGGATAGTGGGTTGGGCTGGGGCAGTGTGTGGTTTTTGGGGCTGGGTAGTGGGTTGGGCTGGGGCAGTGTGTGGTTTTTGGGGCTGGATAGTGGGTTGGGCTGGGGCAGTGTGTGGTTCTTGGGGCTGGATAGTGGGTTGGGCTGGGGCAGTGTGTGGTTTTTGGGGCTGGATAGTGGGTTGGGCTGGGGCAGTGTGTGGTTTTTGGGGCTGGATAGTGGGTTGGGCTGGGGCAGTGTGTGGTTTTTGGGGCTGGATAGTGGGTTGGGCTGGGGCAGTGTGTGGTTTTTGGGGCTGGGAGGCGGGTTTGGGCGGGGCAGTGTGTGGTTTTTGGGGCTGGGGGGCGGGTTTGGGCGGGGCAGTGTGCGGTATTTCGGGCTGGGCCGCGCGCTCCGCTGGGTCAGCTCCTGGCTTCCCTCCCCGGGCCACGCGCTCCTCCTGGCTGACCGCAGCGTCCGCCTCGCTGTCCTCCTGCAGGACCAGCCAAGGGATGGTGCAGGGCCTTAGCGTCTGGGGCCCCTCAGCAGGGCCTGTGGCCTCCAGCAGGGCGTTCTCCCACTGCACCTCCTGCCTCACCTGGTACTCCAGCTCATGGAAGGAGGTGCCTCCCTGCTGATCCCCTCTCAGAGCCCCATCGGCGGCCCTCATCATGGAGCGGTTCAGATGCACGCCATCAGGGTCCCCGCAGAACCTGAGACAGCCAGTGTGTGTGTCAGAGAAGCCTGTGAGTACCGAGCGCACTCCCACACACACACGCGCTCATATACTCACACACATACACACACACGCATGCACTCACTCCTATATGAACACTCACGCTCACACACACACACTCACGCACACTCACACTCACACTAACACACACGCACACACGCACACTCACACTCTAACACGCGTTGGAGCAGCCGGATCCTGGGCTGGGCTCACGTCCCGCGGAGTCGCCTGACGGTTGTTGGTTCCGTTCCCATCCAGATGCTTGTTGGCGACTTCCTCCTTTGCGGCCTGAGACAAGCAGCACACAGGTAAGCGCTCCTGTTCTGGTTAGGACTCTGTTACCTGAGCATCTACTGTACATCAGAGTGATCCCTATGCAGCTTTAATACCTTCCAGTGTTAAGAGTATTGAGGCTACCGGGGACTACTAGTGTCTCTTGACTATTAGCACTTTGTTTGTAGCATTTACATCTTCAATAGTCTTCCCCCTGTAGCGGTTCAGGAATTTAAGGTTGCCTTGCCAGTCCTATATTTTATGAGGACGTTGGGGTACACACCCCTACTCTTTAAATAAGAGCCATGGGTACTTCAGTGACCACAGTGAGTCATGACCTCATTCTATTTCAATGAATAAACACTTTTCAAGTAAAATTTTATTACTGCAAGTTGTTTTGACTAGGAAGACAACACAGCTTAAAAAAATAAAAATAAAGACGGACATACCATGCGCAAGAAAGGCTGTGGCATGGTGAAGACGTTGTCGGAAAATTCCATCATTGATTTTTTGAACGCCTCGTAGCTAAATTGCTGGTAGGCAGGGTGTTCCTCACACTTGGACAGCAACTGCATAAGACTTCTTTTCTGCGGGAAAACAAACACCAACCTCAAGCAACACTCACCTTTTGACAGAATGACAACTTCACTGCCAGAAGTTTCAGTTTCAACTGAAAGTTCTTTGGAGAACTTGCCTGCGAGTTTTTAGGGAAATTCCATTTTTTAATAAGTTCCTCCGCTTTCAAATACTTCTTCTCCTTCATCCAGGTCATCACCAGCTGGTTTGAGAAAGAAAAAGGCGGTGTGAACTGTTGAGAACGGGACAGCTTGCTCAAGCTCGCGCACGTCCAGCGAGAGCAGCCGCTGAAACGTGCCACAAAAGGACGCTCTTGCGATTCGCCGTCCTCTCCCAAGTCAACGGCCACGTTTAAGAAAGATCCGGAACGTTCCGCCATGTTGCGCCCTGCACAGCAGTGAAATGGAGCCGAGCGCTAATGGCTGCCTCATGCCATGGACCTCCACGGCATCGACATGAAGGCATGAGCCAAACGGAGGATCAACCAATCAAAACTTCTCATTTTTATGTGCTCGGGCTCTTAATGACTCCTGGCAAATCCAACAAGCAAAATACTTTTTTTTTTTAATGAATGGATTGTTGCTCTTATTTCTGCCCTTAAGTTTCAAACCCTTAGAGTTTGTTAAAACAAGGCCAGAGGAAGAAAAATGAGATCAAGTCAACCCATTGTCAACACCAGAATGCCACTTGCCATTTTAAATCCAATCAAATTCAGAGAAGGGCTGTACTTGATCCTCATTTTTCTTCTTTAAAAACAGCGGTCATATTTGATTTTTTTTTTTTTCTTCATTCAACAATGACCGTACTTGATTAAGCTTGTTGCTATTCAAATAATAGTCATATTTGACGACAACTTTCTATTCAAATCGTGGTCATTATTTGATATTACTCAGTTTTCTTGTCGGACAGACAGCAGACCCCTGGCTCAGGTTACAGGGGCAGCTGCTGGCCTAGGGGGAAGTGCTCACCGCCTCTAAGATAGACTTCTTAGTATTCTCCAAAACATCCCATGGAACAAAGATCTCCTTTTCGATGGATTCCACCAGCCGCAAAACAGACTCCAGTGGTGAGCAGTCTCCCGGGGAGTCAAAGATTAAATCTGGAGGGGAAAAGGGGGGGGGGAGCGGAAACCGATTACTGCATTTTCATACACCACCTGAAATTATTTTGTCTGCCGGCATTTGAGTGCTGAATGTCAGCGGTGGCAAGTTTTATGAATCAAGGATCAAATGCGAGCAACGTGAACTGTTGCAAAAAAAAAAAAAAAAAAGCAGAACAGAGAACTGGAACACAATGAACGTTTGGGAAGTCTGTTGGTGACCTACCGAAGGCTGACGGTATTCCCCCCGTCATGTCACCTAAAGCCAGAGCCAGGGTCAGCGACAGTTAAGTTAAGTTTATTTGACATGGACATCACAATCACATTGGACAAACCAGATGCATTGCTTAAGTGTTTTAGCATACATGCTAATTCTCAACACTTGTCCACAGAAGGTTTTTGAAGAGAGCAAAAAAAAAAAAAAAAGAATAGAGTAAAATGTACAATTTAAAATAATTATTGCAATTATAAGAACAGTGCCAGATGTGACGGAACCAAACTTAATGATTTATGAATCCTAAATTATAATTACGATTGCAAGTATGGAACATTTAAAAACAACCAAATAATGCATGTCTACTCTGTATGCCTACTCTGTGACTTATTCCAAACCCGAAAAAAAACGAATCTGATTTAAATCCTGCTCCCAACTAAAATTTTGGAATCCTTTGAAAGATGGACTCATGAACATACTGTGTATTTTTCTCGAGTGCTCTGTGGTCAGGAGAACACAGTTTGGAGTTGTGTGTCTCTTCCAGAAAGATGCAGGCAGGTAAAGCTGACAATATCGTGTGCCTTAGTGTGCCTGATATGCCATGAAGGGCATGAGCTTACTGCACTCCAAACCTCTCTGTCCTCCATTATATGCTACAAACCATGCCCACTTCTCTAGCTGATCCACACAGCACAAATTAGGTCAGTGAATCTGCACAGAAGGAGAAGGCAAATGAAAAATTTGGTGGGAAAAAATAGTTGAAAATGGACAGCTTTATTGACAAAAATCTACCAGGATTACCACGAAATGTTGAACAAAGCTGAACAATTTACAGTAGTCGACTGAGCAGTTCAAATATGATCAACTCTATAGAGGGAATCAGTGCCCAGAAGGATTCAACAAAGATATTCCATATCCAGACCAGAGATGTTCATGACCTCCGCTTTACCAAAGGAATATACGAAATTCACCTTGACGCAAAGTAGGCCTAATTATCATTGGTGCACGTATTTGGTGCAGCATAATGCATTATGTGGTCATAACGTAAACGCGGAGTATCATTTTTTTTAAACGAGTCTTTTCCTGAAATTTCTCACCCGGTTTGTCGCAGTCATTGATCCGGGACAGGAACTGAATCACACGTATCCGTCTCCTGAACTTTGCCGTCTGTTCCACCGGCAGTGCAACTAAACCTGGATAAATCAGCGATGTTAAAACAGTCAAACGTATCAGAGGCGAACATGCGTACCCAAACAGCCTAGCTGTGTTGTCACCAAATCAGGGTCTTGCTTATGTTCGCACAGAACTCAAATGCAATTTATACTGAACGTGTACTTCCATAAAGGGTACAAAAACAACCAACAATGCGATGTTATTATGATTAAGGTGGCAGCATTTTAAAATTGCCCAGATGTAATTATTACAACAATCCTATTGCGAATTTCAAAATGGCTAGCTAAGCAACAACATGCTGGCTAGCTCATTTAAAGTGGCCAACTACCTAGCACATCACTGTAAAACGTTACAAGCCGTAACTTGGCAATAACAATAACTAGCTATTAAATACTGCAAATGTATCATTTGCTTTGGCAATATTTTGGCGAACGCAACAGTGATTTACGAGTATCGAACTAGGTTTTATGCTTTCTTTTAAGTACGGTGTTATCTGTGTCCCCTGTAATATTTATATGTCTGAAGTGTTACGCATTGCATTATTTAGTATAATGTTGTGTAACATCTGCGTAATGTTGTCGTGTCGTTTGTTCGGCAATAATGAAAATTACATTTTTTTAAAACTTACTTTGAAGTACATCCCGAATTTTATTAAATTGCTCGTAGTCCGCGACTCTGAAAGAGTTGATAGCAGCCGATGTGTAGTAATCAACGCACCAGTCATTTACTGTGCGTTGCACCTCCAACTCCATATTGTTGCCTGATGCAGTATCTCTCATGCTGACCACCGAACCTTTCAACTGTTTCCTGTTGTTCCGCGGTCTTATTCTTCTTCGTCCGTTTTAATGACGGCTCTCCACCAGTCATTCAGAATTACCGCCACCTACTGCAGGTATTAGGAAATTGTCTAAATCCTTTCAATCAGTCCCCTTATTTGAAGGAATGAGAATATGTAGTTGAATACTGTGCAGCCAGACGGATGAAAGAAAGCCGATTTATGGTCTATGATGATAATTTCTCCTTTTCCAGTTTTCCGTAGAGTCTTCGTTTCTCTTATAAATATTTCACGTATTTGAAAAGAACATGGTCCACCGTCTCTCTCATGAAGATGTCACGTTATTCAGTTGTTTTTTTTTTAAATTAGCTTTAATGATGAATTTAACTTAGTATGTCCTAGTCGTAATCTACTAACTATACACTCATCTTTTTCAATTTTTCCTAATGATCTGATAATTCCCTCTGTTTTTATTTTAATTTTTTTATTTTTTATTTAAATGCCTACCTTTTGTCTCCTTTTCTCTCATCTCTACTGACATTATTTCTTAATGTTGGTGATAGATGGAAGCTTTCCCCTCTGCTTTATTAATAGGAATTACTATATCTATATTCTCCCTATTTAAAGTTCTCTTTGGTCACGTTTGTCAACCGTCTCGTTCCCCTCAACTCCCACCTGAGTCGGGATCCACAAAAACTCGCTGATTCTAAATGTCAATCGAGGTTTACAATATTTTACATAGTATGTCCTCTGCAACTAGACAAGATTTTAAACTTAACAGTGCTGCACTTGAGTCTGAACGAACTGCTTGTCTTACTGGATGTATTTCCTCTATCCACTGCAGTGCATCATAAACAGTTCTAAAACTCTTTTTCGAAAGCTTTGTTTTTTGAAAACTTCATTCACGAATTGTGGGTTCCACATACAACTTTCCAAACTTAATTTTCAAGCGAATTTTCTCGAATCTTTCGCACTTTTTCTTAGACACTCGCTTGCAGGCTTTGCAACGTTTTTTCAAACGTTGATCTTTAAAACCACGTTCTCATTCGAATTGTAATTTTTCAAAAAATCACTAGATGGAGTCACGGTGCTATTATGAATTCGGTGTGTTTGGAAAGAGCGAACACCCCCCACCCCTTACGCCAAAAGTTTTGGGTTTGATTTTGGCCATAGCGCATTTGTGAATTGCATCTTTATTAACCCTGAACCATTTTGAAAGAAATGTTACAAACATATGTTGGGCTATTATTTAATTACATTTAATTATGTAAATCTACTTCGGTACCCTTCTCCCCAAGAGGAGCTGCCAGCCCCCGCTACTCTACCATCACAGAATAAAGGCTTCCACGCAACTCTCCCTTTAGTTCACAGGTAGGGGATCATTTTTAAAGATCACATATTTGCGTTCACTTAAAAAGAAAAAGAAGAAAAAAACACGCTCGATGTCCAATGACAGATGGAGGATATTAAGAGGTGGTATGGGGACATTTTTTTCTGTTTATAGGGGAATTAATTCAGGTGTCTGGCAGCATTGTTTCGCAGGCCAAGGTTGTAGTAACTTTACAGCATTGAGCTACTTATGACAGGTGTTCTATTTGCGTGTCGGCATTTGAGACGATGCAGAGACGCACGGTTTGTGTTTGCATCCTGTTTCATCTGTCCACCAACAATGTCCGTTCGATCGCATAGGAAGGACTGTGTCGCAACAGAGACAACCTCTCTCATTTTATCAGATGGATGAGCTCTGTGTGTTTACACACTGACCTAGCCTTCTGTTCATTTGAATTCGGACATTGCCGTTTAGCAGAATAAACAGACCGCACACAGAGCAGTCGCTGTAGCAGCCCTCCGCCTCTTCCGAGGTCAAGTCGACCTGTCTCACCACGCCAGAACATCCTGCCTAATTTAATTTAGATGATGCGCAGCAAACGCGCACGAATCCCAGTGTTTTTCTCTAGATATTGTCCGGGTTTATTGGAACAGTTTGTTGTATTTCTGTGTATAAGACGTTTCCAAACAAGACAAAAGTGTGCATGTGTTTTTTGTTTTAAAGCCACTAATGGAACAGGTTTGAGTCATAATCGCTTGGCTAATAATCTAGAGATTTATATTTTACTACTACATTTATGTGTTTCTATTCCGGGCGATGTTGCATATAACAAATATAATGTATGACGCTTATAGAAGCGCAGAAGTGCTTATTGAAGAGCGTTCTTCCAGTTGCGCGTCACAACTTTCTTAGCACTGTCAGTGAGCGATGAGAATATATTATTCTTCACCTAACAAGCTTTAACAAAGAGCGTGGGTAGCACGAGAATTCATAATCTTGAAAGTCCTTACAAGATCAAAATTCAGTCCCATCTGAGGCAAAGGTAGAATGACGTTATTTGAAAATGTGCCCAACATCCTTAATGAATAACTTAACGAGAGGAGAATCAAGTGTGCGTCCAGCTGTTTCCTGTTGAAAACGTCAATGTAATGTGGATAAATGCTGGGGATTTTCTTCGTGAATCCGTTTCCAGCTGCCCAAACCTCACTTCACCGAAACGATGCTGCGCTATGGAGCATAGGCGGAATATTGAGGTGTGAATCTCAGCATCTTCTGCGCGGGATTTTTAATGCCTTGAAATAAATTCATATTTCTTGGGGTTTGACAGAAGGATACCCGTGGGGATGTCTAACGGTTATATCTTTCAGTGGTTATGCCATGTCTTCAAGGTAACTTTACTGATTTGTACACTTTAATATTGATAGTTTTCCCGGCAATATTTTTAGCATTATTTCATAATAACTTTTATACTGAGTAATTACAATATATGTGCGAAATAGTTTGTAAATATGTGCATAACGCAACATTTTCTGCAGAAATATCCCTGTGCTTTGTCATACCGATCATATTATACTATAAATGTTTTGTTTCTCGTTAATTGTGGTTTTGAAGAACCAGGGGCAGACATGTATTCTGTATGTATGCAGAATATGTAGTCCTGTGTGTGTGCGTAAATATATGAACACTCACAGTTGTAGGGTGTAATTGTGTATAGACAGTTGTTTAGCTACAGTACGTGCTGTAGAAACTGATATGCTGGCTGCATTTAGGAGCACCTTGGCAGAGGCGTGAGCTCCTAAGTATAAACCTCTCTCGGATGCTCCATACTTTTTAAGTTCATCTTTCAAACTCGCTTCAGTTTGACTGCAAAAATGGAACAGGCGAAAATAATAATGAGCTTTTCAAAGACCTTTTTTTAAAAATGCTTTTTAATGTCCGTGGCTCCCCGCTGCGCCCTTGGAAAATTTGGAGACGAAGAGCTCCCAAATGATGTAGAACCTAGATGCTCTCTATTGTGTTAATTTGACCGGTGGTTCATCCCCCAGTAGCCCAGATCGGCGGCTTCGCCGTTTTTCCTTTCTGGTTGAAGGCGGCTGGATCCGCTGCTCCTGCACCTTGTGAAAAAGTAATCTGGTCCTGTTCAACAAGCACGTGTCTAATTTCTTTCCTTTGTTGCGACAAAGAGAGGTGGAGGGCGTATTTGTCAGTGAAGAAGCACATTCTCCTTTATGCGTTAGTCAGAAGTTACTGTATAATGGTAAGCATTAGCTTCCCAATACTTGCTTCAAATTAGGTTAATTTGGAAGACACATTTTCACATATATTTTATTTATTTTACTCAATGTTCGGTTTATAAACAACGTATAAGATCCTGTGACGTCTTGGACTTTTTATTTAATAAATTTACAAATACTGTCTTAACATTGCATTGCAAAAACGTTTGTGCGTGCGCGGTGCGTGCGTGTTTGTGCGCGCGCGCCAGTTTGGTGACAGTTAGCGGTAGTGGCTAGTTCTTGCATTTATCTGTGAGCCTTTCCATCGCTGTTGCTGTTAAGGAGCAATCCGCTGTCGTTGCGTCTGCTATAAGCACCTGCTTATCCGAGTGATCCCTGAGCTTTAAGAGATGTTCTCCATTTAACAGAGAGGACTCACTGTAGTCAGGGGAATTAGATGAATGAATAGTGAACGTACTTGATAGGGCAGCTAAGGCTGTTGCTGATTAACATGAGGATGGGGAAATTGGGGGTGGATGAGAGTATGGCACCAAAGCTGCCATTACCTGGGCTCCACTCTGCACACATGTGATGGCCAACAGTCTCCTTCTCCTATTGATCGGTTTAAGACATACTGCCTCACTCTCTTTTCGGATTGGTTGAGATGTGCATCATGTCTCAATATCTTGCTCTCCCATTGGCTAGTGTACGGTGTGTTGCGTGTCTGACGGGCTGTCCTTTCTTGCAGTGTAAGATGGGCTGCTGCTGGTATAGCCACGCCCTCTCCCTGGTATTCTGCATCCTTACCCTGTCCCCGGTGGTGAAGGCGGGACCTGAGACCCTCTGTGGGGCGGAGCTGGTGGACACTCTGCAGTTTGTGTGCGGCGACAGAGGTTTCTATGTCAGTAAGTGCACTGATTATTTATTCATAAAGCAGCACTGCTGCCCCCTCTCTCCCCCCCTCCGTCCTCCCTCCTCTCTCTCTCTCTCTCTCTCTCTCTCCAGTTCCCCTGCTAATGGACTCCTTCATAAATAAAAAAACAGCTGATTTTTTTTTTTTTTTGCCTTTCATTTCCCTGTTCTGTGTCTTTGGCTGAGTGTGAGGCTGGGTGTAGAGTTACTGAATTGGGCTGCTGCTCGTTTCTCCCTGTCCACAGTGGCCAGGCACTGAGACATGCTGGGGCCTCATTTGGGCTGCTGAGGGTGAAATTACTGTGTGTGTGTGTGTGTGTGTGTGTGTGTGCGTGCGTGTGTGTGCGTGTGTGTGCATGTGAGTGTGTGTGTGTGTGTGTGTGTGTGTGTGTGTGTGCGTGTGTGTGCGTGAGAGTGTGTGTGTGGGTTCATATCCAAGTGCTAAATGTGCGTTATGTTGATGGCGGGTGGCTGCTGTCCCCTCGAATGGGAAGTTGGCGGGGAGGGAGGAGGAAAGCTGTCAGTTTCTCCGCTGCACTGGAGAAGCTGCTCAAAAAAAGAACATTCAGCGAGGATCCCACATCAAAAGAGCTCAGATCTCAGCCGTGCACTTTATACCTGGAGCAAGAGAGTACCCAGGGCTTCTCATTCAATGGCACAGCATCACACCTGATCAGGGCCTGAAAAACTCAGAAAGCTCATAGACATCCTTGTCTGTCAATAACCCCCCTCCCCCCCACTGCAATACTCCATGCCCCGCCTCCTGACCTGGCTCATGCCCCTGCACGCTGTTTTTTTTCATCACATTAGTTTTGGTGATCTTTCCAAGTAAAACCCCAACGGAAAATGTTTTTTATTTGCTTGAAATCTCAGTGCGCCAAGACCCGATTATGGACTCCGGACTTGACGCCATGGTGCATTGTGGTGCCGTTTCAGTCCAGACCTTGCGCTAGCACTGCCCCCCCCCCCCCCCCCCCCCCCCCCCCCCCACCCCACGCTGTTCTGGATAAGTGATCACACGGCTTGCGTGAAACTTCCATCGCGTCTCTTGTCCGCTGCTTTCTACTAATTGTGTTAGAAACCCATCTGCGCTGATGGACTGACCTGCAGACAGGAAATGACCCCCGTCTGTCAGGAAGGGTGACTGGTCATGGTATGAGGCACTGGGGGCGGGAGGTCACTTTCTGATGGGGTTGGGGGGAAGACCCTGCCCTCTCCATTGAAACATGAATCCGCTGACCTGTTGGATTGCATAATTGTGCCCCTGGGGGGGAGGGCGGCACAAGTCCCTCTCTCGTGTGAAAAAAAGGCATAAAGACCGAGCCGCGCTCAAACCAGCTGACCTGTCAGAATTACGTCCAGCTGGAACTCACCAGGACTGGAAGCCTGCAATGTTAGCTGAATGACTCTGCACTGGTTGTGTGAGGCACTGTAGACACACAGTACGTTCTCTAGGATATATCTATTCCACAGTTTGAGTCCCCTGCCCCCCCCCCCCCCTTCCAGACCAGCCTACACACACTACATTGTAAATACCACATTAAGTTATTTCATTTGGTAACATGGAAAAGCCTACTGGAGCTTTGTTGCTTGTCATCAAATGCATGGAGTCAGATCTCCTGGAAAAGTCACTGGAATTCTACACCTGTCTGTCTCTCTGTCTGTCAGTCTCTGTCTCTCTCTGTCTGTCTGTCTGTCTGTCTGTCTGTCAGTCAGTCTATGTCTGTCTGTCTCTCTCTCTCTCTCTGTCCCCTCTCTCTCTCACTCTCTCTCTGTCTCTCTCTCTCTCCCCCTCTCTCTCTCTCTCTCAGGTAACCCTCCCTCCTCCTTCCCCCCCCTCAGGTAGGAGCCCAGGCTACGGCTCAACCTCCCGCCGGTCTCACAGCCGCGGTGGCATCGTGGACGAGTGCTGCTTCCAGAGCTGCGAGCTGCGGCGGCTGGAGATGTACTGCGCTCCCGCCAAGCCGGGCAAAGCCGCGCGCTCCGTCCGCGCACAGCGCCACACCCACGCGCCCAAGGCCCCCAAGGTGAGGAGCGCTCAGACTCACTGCTGCTCACTGCTGCTCTCACTGAGAAACCTGCTCACTGCAGCTGTCACTGAGAAACCTGCTCACTGCTGCTGTCACTGAGAAACCTGCTCACTGCTGCTCTCACTGAGAAACCTGCTCACTGCTGCTCTCACTGAGAAACCTGCTCACTACTGGTCATACAGAGAAACCTGCTCACTGCTCCTCTCACTGAGAAACCTGCTCACTACGGCTCTCACTGAGAAACCTGCTCACTGCTGCTGTCACTGAGAAACCTGCTCACTGCTGCTCTCACTGAGAAACCTGCTCACTACTGGTCATACAGAGAAACCTGCTCACTACTGGTCATACAGAGAAACCTGCTCGCTGCTGCTCTCACTGAGAAACCTGCTCACTACTGCTCTCACTGAGAAACCTGCTCACTACTGGTCATACAGAGAAACCTGCTCACTACTGGTCATACAGAGAAATCTGCTCACTGCATGATGTCCTGTCACCAAGTTTCAACCATGTCTAAGCCAGTATGGGTCTTCTTCTGTGCTTTTTTACAGAAACACATTTCCTGTAGCAGTTCTCCGTCGTGTAAGGTATGAACTACCCCTCTGAAGAGATGAAGCTGCATGCTCCTAGCATGCACCAGCATCAGTATGTGAATCTTTTTTTCAGGAATATTTTGCTATTGGAACAAAATGTGACAAAAAATGATACTCAGTCCTCTGTCATATCTTTGTCACAATATTTCATGTCTTTCAAACTGTACCTTTTCATGCAAAAAGTTGGCATGCACGCAATAATATGCAAGAATGTTACACTGCTTGATTCCTGCCCAGGTGAACAGTTAAACTGCTTACAGATACTTGCAATGGGAATTTAGCGTCGGACCAACGATTAAACACTAATATTACAGATCACAAATGTACCCTAACAAAGTGTATTATTACTATTAGTTGCAGTAGTTGCAGTAGTAGTAGTAGTAATAGTAATAGTAACAGTAATAGTAGTAGTAATAGGAATAGTAACAGCAGTAGCAGTAGCAGTAACAGTAGTAGTAGCAGTTGTAGTAGCAGTAGCAGTCTCAATCTCAATCTCAATCTCAGTATCAGTAGCAGTAGTATATTAAAGTATACAAAGCTGATGCTCTAAGCCTCTTCCTGCTCTGTTTCAGGAGGGGCACCAGAAGAACTCCAGCCGGGGAAACGCGGGCAGGAACTATCGGATATAAAGGAGAGAAACGAGAGAAACAAGAGAAACGAGAGACGTACAGTCAGACAACGAGGACGGACAGGTGGACTTAGGAAGGGGGTGTGGCCTCAGCTTGTTCTGTTGTTGAGCTGCTGGCTGGTGGGAAAAGACTCGAATTGAGAGAGATGATGATTTAAACCCTGCAACAGGGCGAGAGGGAATTTTCTGGGGATTTTACACAACACTGCATCGTACAAACTGGGAGACAACTAGGGGCCCTTTACCGTGTGTGCCCCAGGCTGTGCCTGTCCAAAATGCCAAACTAGTGTTGCTGCTGAAACATGAGATATCGGGTGTATTTGTGACCTCCCTGTGGAGATATAGCACGCCCCCCCCACCCCCCCACCCCCCAATGTGGCACAGAGCTTCCTGTGTGACCCTGTTGCAGTCGTCTCGCCTGATGGGATGAGTTTAGCTTGAAGGCGAAGGTGATGCGCAGTACATATCTCATGCTTGCATCTGCATCAAATGGCCAAGTTGTGTCCTGACTGAGTGCAGCATTGGTCAGCTTGCACTATATTAAGCAAGCAAAATTCACCCTGTTTTTTTTTTTTTTGTTTGTTTGCTTTTTTTTGTACAATTACCCATAATTCCTCGTGAAAATTCTCATGGTTCCCAGTCATAATTCCATGTGGAATTTCTTCTCCTTCTCAATGGAAATGCTTCCCAATGGTTTCTGATTAAAAATTAGGACTGTGTTTGGAGGGACATAGATTACTACAGATGATTCATAGAATAGCTAAGCATGACACCCCCCCCCCCCCCCCCCCCCCACCAAAGCTCAATGGCAGTATAGCTATCAATGCTCTAATGGCAGAATAGAGGTTGGCTGAACCAATAATAATGATGCTGTTAGAGAGATGTGAACCAAGTAAACATTCTGTATTGTGCGTGTGCTTCAGACATTTACCATTCAGAAAATAATGAAGGTACTCCATTTTGTGCTAGTTAGACAACACAGCATAATGCTTGCACGGACTGTGGCCCGCAGGACCTGGAGTTGATTAGCCCTGCTCTACACCATATACTGCTGGCCAGCTGCGTGTGGTGTGCAGGTCACAAGTGTTCATATGCTGTAGCTAGCTGTAATCCCATTGGCCAAGTGATGTTATCAATGTTCGCGTGGAGCATACCTCCAGGTTTGGTTGAGAGGGCAGACAGACTACTGACATGCACTGTCCAGTTGTGCCTAGCAAGCTCTGTGAGCCAATATATAAACACTGACCTGCCTGCCAGATAGATTTTCTGGGTAGTTTATTTACTGCGTGAGTGAGAAACCCCTTTTTTTAAACCATATTTGTACATTCCTATTTTCCAAGAATGTATTGTTCACTCATTAACAATCAACAATTGCAAAAGGGGGGAATTAAGTGAACAAACCCCTTTTTCAAAAGCTTAAAGAACCTTTGTGTGCGTTTACGCAGGGTTTATAACCTCGGTTAGAATGTTAGCAGGATATCACAGGAAACTGGAAAGAACAGTCTGTGTTTTTGGGTGCTCAGCTCTGGGGAGAGGGCACACGGTGTCTCCGGAGGACTCTAGGGGGTCCGACCTGAAGACAGATATCAGCGTGGAGCCTTGGTAATGACTGTAACCAGATCCCAGGGTTCCTGGGAATAGCCACCCAGAGACAGATGGGTAATGATTAATTCAGTTTGGCCTGGCCTGTTCTGTTCTGTTAGCATTGGGAGGAACCTTTGCTTTTTTGGACCGCACGATTTTTCATCAGGAAAATGAGAAGGGGGGGGGGGGGGTGAAGACAAATGCTGTTAAATGGCACGGCAAAAAGTCTGCACGTACACACACCGCCCAGAACACGGTGTTCACCTCAAACAACACGTAAGCGCTGCATGCGCTCCAGAAGCCAGGACGCGCAGACCCACGTTCGGCTGTGTAGAGCGCGCGCGCCGTGTGCGGGTTCATACATTGCGAGATAATCCCTGTTCTGAGAATTGCCGCGGTCGCGTCGGTCCGCCCCGGTTTCAGAATGTTTGTCCTGGTTTTGCTCAATCTCCAATACCGGGAAGCACGTGAAGCCAAAGCGACCCGGAGAACGCACCACGAGGCTATATAAAATAGCACGCGATCACGCATCGCTGCGTAAACATCGCATCGCATGGTCCCCGTCTGTATCTCGTCACTGTCGCTTCACGTCACATTCCTCGTCGATAACATCATGCTTATGTCATCACATCACGTTGCGCCGCACTATCCACACCTCGGCTGTATATAACCCAACTAGTGTACTCCGACGGAATTTATTTTATCATGCATTGTTCTGCTGTCATTCATTATATGTGATAGTATCATATAGCAAAAAATCATGTGCAGAAATTTTACCCCCGTATAATGGTGCTATATAGTGTGTTATATGCAAGGGCTGGCTAAAGTTCTGAAAAAATGAGATGCTGGATGCTTTTGCACAGATGTGTGGCTGTGACTGTTAATAGTTTTTTAAATAATTTTTTTCTTATTTGTAAACTATTTCAATCAGCTATTTGTGAGTCAGCAGATGTTTCAAATCTGAATCGGTTTTTTGGAATCACATCTGATGTGGTCCCACAAAGGTTCATTGTTTTTCAGTTTTTTCTACTGTTTGTAATGTAAATTATTATAATTATCATTGTTAGGCCTATTATTATTATTATTCAAGTTTTTGATCCCTATGCCAAATGACTTGACAAACGAGAACTGTGAAGTTTTATTTTCCATTATTATTTAGATATTCAAAGTCCTTGTGCACTTTTGTCTATACCTGCAACACATTTACTGCATGAATCAGAAATCCCAAGTTTTGACTTAATTGTACATAATGTACACATGCACAATGTCGTATGTTCTGCTAAATCTGTTTGCCACGAAAGGCTTGGCTGGCTGGACTCTACTCACCAGTCACCCCTGGCAACGAAAGAACAATAAAAACATGCTTTCCAAAATCGTTTCCCATGATCCCAGCACGTTGTTCTGCAAAGTGACAGCAAAGCACTGTAAAATGACCTGTTATTCATTACATCACAGTATTCAAGATCAGTGCTGGGTAAGGAGCTGGTCTTGTGACCTAAAGGTCACAGGTTCTATTCCCAGGTAGGACACTGCCTTTGTACCCGTGAGCAACTTAACTGCCATTGCTTCAGTATATATCCAGCTGTATAAATGGATGTTATGTAAATGCTATGTAACAAGTTGTGTAAGTCGCTCTGGATAAGAGCATCTGCTAATTGCCTGTAATGTAATATAATGTAATGTCTATTTACAAGTGCTTTGTGATCAATCAGATTATTACGACTGTCAAAGTCATTGATCATTTTAATGAAAGTTTTTGAAATGTTTGTGTGTGTGTGTGTGTGTGTGTGTGTGTGTGTGTATGAGAGAGAGAGAGAAAGAGAGGAGGGAGGGAGGGAGGGAGAGAGAGGGGACGGAAAGAAAAGACAGGAAGGAACGCTTAAGTGCCCAGTCCAATGGTCATTAATAAATCGATGCTGCAACTAAAACCAGAGAGGTGGAAAAAAAAAATCGGATGGGGCTCCATCTTTCCCTACTGAGCATGCTCACTGTGGCGTTCAGAGGAGCTGTCACAAGCTTTCGCATCGGTCTGATATGTCCTCCCCCTTTCATCCCATTCACATCCTGCCTGAGTGATTGGATCCAAGTCAAATCCATTATCGTTTGAGCCTCACCCTGGCCCCTGTGGTACACCACTGTTAAAAATCAATGTGAGTAGATGACTGAAAAAAAAAAAAATCACGATGTTCAGCCAACAGTAACAGAACTGTATTTTATCAACTGGTGTTTCTCTTCAGAGTTGGGCAGTACACCACATATAGGAAGTTCTGTATTGTTGCTCTCTTGTGCTGACACATGCTACCGTCTGATTCAGGGACCTGCTTAATACTTTATCACTGTGGGAAACTACCATTGTTAGACACTGTCTTCCTGCAAGATGTCAGGATGTTAAGATTTTTAACATGAGTCTGTTCGGTTATGCAGATTGAACAGATCTTTTATTAATGTAAAACAGTTTACAATGGTTTTTAAAGTAGGTGTGCAGTGGAGTTTTGGAGAAACGATCCTCTGTGGGTCCTCTGCCTGGGAGAGTTCTGTTGTTTTCTGAGATCAGGTCATATGAGGACACACTTGGTTCCTGGACCTGGCTAGGAAATGGATGCTCTGGGCTTTTGCTGATTGGGTGCACCGTTGTCTTTATAATGACCTTGTGGTCTGCCTTAGTGCTCTCCGGTTTCACAGTTTTTTTTTCTCTCTCCGTGGTTTGTTAGAGAGCTAAGGAGAAGCTGGAAGATCCTCTTTTTTTTTTATTACTACTGAATACTGTTTGCTTTCGCTGACTGGCCTGAAACACATGACCCAGGGTTTATGTGTCCCGTGCAGAACCACATTGGGCTCAGATACGCATGATTTAACGGATTACACGTGCCTATGTCAGCCTCTGTAAGAGCCACATAAACTCGTGGAGGAGAAATGCTCCTCATTGTGATGTCACAATGCATGTGAAATGTCTGCAAGTCGGAGGTTAGCAGGTTAGCGCAGCTGCTAGCAGCTAGGAATCCGTTCCCACAGGCTGTGCTCTGTCCACACGAAGAGCTCAGTGCGCACCATTGAAAGAACAGTACAGTAGAAGGATGGATTCCTGACCATTATATCTCGCTGTTAGAGCTGCTAAAGCTTGGAGCCTGACTGTGTTGTAATGCCGCTGGCTTTGCCATGTTGGGCTTCCATTAGCTCTGTTTTCGGTCAGAGCTGCCAGAATGGTAGTGACGTGGGTAGAATACGAGGGGCTGAACTTTTTTTTGGGGGGGGGGGGCGGGGGATGATACAGGGATCAGCATGCCTCCCGGCACGATCATACCCCTCTCTATGTCTCTCTCTCTCTCTCTATCTCTCTTTTGTCCTCTTTCTCATCTCTGTTTCCCCCCTCTCTGTTTGCTCTCTCCCTGCCCCTCCCTCCCTCCCTCCCTCCCGTAGTGGAAATTCACAGAGTGCTGATTGTGACGGGAGATGGTGCTGGCTCGGCTGTGGGATTCGGGGGCCTATGATGTCAGTGCCATGTTTTCCTTGGAGAGAGTCTCTCTCTCTTTCTTTTCGGCTGCATTGTTCCTGGAAACTGTGGTCTGCTCTCTCCAGGCAACCGAAGGAAGCCTGCCATCCCAACCCCCAACCCCCACGGGCTCGGCCAATCAGAGGGAAGCGCTCTTGTGACGCATCGTACCCTCAGGAACTGTCTCTCGAGGAAGGAGGTGAGCTGTTGTCTGGCTTCTGTCCCCGGAGGTGAAGAGCGGTCTCAGCAGAGTCCTCTCCATTTCAAAGGTGCCAACAAGGGAAAGAGATGAAAATGATTTTGGTCCCTGTTTGTAGAGCAGTTATTATAGGGATGTTCTTTAAACAGGACCATACACGCATAGCACCAACATTTTGTTTCTGAGTAGCCTACTAAACAGGGAGGCTATGGACGCTAATCACTGGATAAAGTAAATTATGGACAAGGGTCAGTCCTGCAGAGTGTAAGGGCAGTTTATATTGCAGGATAGTCACTGTTCATAAGCAAAGTGTCAGTGCTACAGAGGACTAGTAACCAGTGAAAAAGGACTCCCTGTACCAGGGTTTTCAACCCTTGCCCTCAGCATCCCCATGAATGCAGGTTTTTTTTGCTTAGATGTCTAATGAGGGATGCTTTACCCTCTTAATCCCATATTATGTGAGAGACAGATAGTAAAGAATGAATATTGTCTGTTAATTTAAGGACTTTTAATTAAAAAAATGAGTCCTTAGACAACTACACTTTCATTTTTGCTGTGAGCTGTGACCGATTATTCCCTTTGAAAGGGTGCGTTTTGTACTGATTAAATGAGGAAATCAGTAAGGCTTGTGAAATGCTGAAGGGGTAGACACCTGGTCATTAAAACTAATCCACTTGTGAGACATGCAGAGTTGGAAGAGAAAACAAATGAAACAACTCTGTTTCAGCAGAGAAGTGTGAAACTCAAACACATGTTTTCAATATCCTTAATTAACCAATTAAGGGCGTTGAAGCCAATCTCTTGTTTCCAGCCATTGGCAGTAATGAAAGTCAGCATTTTTGTTCAGAGAACAAGGGAGAGAAACGTGGACGTGTTGCAGTTTATCTTGCACTAACAGACACAGAATGTTTGGAAGTGATAGGGGGAAAAAAATGAATGAAAGCCAAGGGGTATGCTGGGAAATGATGTACTTGGACCTGATATCCTGCATGTTTACGGAGCAGAATTCAACAAGATGGACAGAACAAGGTAAGAGCAGCTCTGAGAAACCACAGAGATATGAATGATATCAACTATGCATGCAAATAAACAGAACAACTGAGGAGACGAGAGAAGAACATGGAAAGAGAGAGGGAGATAGAGAAAAGCTCATAAAGAAAGGGGAGGCGGAGGAGTGGGAGAGAGCGAGGGAAGAGGGAGGTTAGAATAACAGCGCTGGGCTTGTGTGAGCTCAGCAGAGCCGCTGTGGAGTCCCGGAGTGCCGCAGCGGCAGGCGCTCCAAAACAAATGCCTGGAACATAATGAGGGGGTCGGCCCTCCAGCCGAAACCGCCGCGGCCCGGCCCAGCTCCAGGAGTCTGGCTCCCCCCCCCCCACACCCCCGGCTCCGCACGGGGACGCATCCCGGGAGGGCTACTGCGGGTCCACAGGGCCTCTCAGGGCCTCTCAGGGCCTCTCCCCTTCTTCACTAGAGGGCCTCCGAGTCCAGCTCCCTGGGTAATGTCTACAGAGCAAACGCAGGTACGTTTCCTCACACCTGTGCACACCTGTATCCATGGAGACATACACATACACGCATACTGTCACCTTGCACCTGAACACACACCTGTCTCACAGGTAATCACATCTGAGAGCTTTCACCACTCCAGAGGCAGTTCTGTATCATGATTGCTGAAAATCCAATGAAACACAGAAACCTTTGTGTTTGAGACTTAGATATAAATTATTCAGTATTTATCTTAGGTATAGATTATTCTATATTTACTATAGATGTAGCTCATTTGATTTTAACAGTTGTGGCAACAGTATTGACTATAGAAAACACCAAAGCAGTGTTTTGTGTACATATTGTGTATGTATATGTATGTATATGTATGTATATATGTGTATATATATATATGTGTGTCTCAGGCACTGGATATTGATACATTTTCTATATACTGTAGATTTAGTTAATTCAGTATTTATGGCAGACACAGCCCTAATGGCATTTTCTCCAAGTGTAACTCAGCCATTATAAACTACATCCAGCTGACTCAGTAATTGGTAAATGATGTGGTTCAGTGGCTTTATCTAATTCTGCAGTGCTCGATGGATTCAGCGCTATTTACCATAGATTCCGCTCATTCAACATAGACACTGATAAGTCAGTGTTTAACTGCAGATACGGATAGGATGCTTCCTGTAGCTTACAGACAGGACAATATTTGCTTATAGTCCAGCTACTATGGTCTGAATGGACCGGCTGATGAATCTTTGGCAGTGGGGGGGTAGAGGGGGGTAGGGCGGGGGGGGGGTCAGGAAGGACTTGTGAAAGCAGCGTTTGGAGCTGCTTGTTCCTCTCAGAAGTGCCCAGACCACAGCGCAGCGCTGTGGGAGCCCAGTCCCCCCCCCCCCATGACGTCAGCGAGGATGCAGGTCTCTTCAGGCAAAGTTCAGCAGGTTCAGAGCCACACAGGGTGTGTTGCAGCGCCTCCTGGAGGTGCCCGGGGGAATTGTGGGCCAGTCGGTCTGGCGGACGCAGTCTGCGGCCTGTGTTTGCTCTCGCTTGTCCTTGGCACCCAATCAGAGAACCGCTTGTCGATGCTTCCAGGAAGCTACTGCAAGAGCTCTGGCAGGCCGGGGGGGTGGACGACGGCGGCGGCCGGGGGGGGGGGGGGGGGGGCGGTCGGCCGTTGGAGGTTTCTGGAAGCGTGTCCATTCTAAGCGGGGGAAAGACTGCTCTGGCCTCCAGAACCCCTAGTGTTTGGTCACAGCCCCGTGCGAAAATGCCTGTTGTGCAAATTGCAGCCGAATTGTGAACAGTTCCGTCTTTCCGTTAGGGCACACGGTGGGCCCGACGAGAACCAGCGGAGCAGCGAGATTGGGCCACTACCTCCTCCCCAGGCCGGCTCTCCAAATGAGACCCCAGGCCTGAGACCTGTGCTTGTCTGCCCCAGGAGTTTGACCCGATCTATAATGACGTAAGCATTCGTTATCCTGGCTCTCACCGGGTGTGGAGGTGAAATAGGTATTTGGGTTCTGTATAGTAGGCTACTGAGTACCGCTCACCACTAATGTATATGAGGAAGTATATGTGGAGAAATGTGAATTCACAAATTGAATATTATGCTCATCCTGTGTTATCAATACCAATGGACAACCAAAGACCGCCATCTGGTGGTAAAATATGCTGACGTACAAACACAGAAACCATAACTGCATATACTGTATGTGTGTCTGAATTAGTTACATACTATTCGTTTCTTAGGGTGTGCCTTAATCGCTGGCAATCCTACCCCTACAGCACACCCAGTGGCTCACTCCATACTACTACATATCCGCTTTTTTACTGTCAAATCTGACACAACTGCAGCCACTTGGTCCCAGTAACTCAATGTCCACATCAATACTGCAGACTCCATTGAGATTGTAACCCAGGGATTCCCAGCCCTGGATCTGGTGGGCTGCAGAGTTTGTGGGAAACCATACATTTACAACACTCAAGACCTCCTGCACAAACCTGCGTGTATCTGGGGAAATAAAATTTAAAACGTCTATAGGCTACAGGTAATTGGTTCAACCGTCCAGCAACGGTCACACACAATGCAGTCGTTTCACATATGCAGTCATCCTCAAAAAAAAAAACTGTAGAATCGTTTGAGGCGTCACTGCCCATGTTCTGGCTCAGATAAGTGCCTACAGACAAAACATGATATTTTAATAACTCATAATTAGCTTCATCCATTTGCTTTATTACACATAAAGACAAATTATTTCCAAGAATTTCCCATTTGGAAATATCTGGTTTGGAAAGGTTCAGTGGAACATCCAGTTTGCTGTATCTGCCAATCTCTCTCTCTCTCTCTCTCTCTCTCTCTCTCTCTCTCACACACACACACTCACTCTCTCTCCTTTCTCTCTCCCTCTCCTCTCTCTCTTTCTCTCTGTCAAATTTGAAATTTCAAAGTGCTTTATTGGCATGACAAATATAGACACTCATGTTGCCTCTCTCCCTCTGTCTCACACATACCTCACATACACAATTTATCTCTCTGTATCGCACACACACACACACTCTCTCTAACACACACACACACACACACACAGGAAAATAAATCCCTCACAGCTGAGAGCTCCCACAACTTTATTTCAGATGCATTTTCTATACAACATTTTGAAGACATCGACTTGGCTCAGATAAAGAAAAGATTATTGGCAATTTGTAATAGAGTACATGCATCTTCTACGGGAGGTAAAGAATAGGCTATTTATTTATTTCATACCGACTGAGTTTAAACAATATTCTCACAATCAGCCATAAACATTGTCAGGGTGTGCTTCCCTCTCTTGTCCTAGCAGGTGACAAGGTATTTCAATCCTAAATACAATTCAACCATTTTCATTGCAATCTTCAGATACAGTATCAGGATGTATAATAAAATATACATGTCATGTCCAGCCCTCTTTGGTTAACAGTTCATGTTCCGTGTAAAATATAAAAAAGTGATTTATTAATAAGTGCTTCCTGGTTTCAAAATATATTCCTGATATTTGCCTGGTATGGTCCATTTACCATTTACCATTACCTGCAATGGTTGAGAGGAAATAGTCGCGATATAAACATGGGCATGTTTTTGCAAGTTATTTCTGTCTGTGAACGAGCCATTCTTTCTCACACTGAAGAGATTGACTAATTTGCACTCATCCAATTTGAAACTATGCATATTTCAAAAATATATATTTTTTTTTAATTATTTTTTTTATATTATATTTCAGAGACAATGCAAATATTGTTAGTATGCCCTCTGAAACATTTTGGTTCTTTCTTACAAAACAAATATCGGTCAATGAAATATTCTTGCAAAAACATATTATGCAGTATAATTACATCATCATAATAACTATGCATGCATGTTCAAAAAGGTAGCATAGATTACAAACAAGTATTTCATTTAAGACCCTGAATTGCATAATGAGATTTGTGGTTTTGTTTGTTTAAATGTGTGCCTCTCCAGTTACATTGATTAATATCAAATTAAGGCGTACACACAGTGAAATGTTCAGTGTTACATCATTACATCTTACAGAGTACATATGGCTCCGATTGGACTCATTTGTGCTCTGTCAGAGTTGAATTAACACTGGATATGTGACTGCGCACTATAAGAAATGAAGGATAACATATCCTGAAAAAACTGCAGTTTGCTGAGCTGTACGGAGGCGAGAGGCTTGGGGCCGGCAGCTGAAGGGAATTCTTCCTCCCAGATCGGCGAGAGTCTTCCTCCCAGGTCCTCCTTATTCCATCTTCTGCAGGGCATCACACAGGATCCCCATGTCCCCTGAAATGGGCCAGAGACAAGCGTGCCATCACTTTTTGTGGCTTTTAGCGCACTTTGAAGAAAACGTGCACCTGGATACTTTTTGTGGCCCACACTACACCGTTTTTGGATTTCAACGATTTAAAAAAAAATTTGCTCTTTAAATAGCTTGCGAAACTCTTGTTTTTAACTGTGAAAACAGTTAACAGATTAACTGTGCGTGGGTTATGGTGTTCGGGTCAGCTTCGGTACTGTGAGTTTATTGGCATGCGCTGTGTCGTGAACGAGGCCCTGATTTCTTTTTAGCGGGCGCAGTGCAGGCGTACCGCTGATGCTTTTGGCCAGGTTGCGCAGCTGCTGCGTGCTGTCCAGGACCTCGATGCTCTGCGTGTAGGCGTTGTAGCGCACGGAGAAAGGCCGGGGGATGGTGGCGGAGAACCGCCTGGGGAGAGGAACCAGGGGAACACCGCAGTTAGCTCAGCCCTGCCCCACCCCACCCCATCTTAAAAAACACACATGTTATATAACACAAAGTTATTTCCAAAAGTTGTTCTGTCCCAGAGCGCCCTTTTTGAGGGAGACCGAATATTTGCACTGGCGTGGGAGTGTTCCTAAAGGTGACCTGTGAAAAAGTCACCGTCAAGCTACCTGACTTTTTCTTTGGCGTCCTCAAAGCTCTCCGCCACAAAGTAAATGGGCTGGAACTCTGTGATTGGGTACTTCTGCACGCTGGTCTTCTCCGGGTCGAAGGGCAGGATGTTCGGCTTGTCCGTCAGGCAGTACTGTAAGGAGGGAACACCCAGCTGAGCTGCACTCCCATGCCTGTGACACAGCCTTGCACACCTGATGCATCTCCATACATTCTAGACACACCTGTACACACCAGACACACGCCTGTGGCACACCCATGCGCAGAAGACACAGCTGAGACAGACTTACGCACAACCGAGAGGCACCTGAAGTAGACTCCCAGAGCGCATGTCACACCCGTACAGCTGAAACAGACTGCCATCCGTGAAATACCATAGAACAAGAGCGTTCACCCTTACCTGCAGCTCTCCAAAGGATGACAGTAAACCAGCTCCGTAGGCCCTGACCTCTGACCCCTGCTTACACAGGCCGAACTCCACAGTGAACCAGTACACCTGCAGGCCCGGGGGAAAGGAAACGCATCATCAGGAGGGGACGGAGGATGACTTTACGCCACTGAAGGTAATGGAGTAGTTTCTCTCTCATACTCACAGTCGCCAGTTTTTCAATGAAGTCATCTGGGGCCCCCAGGGATGCCAGGCCAATTTCCTGCCCAGAACAAAAAAAAAATCCAACACAGTTATTTATTTATTTATTTTTATTCCACTGAAAATGTTTTCCAGATACTGAGTCCTGGACTCAATCAGCATTTTCAAAATGAATGCAAGCGTTCGTTTTCTTCTTCACAAACAAAGTTTGGAAAGTCAGTTTTGGCAGTTTTTGGCAGTTTTTGTTGGCAGTTTTGTTGCAAAATCCTGTTCAGAAAACAAAGGCCACATTTATTTGTGAGTCAATGTAAGAACTAAACTAGTTTTTAACACGTTTTGAGTGAACCCCAGCAGACCACTGGCATATAGAGCTGCAGTATTTTTCATGGCTTAGAAACTGCAGAGCTCCAGACCGCCAGTATTGCTGGTGTGTTTGTGAGCGTGTGCGCTGTCCTGAGGGTCGAGTGTGGACTGTTGCGTGTGTCCCGCAGTGGGAGGCGATGGTTTCCATGGTAGCCCTGTCCCATTCGTCCCCCAGTGGATATTCCGTCATCAAACACCTGTACCTGTGAGAAGTGGGCAAAGCCGGGGTCCGCGAACAGAGGCACGTGTCCCAGCAGTTCGTGGCAGATGTCCCTGTGGACACAGAGAGCTTTAGTTTTCAGTTCTGGACTTTTTTCTTCATTGTTGCCAGGCTATGTTCCTACATCCATTAAGATAACAGAAATTAACTCACTACTCATAAAATTAAATATGGATCCTACTGGCCAGTCTAATCTCTCTCTCTATGTCTCTGCCTCTGTGTTTACTGACTAAGCAGTAGTCGTAGTAGGTGTGTCTTTACCCACGATGCCTTGCCCCCTCGGTCAGGATGGCGGTACTCACGGCTCGGGGGTGTACATGGGCCTGGACCCGTGGCGGATGTACTGCGTGGAGTGGAAGACGCGGAATGCCAGCCCCGCCAGGAAGTCCCGGGAGGAGAGCAGCCCGGCCACGGGACGCAGCCGGAACCCCGTACAGGCTGAGGGAGAGAGAGAGGGGCGAGCAAGCAAGCCAGCGAGGGAGAGAGCAAGTATATATTCCTGTCAAACTGCACACATGCCTTCAACAGCCAGTAGTTCATTTGGTTTCCAGGGTAACCCCCCCCCCCACCCCGCCCCCTATACCTACCTACATATACACACACACACTCAAATACAAATACACACATACTAGCAGTTCCAGGGTAACCCCCACACCTCCACCCACACACACACACACACACAAATACAATACAATATATTAAGAATCTATTAGTGTGTGTGCGTCATGCTGAGTGGAGCAGGCAGTGGACCTCACACTGCAACCCCCTGAAACGGTGCCGACAGAGCGGCCAATCAGCACAGGCCTGGAGCAGCCAATCAGCACAGGCCCGGGGCGCGAGCGCGAGCCTCTCTTACACTTGAGGAAGCGGGAGATGTCCTCCAGCTGGGGGATGTTGTCCTGCCTGTAGCCGCAGTACTTCTCCAGCAGGGGGAAGACGCGGTTGTGCTCGCGACAGGCGTGCGTGGGGTACAGGGTCTTCAGCTCCCGGAACACCACCCCCCACGTCGCCTTCTCGTCCTCCGTGTACTCCACCGTCGGGATGGGCTGGCCGCTGGAAGCCAAGAGACGCGCCGTCAGTCCAGTTAGGGCCCACGTTTACCGGATTCGCTCGCAGGGACAGAGAGAGGCGCGATCCCGGTCGATAGTTACTGTCTGTAGTTGTAGGCGATGTCGGCAAATTCCTTCCTCCTGGCTCTGTACACCTGGTCTGTGAAGCCCTGAGGGTTCAAAGACAAAAGCAATCAAAAGCAGATCGCAGGATGTGTGCATTTGAGCTGTGCAGTCCCCATTAGACACATACACACACACACACACACACACACACACAATGCATCACATTTCACATTAAGCGCTAACAGGGCATTCAAAGACCAGAGGCAGCTCTGAAAAACACATGGAATGCTCACAAAGGCCCTTGACCTTTGACCTGTTCACAAATCAGTTAGGTGGTAACATGAACGTTTTCTCCTCCTTACAGGATGGTCTGAGTCCAGCTCGGACCCATAGCTCAGGATCTGGTTGGCAAAGCGGTCCAGCTCCTGAATTTCCTTTGGAAACCAAGGGACTGTGGAGACAGAGAACAGAGGCACAGATGACGTCATTGGCAACCAATCAGGACATCACTGAGTACCTGCAGAATGACATCACATCCGTAAATACTGGATTGGCTGAGGGTGCAAGGGCAGTCTCTGCTGATGGGGTGAGTCCACCTTTATCCTTTCTCTAGGTTTAGGAGGGGCCTCAGCCCTTGTCTTGTGTGTTTCTTTTCCCTATTTGAGCAAACCACCCTCTGCTCGCTGGGCAAGTGACAATCCTAGATTGGCTGATGGTCTTACACACACACACACACGCGCACACACACACACACTCACACACACACACACACACGCGCACACACACGCGTACACACACACGCACACACACACACACACACCTTTGTCCCCCTGCTT